>JANZLQ010000095.1:18243418-18254145 GCA_026212715.1 Elanus axillaris | reverse complement strand
CCACCCCCCCCCCGCTCCTTTAATAAGGGCTTACGAGTGCTTTTTCACATTCTGATGCCACAGCCTGTAGAGGTCCTGTTTGTAAGGTTTTTCCAAAAGTATAGATACTTTGAGTGTCAGGTAAGGCAGAATCATGTTTCCCACGGTGGGGACTCTTGAGAAAACACGGGTGCTCGCATGCACCAACACATGCGGAGACCCAGTCCTCGCTGGTTAGACATGCAAGCGACTCTGTGGATCTGAGCCGTGGCGTTATGAAAGTCAGCAGTACTGAAACAGGGGCAGCGCCTGACAGCAGATGGAACTGGGAACTATCTTGCAAATTACTGTGCAGGGACAGCTTTCTGGACCAAAAATTAATTTGGCTGTTGCATTTGATGGGTTTCACTCCGTATTTTTAGGGGTCTTTGTTGTATTACATATTCGCTTTATTTCTTCTAAATGATGTGTGGGGAATTTAGATGAAGGCAGATAGCTTCTGGCACCACAAATACATGCTGCTTTGATCCCTTTTTCCCTTTAGAGGCTGCTGTTTGCATAGTGTGACTCCTCGTTAGCAGAGTGCACATACTGTTACCCTGGTTAATGGGCCAAGCAGAGGGAGACCTGCATACAGAAAGCCTCTCTGAGCCATGCTAGAAAACCCATCTCTGAGGGTGGAAGGTTTGCAGTCCCACACCAGACATCGGAATCTGTCTGCTGCTTATGTTTTCCTTTATTGTTAAAAGGAGAACACAAATGTTACTGAACGATGGCAATGGTACTGCACATAATAATGGTAAATAAACCGACGACACCTAATGACAGACAATATGCTTTAACTTCAGGAAAAAAAGGCATTCACAAGAAGCTTTAAATGGAGATTAGACACGAAGAGGGAGATAACTGTTTCCCAACATCCTTTGGAGAAAACCTATTACTTCTTCCCTCGCTGCACTAGCAATAAAGAGAAAACGCTGGAAAGAAGTGCAGAGAAGCCTGGGCTTACCAGCGCTGCTGGTATCCGCATGCAGAACAGAATGACACAAAACTGCTTTTTATTTTCCTTCCTCTTTCCTCTAGCTTCTTTTCCATTCTGGCCTGTCTAGTGACTGAGAGGACGTCTACTACCAGTGGCCACACAAAAGCCACAGCGGGTCCGTGTGGCTCAGAGCAATCCTGAAACCCCCCTCCTGGCCACGACCGGAGCCTGGCTCTTCCCCACTGCTACACCCAAAACCGCACCACCGCCAGGCTCATTTGTAGCCACACACAAACCGGGTCTGTACAAAACAAAGTGATTAGTCCATCACTAATTTAAACAAATCAAACCAGGGATGCTAAAAAGTCACACTGCAGCCCAAATCACAGTAAACTCTGGGACAGCACACCATCTACTGTAGATTCTTACCTCTTCTTATAACAAGGAGATAGAAGAAAAGGAGCTCAACATTTCAGCTGGTGAAAACTAAGACAGCATGACTAATTCCAGTTCACTCGCATTCAAAATACAGTTTAATGGCTCAATACATTGTAGCTGAAATGTGGAGTCTGACATGTTAAATACTATTCTAACCTACTTTAGGAAATACTTAATTCTAAATATTGGATAATTTTTTCAATTAAAATCAGAACTCGCTCTCTTTTTTCTCTTGCATTTCTAATAATCCTCAGTCTCTAGAGAAAAGAATACCATCCATGAGATAAATCACCTGGTATTCAGCTACCAGAAGGAAATAAAAAAGGAACTTGGATTAAAAAACAGTTGTACCGGTTGTTAAGCAGTGCTGAAGAAAAGAGCTGAGGGTTTGCCAGATCAAATAAAGAACAAACAAACAAACAACAAGAAAGGCCCGAGAGGAGAAAAACTAGTAGGTTTCTTTATTATTATTTTAAAATTTCTAGGAAAAATAGAAAACTCGATGAGCGAAAATGAACACGTGATAAGATGATGAAATACTGGAATCCAGGTACAAGGAAGGTGTGATGTTTACTCCAGCAGAAAAACTCACTACAGGAATCAGCTATTGCATGGGCGATGAGGAGCAAGAAACAACGTAATGTGACCTAAAAGAGCTAAAGAGAATAAATAGATCCAACTCAGAGAGGAAAGTATTGGAAACAAATTAGACTGAATAAATCAAAGAGATCTAATCAAAGGATGATTGTGAAATGGCCACACCGTGGAGCACAGCAGCTTCTCAGCAATTGGCCTTCATCACAGGGAATAAAGGAAAGCAGCGGGGACAGTTTGGAAGCAACGACGGCTCTTGCTGGTGCAGCTAAAGAGAAAAACGAGTATGTTTTACAAATTGGGCAAACGTGCATTGCAGAATATAAAGGCTATTAATTAATTAACTTCCACCGGTGGCTCAGAGGACACTCGGGTGGGCAGCCTGGGGGTTTTCCAGGCAGGGACTGCCTCTGCAGCACTGGTGCCCCCGGGGGTCTTCGGCAGGGCTAGCTGTCACAGCGTGGCCAGCAGAGCTCCAGGGACAAGCCCTGGCCTCAGCTTCATGCTTCGCAAGCAGGTGCTGTGAGCTGCTCCCCGTGGCTTTGTGTCCACTGAACTGCTGTGACCTGCCTTGCAGCAGCGCACGAGGGAGCCCCGTCAGAGACAGACAGGGTCCCACCGTGCCAGATGGGCAAACGCTTGGGGACACGAAAGTTTATACACTTGACCTGCCTGAGACGCGATATGCCCCCTCATCAAGCTGGACTCATCTTGCATCTTCAGAGATGCTTTACAAAGAAAAAAGGTAGAATCATAGAATCATTTAGGTTGGAAAAGACCTTTGAGTTCATCGAGTCCAACCATCGTCCATGCCCACTAGACCATGTCTTGGAGCGCCTTGTCTATGCACTTTTTCAATACCTCCAGGGATGGTGACTCAACCACTTCCCTGGGCAGCCTATTCCAGTGTCTCACAACCCTCTCAGTAAAGAAATTTTTCCTAACATCCAACCTAAACCTCCCCTGCCGCAGCTTGAGGCCATTACCTCTCGTCCTCTCTCCAGCCACCAGACAGAAGAGACCAGCCCCCACCTCACTACAACCCCCTTTCAGGTAGTTGTAGAGAGCGATAAGGTCCCCCCTCAGACTCCTTTTTTCCAGACTAAACAGCCCCAGTTCCCTCAGCCGCTCCTCATCGGACTTGTGCTCCAGGCCCCCCACCAACTTGGTTGCCCTTCTCATCAGTAGCACAAATCATACTTAGGGTGGAGCGAGAGCAGCATCTCCTGTCGCTATGATCATTAGCAACACGAGTTTTATTATTTAATTATTCCAAATGAGTGCCCTGCGTCCGCACGTGTGACCCTGTGGCGCTGGTAGCTGTGGGCGTAGCAGACCCACGCATGTTTTCTCCTGTTCCGTTCGCTTTGGGTTGGTGGCTCTTTCTAGAGCTGCCGTAATCATGCCAGGGCCATGGCTAGCAGCCACCAAACATATTAATACCCCTCTGGTACAACCCTGAAAGAAACCGCTTTTGGCTTCTAGCAGCTGCCAGGCCCCAAGCTCCAGCTATTGCTAGGGGATGGCTGCTATTTTTAAGCAGATTCTCACAGAGTAACTTCATTTTACGGAGCGTGACTGTGTGGATTGGCACCAGCCCTCAGCAGAATTCGAGGGCGCACTGCTGGAGCGTGCTCTGCGACCGGTGAAAACCACTGGGCTGCTCTCAGGCTCCCCACCTCAGCTCTCAGGGCACGGTTTGTGGAGACACTGGGATTAAAAAAAGCACATTGAGTGAAACAGAAACAAGTAACTGGGAGGCTCTGCCTTCATCCCGCTGCGGCAGGTCCGCTAGCTAGCGTTCCTCATGGAGCCAAACCCCCACGGCTCCCACCGCTGCCCCTCACCGTGGCAAGATGACCACCAGGCCCGTCTGCGCCGTGCTGTCGGGAAACCTCCGACTGCTCCGCGCCCTTCCACAGGCAACACTCGGTATTACCCATCGACACCAGCCACCCTGTGCCCCAGCGACGGCCTCCTGGCCCAGCAGAGCCCAAAGGCCTCTCCCCGCGCTTTGCTGGCCCTCACACGACAGACGCGGCGTCACTGCTGCTTCGTGTGCTGTAGGCGGGAGGCCGGGACTTGCCAGAGCTCTGTTTGCCACATTACAGGTGTTATTCACCAAAAGTCAAGCCCTCTGCTATTTCCTTCTTGCAGCAGCGGTTGCTCAATCGTGTCGCCATGCGTTGAAGCGATCGCTGTCATCCATTGCTCGCTTTAGGGGAACAACAGCCACACACCAGAACTGAGGCCCCTGGGTGCCTGACAGGGAATTAACATCCAGAATGTATAGGTTCGGCAGGGGCAGGATATAAATAACATACCAGAAGGAAAAAGGAGGAGGAACATCGCAGGAGGAGAGAGACAACATGGCAGAAATAGCGACATTTACAACTGGGAAGCACAAGAAGTTGGTGAGATTTCTTACGCGGACTAGAAATGTTCAAATGATTAGCCAGATGACGTTTAACCGCATTTCCCTGACATGGCATCAACCCTCCTCAGACGCAGGATCAGCACCACCACCTCCTGAGCGCGGCACTGAATCCAAGCAAGTCCCAGATGCTGCGGACACGGCCCTGACCCCCCGAGGGAAGGAGCTTTCCCCTTGGTGTGAGAGGCCTTGGGCTGGCGGCCACAGGGCCACAACCGCAGCCCGGCTGAGTGTGCCGGAGGGGAAAAGGCTGAGATGTGCTCAGGAGACAGTCCAGACTGGGACTGCTTGGTCTTTCACATCAGAGATCTACTGAAAGGAAGAAAATGCTGGCCTAGGCAAAACCCCCCCTCCTCGCTGTTTTAAACATGCTGCATGTGTTAGGATAAATTATGAAATACCTTTTGGGAACAGCGCTGCTAGTAGGTCTCTGGGTTGGTTCCCATACATGATTTATTGCATATTCATCTTCATTAAAGGAACAGAGCACAGCACATATTTAACTCGCAAAGCGCTTGCGACCTGGTAGCGGGGACTCAGCAGAGCAGGGGCTGCGCTCCAGTGGGTTGTGCTTTACACGAGACATGGCACTGCACACCCTCAAGACCACATGGCCCGCAGTCCTGGGTTGTAAACACTTCTTACTCTGCATAAATACCATAAAGCTGCTTTTCAGGTGGTTCCGTGCTGTCTGGCCTCAACCACCTTGGGCCAGGAGCTGAAGATAAGCTCAAGTGCTTCTCAGCGCAGGGCCTGAGGCTGCACTGGGCAGCGGGAATTTTGCATTCTTCTTTTGCCTGGTTGGGAACTCCACACTGAGAAAGTTAAATAAGCAGGGATAAGGGAGTTTTGCAGTCAGGTTGAAGGTGAGGTATTCTTAAATACCCAGCTTAAACAAAATCACTGGTCTATGCAGAGCCCCGGGGCTTAGGGCCACAGTCTCCTCTAGCTGGGGCTAATAGGCACAGCCTGGCGGGAAAACGGCTTGGTACTAGCATCATCAGTCATATTTTCTGTTGGTTATAACTGTGCCAAATTTGTATTTTTGGGTGGGATCGAGTCCCCTAAGGAAAAACCTGTCTAATTTAAAACAAAATTTAAATTAAGATCCAGGCAGCAACTGTTCAAACCATTTCTAGAAACAAGCTTAGGGGAACAACATTGGACTGTGCACACTACAGAATTTGGAGTCTTTTTATTTTAAACTCTCCAGGCCCCCCCCCGCCCCATATACCCCAAAATTTGGGCCTGTGCATGGGGGACGCAGTTTTCACGGCAGTGTGAACAGCTGCCCACAGCCGGCTACTTTACAAACCTCCAGAAACTGCGGTTTTGCGGGTGTCCTTTGATCTCAGCAGCTGAACGCTTCATCTTCAGCGCGTGCCCAGGAGCCCCTCAGAGCTCCTGGCACTGCCCGTGCTGGCACCACAGATGACAGATAATGAACCTGCTTCACTTCATCACCTAACCAGGAAAGGACTAAAAGTGGACCCAGGGACAAGGCACCAAGTCTGGAAAACTGAGATTAGACTAAGGGGGGAAATAAGATGATAAGGGCTAGAATTAGCAACTCCCGATTCCCGAGAGGTTGATGTTCCATCCTTATCTGTGTATTCTCACACACATTGTACACGCAGCTGAATAATGTCTGAACTACCCCGACATTCGGTTTTGGTAATTATCTTGCTATATGTTTGCATTGACCAAAACGTCCAGCGTTTTGGTAAGCGTACGTGCTTGGTCAGTTCCCGCGTTAACACACGGTAATACCTCTGCTACTAAATTCTCCCTGTGTTTGAGGCATTTCAGGAGACCAGTTTCCCTGCTAGGCTTCACAGCCATTGGTGTCTCCTGTAATGTAAAATTTAATTTTAAAAAACCAAAACCCACCTGTCAAAAATCTTTGGTTGGAAAAACTACTTTGAATGCTGGCTATTTGGGAGTAGAGCAAAAAAGTATCACATGTCGCAACTTTTTCAAACATGACGTGTTACTTTTTGTTCTGTTGACTGTAAGGGAGATTTTCATAGGAAGAAATGCTACCATCCTTCCGAAGTAAGAAATACAAACAAATGATGCTGTTGCTTAAACGTAAATCCCACGTTAAGGAACTAGAAAGCCATTAAAAACAAACCATTTGCATCCAAACAGTTATTTTAAAAAGTCCATGTGTTTACTGTATTTTCAAACAAATTCATCTTCTTGGGGCTGAGGCTGGCGAGGAAATGTGGCCTGGAGGAACACCAGAGCATGAGTCAGGAATTCCCACCAGGACCCGGCCGTGAGCTCCCTGTGCTCCTGCTTCGGGCACGCCACATCGGCCCGCCACGCCGCCACTTCTCCAGCTGCAAAACAGAAAGCTACCTACTTTCTTTACTACTTTTGCTGGGAAATATGAATGAATAGTACTACAAAATCACAACATACTGCTTTTTCCAGTTCTCTGCAGTGGTTGACTCTAAATTGATGGCATGTCAAAACTTCCCTGCAAAGCCACTGGAGTTAATTTGATTTCATGCTACACACTACCCAAATTATGTGTCACAGTTGGTTTTAGTTTGCAATCTGGGGAGCAGACAAAATAGAATCAGCAAACAGAAGACATTATTCCAGCACCCACAACTCGGTGGTCCTACAAAACGTGTGCTACCCATGCAGTTTCTGCGTTACACCTGCGCCGATGCGGATGAAAGCAGGGTGGTCACGACCGGGCTGTCATCACTGTGACAGCCGTTTAGTGTAGAGATGGGCTTTCGTTTCCAGGTGCGCTGACTGGAGAAGGCTGGGCTATGCCACCCAAACTCCAGCACAGCCACAACCCAGCTACTGGAAAACTGCCCTCCCTTACGCCAGCTGCCACAACCCAGCTCCCCCGGGGCCCCGACTCCGCAGGTCCGCAACCGCGGGCAAGAGTCCAACGAATCTCCGTGGATTTAGTTGCTTGAGAAGACTGAAAAGGCTGCGACTTCCAGAAACTTGCTGCACACCTAGACCTTTTCCCTTCTCTTCCCTCTGAGGCCCACACCGCAAGCATCCAGCGTAGATTCAGGTTTTGGCTGCCCCTCTGCCTAACACCCAGGAGGGAGCGTGGTGCGTTCAGAGGTTCAGCGAATGCCCCTGCTCCGCTGTTGGTGCCATCTGCTGTGGCAGTGGAAGCTCAAAGCCTGAGTCCAGAACTCAGATATAAGGGACATGAAGAGCAGACATAAAGGACGCGAAGAGGAAGTAACTGTAATGAACTGCATATCAAAATATACGCTGCAATTTCCACCTACACATACAGTAAGCGCCGCTTTGGCGATGGATCCCAGACAATAACCTTGTTGTGTTTCAACTGAGTCATAGTACTTTTTCATGTATTACACACCAAAAAGACTTCCTATTGTCAGCAGCTCTTTGACTTCGACTTGTTTGGACTGAAGACAACACAATGTTCAGGACCAGATTCTGCCCGATAAAGTCTCAGTGAAATCAATAGGAGTTCTCTCTGTACCAAGCACATAGGTCTGTGTGGAGATTTGGCTTTGCGGAGCTATTTGTCCAAATCTAAAGAGAAGTACACTCTATGCATTTCCATGTCAAAGACTACTTCAAAGGCAACACTTACCATTTTTCAGCTCTGGGAGTAACATTCTTAGTTTATCAGGGCTATCGCTCAAGCGGCCGGCCCTCTTTCCAGCCCTGCAAAATGTTCTCAATGCGAGTGAAAACCTTTAACAGCAAACCAAAGCTCTGAGCAAGAAACTATCCAGTAAGTGGTATTTCGGTACTCCTGAAATATGTCTAAATGATTGAGAAAAGTAAATTCACATCAATTTTTAATCAAAGTTACACCAGGTTTTCCGCAAACACTTACTTAACGTACTCGGATAATGAAGATAGACACAATGCCATGGACTGTCATAGGACAGACAATATTACACAAACCAGTGCCATTCATTGTCAAAAGAATAGTCAGGGGCCTCAGGCTAATACAAGTGCTCGTAATAAAAAATGCTCAGCTGATATAATTAAAAATTAATTCTTAATTGGGAGAGGAAGCACAAAGGGTCCATTCTGAGTCTTAAGCAGCTCAACCATCTGAAAAGCTAGTCAAAAACTTTTTATGCAGTGATTGAGCCAAAAACATTAAAGAAATGCCTGTTTTCACCATTTGTGAGACTTTTTCGTATAAAGGATCTTTTCTGCTCCCGCCTGCATGCTACACAAGAGAGCTTTCTAAACTTTGCGATAGTCTCATACAACATGGATCCCAAAACGCCTGGATAAACACACAGGTATTCTCAGCCTGACACACAGCTGATGAATTTTCTTACCCCCAAACCATCCTTTGTGACAAAAAGCCCTAACAATAAACATCAACTTATAGTCTCATTGATAATCCTGAAAGAATAAGACAGACTAACATAGATAAATTCAAGCACATAAAATGGATGCGATCCACACATACTCAAAGATAAACACACACAGCATCAGAATCGCTATTCACATGGGATGACTTTTAAAGATCATAAACTTCAGAGATGTGGAAACCCACAACTATCTGCCTAAATTCTCTATTGGACTTTTTCAGCGCAGCGTCCAGCCACGGCTCACCGAAGAGGGATTAGCTCTAACCGTGTTCCACCACAAAGTCTGTTGCTGCATCACAGAACAGAAAGAAAGGCTGCTTCCATCAAGCCTAAACTTTGTGAGATCAAAGCAGTTTCTTGGAGGGGGGGTGTGTGTTTCTGACCACACTACAGCAGGTGTGCAGGTCTTTGAAATTATGTTGTCACGGGTAAACGATGGCAAAGAGCAAACATTCTTTTTAGTCACATTACACTTAACAAAGGGCTTTTCCGACAATATTGCCTGTGAACACCCATCTTGCTCTAAAAGTTTGCGTGAAAACTACCTACCCCTGAGACAGCTCATCGAGCATTCACGTCAACTGGAAAATGAGATCTCTAGCGGTGCTCACGCAGAACACCAAACCTGCTTTCTGACAGCAACCTGCACTGCTGAGCTGTTGCATTCTGCTGTAAATCACACGTAAATCAGGATCTTACATCGCTGCACGCTCAGGGCAGGGCTTGACCTACGCTCTGCCTCACCATATGCAAGCAATTAATCCAAGCTCCCACCTTGCTTTCGGTGATGAGTAAATAAAACTGGAAATGTTCTCAGCACTTCAGCAGCCTTTTTAATCGCTGGCTTGTTGAGTTTTGGTTTCCCATCAAGACAAAATCACCGTGCGCTATTGCCACTGAATGGAGACGCGAGCAAGCGTCTCTATTTTCAGCAGCTGGTAGTTTAGCCCAGGGTTTGAAGTTGGTGTAAGAGCCTGGATGCTGCTCACCTGAAAGTCCATGGAAAAGTTAAAGTTTACCTTGACAGAGAGAGAAATGGATTTTTATTGCTCCTCTGCTGGACCAAATGTTTTCACATAATGCTGGTTCAAACCGAGTGGAACTTTGTACGCTTGCCGTGACAGCAGCGTTAGCAACTTTCCATGGAGAACGGTGCCATTCTGCGCTTCAGGGGAGGCCTTTGTTTCACTTTAAACCCGAGAAATAACACGCACGGCATCTTAACGCAGGATCCCTCCAAACAAATGGAAAATGAGCAAAGCACGTACACGGCACTATCCTACCTTTTAAAAATCTGAGCTGATCAAACACTAGGTTGAAAATCAGTCCCTCATGGGAGAGGGAAACAGAGCGGACGCAACCTCCATGCTGGAAAAAAAAAGCTAAAAAAATCATCCTGGTCCAAGCCTACGACTCTCTGGATGATACAGTTGTAAAGTTTATGCCTGTGTCTGACGAGCTGCTTGCGTCAGGCACTAAAATGTAAAATGCGTACAGTGCAGGAAAGCTGATCCAGGGTCTGTCAGGATTAAGGACAGCTCTGAGGCGCTTTGCCTGCCTGGGGATGGGAAGACAGCGATGCCTGCCCTGTATTATGAATGAAGGCAGTGGAGCAAATGGCATACTCACACATGCCCAAGAAGGCGAATCAAACCTAGCGTCTTCCTAGAGGGAAAGAGATCTTAGAAACACAAACCGCAACAAAAGCCATTGCCACTATAGCTTGAATTTGCATCAGAGCTGTGTCGCACAAAATCCTTGGGCGAACAGCTAAAGGATGAAGAAGAGAGTAAAGTTTCCATTACGTCGAGCACACGAAATCCAACACTTGTTAACGTTCTTCTGACAAACCATTTTGGGAGAATGGCTTCTTTGCTTTACTAAGGAAAGTTTTAAGGGAAGTATTTGGGCGTTCTCTTCCCCCCCCCCCCCCCCCGCTCCCCGAGGT
>JANZLQ010000095.1:18214576-18235885 GCA_026212715.1 Elanus axillaris | reverse complement strand
CCGCAAAATCCCACCATTGAATTACCCACCTTTTCATCCACTGTCTTCAAACAGTTATTTGCAGATCTTTTACTGCTAGCCAACCTGTGTCAATAAATCATAATTTAAAAACACAAACAGCACATTCTTAATGAAAATATCCTTTTACACATCTAAATGATAAAGGAAATGTTTGAGAAACAGGTCCTTCAATTTTTGATGGTATTTTAAAACAGTCATCTCAAAATAAACAAAAAGAAATGTTTGTTAATCATCTGGAATTTTTAATTTCCTATTTTGCATGGGAACCTGAGTAATCAGACATATGGTATGCTTGTTAGCTGGGAAAGGGTCAGGATTAGAATAGATTCTCAAAATTGGAAAGCACTAAAATATAGCAGCAGTCTTGGCTGCCTAAACTTAAAATAAACCATGTTTTGTGTTAATTGCTGGAACAGATCAACACTGAAAAAAACCACACGCCTAAGTGATTCTCTGAAATACAGTGCCTGGCAGGAGAGAGGAAGTCTCAGGGGACTGGGGATGAGCTAGTCAATAATTTACCTGCAAAGGAGATGATCTGATACAGACATAGCTGATAAGGAGCAAAACATGAAGTGGCATTTGGTGGCTTCTGTATGAGCTCGGTAGCTTTAACAGTCGCGGGATTCCTAACGCAGAAGAGTCCGGTCAGATAAAAGTAATCATATTTTTGGACTTACAGTGCTAAGCATCACTGAGCTATTAAGCCGTAAAAGTCTGTTCTGGTGTAAGTTTTCATGCCCAGCGTGGATGCACAGTTGCTAGGCTGTACCGGTGCCATCGGTGGAGGCACGATAGAATGAAAATCTCCCCATCATCATTCTAATTGGGTACTGGTGTGATTATTTAAATCACTAGCGTAACAGCAGAAGACAGCTCCCACCATTTTCCTGCGTCATTAGACTGGGCCCACGCAGAGGATGAATGGATACATGTTTTGCTGCTTATACATGACACAGGTCCAGGACAGCACTACTCCTGGCAGCGGAACTCGGCATACATCCTGCGCTGCGCTTCATGCTTATTCATCAGCCGACAGTCGCTTACGTGGAATGCGTCTGACCCCGGTGCAATTATGCCTGCTATGTTCAGACTTGCCCCCATTTCAACACACAAAGTTAAAAGGTTTTTTTTTTTTTCCTCTGTTGTTTTTCAATCATATATTTGAGCCTTGCACTTCATGAGGAATCGCTTTGAATCCAACTACTGGGGGAAAAAAACAAAGCCCACCAAAAAAATTTAGGGATAGTTTACAATTTCAACTCTGGCTACTTCACACTTCTTCAGTAGGGGAACAACCCAAAGGACAATGTACTTCACTGCTCCAGGACTCCTTTGGTACAAAGGCCGTGGTGAACACGGCCTCTGTAGCGGGTAACCTCACAGGAGAGCGAGCAGCGTTCGGGAAGACTGTTGAGAAGAGTCTTTTGTGGTGAGAGGGCATAAATAACAGCAATCTGTGGCCTATGCTATTTGTCAGTCCAACTATTTGGGCATCATACACGGAGCGTGCACCTGACCCTTTCCTTTTTACTTTCCACTTTCCTAGATCATCAACAGTTGGCTCTCCATGGGGAGTACAACCAATTGAGCTAGGTCAGTGACTCCACATTTAAAAGTCTCTTTGTCATTACTTCTAGAAGGGCTTTTGTATCCTCCAGGCTCTGGCTGCGAGCCATTCATGCAGTTGAAAGGTCATAGTCTGAGGGCTTCGTTCTTCCCTTCTCACAGCTGTAGGTGTTTCTGGTGGATGCGATTTGCAGTTGTCCAAGCAGTCGAGGCTGCATTGCCAAAGGTTTCTATCTATGTGAACAGCTATCACACTCAAGTATTTAGAATTAAGGCTGTGTGTATTTCCATATACATACACATATGCTTACACACTAAAACAAGCCTGCATGCAGCTGAGCCGAGAGATCAGATTGTTCGTGATAGCACAAACGTAAGGGCATAAAACTTCCATGCAAGCTGTTTTGGTCTAGCTGTTAGCTGGACTGTATAAGGTACAATGACTCTTTGTTCAGCAAGAGGCTGAAGATTATATACTTACACTTGAGACCTTTAAGACTCAGACTATGCAGTAGACAACTTCCCCTTTAGACTGGCTAATAACAATTGAAGAGACTGCACTGTGCTTTTTTGTATGCCTGGCTTCATCTGCTGTATTGCGTTTTTAAAGCACTGTATATGACAAACCTTCCAGGAATCCCAAACACAAATGGAAGTTCCACTGAATCACTTGAAGCAGCTGAAGAACACCATCACAGTGAGGCCACACAACTGCGTGGAATGTGATGAATTTCCAGGAATAGGATTGTTTCCCGGAGGTTATTGTCTAAAAAACAAGTATAAAGAGGGAACAAAGGTAATGCTAATGGTCTCTGCACCACTAAGCTCTTTTAGTTTGTGGAAAGAAGAATGAAGAAAACAGACATGTTAGAAGACCTTTGCTAGGCTAACAGGAAGCTTGTATGTCAAGAGCAAACCTGAAACAAAGCAGTACAAAATTATCTCAGCATAAAATGTAATCTCTCCATGATTTCAGCTTATGAAACCAAATCCACTTCTAGCTTGAATGCAGTGCTAATGGAGAGGTTAAGAGCTCTATGTCCATGCCTCCATCTAGCAATAGTAAAAGGAATGACTAGGTAAAAAGCAATAATTACACAGAAACAGGTGAACTCTGCAGTTCTGAGGGGAAAGGAGAGCAGTGCATTTTGGTGTTCAAAAGCAATAGGAAACCTGTCCGTTCAGGTTAAGAAATCAGTTCTGCTGACTAGCACCTACTCTGAAGCAGAGGTTAAGCAGAGCACTTTCAAAGGAAAGTGCCACACAACATGTGTAAAAGTTTGGGCCTCCGGATACAGGGAAAGCAATCCTCCCAGTACAGCCTTCTGCTCTCTTCCTTCAGGGAACCTCTGCTCCAATGTGCTGGAGGGAATCTTACTTTTAATTAAGCTGACTCTTAGAGGTGCAAGAGCTAGTATGGTTTCAACCCTGGAAGCGTTTGCTTCTCAGCTTTATGAAGCACAGCTCAGGTCCTGACACTGGCTATTGGTGAGTAAAGACTGCAACTTCTAGTAAGACATCAGGTGTCAAACCCAGGTGACATTGTGGTCCCTGTTCAGTGTTTGCACACTTCTAATTTCAGGTGGCCTTTCCACCATATACAACGATGCTTGGATGACATGCAAAAACTAGGTATAGCAGTTTCCCAAAACAGATTTTCAAATGCTCTCCTATTTCTGTTACATATTTCAATTTTGGTCCAGCAGAGAGGCAGGCAGGAATATGAAAACCCCACTTATACGTACCCAGGGATATGCAACTAGACACAGTCAGCTTATCAAGGTTTAGTTAATTTTCATATCTACTTATTGCGGAGAACAGCCTGTGTCCATACAGCTAAACTCCCTTATTGCCACCAACGGGGCTACATCCAAGCGGCCAGCTGGAAACAGTCGCTGGCCCGTGCTGCCCAGAGTATTGCTGGGAGGGTTGCTGACTGGCCCAGAGCTGTGCCACAGACTATACCACAATTTGCAGTATGAATAGAGAGCACGCTAGTGCTTGGGCCTCTGCCCCAGGCCTGTTTAGCTTACCCATGCAGACATTGTCTGCACAGCTGCAGAAATATTTGCGCACACAGGGAGGGAAGGAGGGAGGAGAGGGCAGCAGAGCCATCTCCCTCAGCAGTACCATCGGTTTGTGCCAGCTCACACTCTTCATGGAATTTCAGCTTAGCCCTGACAACAGCACTCTACACCAGATAGCCCTCCTCCAGACTTAGACACGGAAAAGACAGCAGTGTCAGTCTACCAAAGGTGATACGCCAGCTCTGCGCAGAAAACAGGAACAGAACTTTTTTGCCCCGCACCTGTGTTTTGCCGTTACCTGCACAGCATCTCGCCGTGGCCTTTAGCCTCCGCATCGCAGTACGACTCCCCCACGCAGGGCACCACTGCGCAAAGATCCTGAGCTAGTCCAGATGAGCTGGGAGAGCTGCCTGGCACAGCCCACGGGCCTAGCTTATAGCCCAGAAGCAGTCAAGCTGCATTAGCTAAAAACGAGACAGCAATGCGCAGCAGCCCAGCCAGAGCAGAGGGCAGCCTGCATTTCCTCTCCTGGCAAGTCCCTTGACAGCAAGTGAGAAGACAGCTCCTACGGGGGGCAGAAAGAGTTTGTAAAGTACTGTTTCTGTTTCTTTTTCTTCCAGTCTGACAAACAGAAACATATTACTGGCTCAAGTTCTAGAAATTTGACATGAAGATCATGTTTTTATGAAATAAGACAGAAAGACAGGAAATTATGAGCAACTTTCCAACAGAAGCAACAGGACCAGTGAAAATCCTGACTGGTTAAAGCCTTGATAATTACACCCAGGATCACCCAGGCAATCTTATTCTGTGCCTTTGGATAGATCCATCTTCTCTTCCTCTCCCCCATCTTCAATGTTCCTCTTGGACCTAGGAGATAAAGTTATAAGCTGAAAGGAGATTTAGTATATATAGATGCACACTTGAAACTCTCATCCATGCTCTCCCTCAAAGTGTTGCTTTCTTCACCTCTTTCAAAGTTCATTAAATGTACAGTAGATGGTTTAGCCCAGAGGCTACTGCATTCGTAGTAACGAATACTGTTTCTGCAGATTTCTTAGGATGAAGACTATTTACATCGTATTCCCACAGGAAATTAGGTGAGGAATAAACATTGAAGTAATGAAGCAATCTGTGTCATCCCCCGTAAGAAACACTGGACATGCTGGTTGATTTCAAAACAAATTTAACCAAAGAGTAGAAATCTCAGATAAACAGAGTTCCTTCAAGTTGCATGAAAATAGGCAACTCGCTATCTAGGGGAAGAAGATCCTGCAAGTGTTCCGGCCAAGAGAAAGCCTGCAAGATTAAGTTAAACACCAGAAAATCTGTGAAAGGGAGGCCACTTTTAAATACCCCAACTATGAAGAAATCTTCAGGGACTCCGGTCTGTAGGCCAGCCTTTGTTCCGTCAGCTGCTTATGAAATGATGCAGTGTTAGGCTCTTCCTCCCTGGTTTCAGTTTTTTTAACTTCCATCCAGTTATGGAACAGTTTGTCAGAGACTTCAGACAGACCGTGTGCTTGTCCAAGCTAGAAAGAGTAAAGACCATCTCCAAGTAGGAACGTAAAGATAACATTTCTGCACCTGGAAAATCCTGGGGATCCCCAAGAGTTACGATGCTGATGAAGTGCATGTTGTACTGACAGGAGTCCCCGGCTACACACACGTGAGCTGGAAGACCTACAACTCTGACAGACACCAATGGCTCCAGAAAAGTTTTCTTTATTGCTCTACCCTGTTGGCTTTGCCACTGTTCCCCAAGGCAGTCGCCAAAAGCAACCTCAGGCACAGGAAGGCAAAGGCCTTCAGATCTATCTATCTTGCTCCTGGTACCTTTAAAAAGCCCACACTGTGAAAAACTACTAACTCCTGTTTTACATCTTCTGTCCTCCTAACCTTGGACCGTGGCAGGATCCATAACATCCCATCACAAGCCTTTAAAGCATTTCGACAAATGAGCTGCTACAAAGCAAAGAGACTGTCCTTCAATTATGTGGTAGTCAGTGCTCTATTAGAAGATGATGATGTTGACCTCTAGTGACTAGTCTGGGGATACCTGGTGGCATGATCACAGTGAAACGTTTCTGTGAACAGCTAGCCAAAGATTTCACTGAAGCTAGCACATGAGAACAGTCACCCTCCTCATGGAGGTGAGTAATTACACATCCCTTTCATGGAACAGAAACCCCCAGCTGAAACAAAGACCCCAGAAAGGCTGCTATATAGCCTAAATCATGCAAGCAGAGAGATTTAAAGAGAGGATCATGGTACATGGATGCCATGAGCTGTACAGTGGCTGCAACCTCAAGACAGAAAATGTACCGAGACTAAGTGAAAGGACTGGACAAAGCAGCCCATGGAGGCAGGCACTGTGGTATAATCCCAGGAGAAAACCAAAGGGTAAGGAGTCAGTTAAGAAGAGACCTGAGCTGGAAGCAATGAATTAAATCAGTTTCTCAAAACACAGAAATGAAGCAAGAGGAGACAATGGTGATTCATTGTAAATAAACAAAACAGTGGAACACCCCAACCCACTGTCTCTTTCTTAGCTGAGATAACCCATTAGACACATTTTGCCGGACTATTAATAATGGAAAATATTGTTAGACTTTCAAATACTGGCCATCAACGACTGACAGGTTTCTTTTTTTTTTAAGTCTCATCCACCATACATAATAAAACTATTTATTCAATTATGTTTAAAAAACAGAGTTGCACATTCATAGAATAAAACCAGAAGACAATACATGACGCCTTAGGAAGTTACTCAGATCTTATGCACAGATTCAAAATAACAAGTGTTTTATTTCCCCAGTTATTCAAAAGAAATGAAGAAAAAAACCCTCTTTCCAGCAGAACCACTCAAGGCATATAAAGAAAATAACAGATATTCAGGAAACGGTTAAAGAATGAAAATGAATTGAGGATTGGGAAGGGGAGCATGTTCCAAACTAGTGACACAGCCCAAGTGATGTAGTGACTACACTGCCCCATGCAGAGAGAGATACCAGCAAAAGGGAAATTAGGCGAGTAGAGCAGGCTCCCAGGTAACTATTCTGACACGGGTTTGAAGTGGGGAGAAAATTAACGTAATTTCTAGACCCTCCAGAACTAAGTAATGGTAGCTGTTTCTCAATAGAAAAGGACTTTTCTTTTTTTTTGTTTTGAGAACTTTTTCCGTTTAGTACAACTTTTCTAACAGAGCTTAACATCCATCTTAATATCACTGCTTACTTCTCAGCTTGGACTGATTAGCATCAAAACCGGCAAAGACACCCCAGCAGCAAAAAAGTAAACTGAAAACGCATATTTTGCCACTCAAATACATAAAACTAAGGAATTCACTTCGTTTCTTGCTGTTTGGGTAGCACATTTGCTTTGCACACAGGGGCTAACTGGCAGCATGCAGATGAATGGGTCCTGTTGGCCCTTGGAAGAGTTCCATTCCTGGTTTCCAGGGCTTTGTTGCATACTGCAGTGACTAGAAATCGAGGGTGTGTTTACGGTCAAACCTCAGAGAGCTTAAACTGTGATTTGTATTCAATTAATTAAAACATTTTTTAAACTGCCTTTTCAAAGAAATTGTCCATACCTGAAATTGTCCATACCTTTAATCATGCAACAGCGCCGGCAGGGGGAGATGAAAAGCAAAATAAGCCTAACACTGCATAGAGCATGGGTGGGAGAAAAATTTACTGTAGAAGTGCCTTACACAGGGGTCTCTGAGCATTTAAAAGCAGAAATAAGCTAGCGTTTAAATGAGAGATTTTAGAAAACCAAAACAAACTAAGCCCAAAATACTAAAGAGTAAGAACATTCATATTATTAAATATTCTCTACAAATGCTTGGTTTAGTTTTCTGGCTATAGCTGATTATTTCTGAACATGTACTTAGCAGCTTAATTTTTGAATCTTTAATAATTATACACACATACCTTATACATTTGTGTAACTGTTCATAAGTGACTGCAATCCTTTTGTTAGTGTTCCTCAGGATATGTTCTGTCTCTCAGCTGGATCTGTTCTCAGGGTGTGTTATCATTTTGGGAGGGAAAGGCAAAGACATTACCTGGTGTATCGAAATGTGTCAGGTCCCTAGCTGCACAGGATGCATTTCCCATGCTTCACTGGCAATCTGATTCAGTATCAGTATGCACAGCTTACACTGAAAAAGCTCTCTGGTTTTTTTTTAGCACATTACTTTCGCTGAGAAAGAATTAAAGGTAAACGCTACTCCCTCCCTACTGACCTATGGACTTGCCTAACTGTCAAAGAAGCCACTGGCTTAACCCTGTGAAGATGGCAAAAATACAGCTATTAGCCAAATGAACGCTAAGGATGCAAACAGAAATGGTGATATTGGGAGAGACTCAGACCTGCAACCAAAGCTTTCCCCTCCAAATAGTATTTTTTTCCAGTACTCTGCAGCTCAGTTCTTTCAACATATAGCAGGGACAGCCTCTAGAGAATTACCGAGTTCGTCTCCCGATCTGTGCGCTTCTTACTCTGTGTTCTACACTTGGATATGGCCACTATTTAGGTCACATTTCTATCTGTGAATGATCAGAACTGGCAGAGCCACTGAAATAATCAGCCCTATTGTGCCCCTCCCAGCTCCTTCTCTCATGTCAGCACAAGCATGACTTCTCCTACATACCAGGCTGTAATTTTATCAACAGCTGGACTCTAAGGGGGAGGCAGCAAGCACAGCGATTTAGCATCTCCCCACCCCCAATACAGAAGCTGAAGGAATGTTTACCTAGACACAAGGGAGATAACTTTCACTGTCATCTAGAAGCTGTAGGGGACTTTTTGCCCTATGCAATTATTACTACAATTAAAACTCACTTTGGGTAGGCCGTTAATGAGAAAACACAAGAGTTGAAATCAACTGGCACACAACAGGCCTTCCTGAAAGAGAGAAGCTTCTGAAAAATGCAAGAGAGAGTTTGCAACTTAAAGGAGCTCAAAGCCTTATTAACCATACTGGACCTCTGCAGCATGGCTTTGTTATTTGCCTTTAAAAGAAAAAAGCCCAGAAGCTTCTTTTCAGGGAAGAAAAAACCCCCAACCTCAAACTTGTCCTCTGCTCTGGATCTGTTTTCTTGAGACTGCAAGGTCCTGGAGCAATACTCCAAGGGAAGCAAATGACTGAGATCTGAACTGATTAAGCCTGAAGTCTTAAAAGACAGCTTGTCATGCACTATTTGCTACTTCACTGCTGACTCAAGAACATTCAGCTTGTGTGCATATTCCACTTTCCCATCTGCCCACTGCTTCAGCTTCTTACCGACAGTTGCGCATTTCCAGCACAAACATCTTTGATCTATTAAGAACTAAGTGCAGGGCAGCGTAAAACATGCAGACCTTTTCATCAAAGTATCAAAAGCACTACTCTATCGACTATTAATCTTTATTTGTGAGCTTAACTTATTAAAAGCCTCTATTTGAACATAATAAATAATGTAGCTATGTATTGTAGCCTACTGCAACTGGAACCTTTATGTAGAATTTCAGACTCCTTTGCTGCGGAATATGAGCCTTTGTTTATTCTCTTGATGGACCCGTGTAAATCTACAGCGATGAAAGCCAATCCCTCTTTATAAGCTGCTAGCATTATTAAATCCAGAAAAACAGGGAGCTATAGCTAAAAGCAAGACTCAGCAAATTTAAAACTTTGTACCTACAGTTTATCAGAGTTTTCTCTGAACAAATGCAGGAAAGAATATGTTATCAGTTAAGCCCATTCAGTGGATTTATTTCTCAAGCTAGCAAAACCACACACACTTGGCACAAAAACAGATTTAAATCAAATCAGATTCGTATGTCCTTGCCTTTGACATTGTTGCTTGTTTCTAGCCATTTTTTTAAACAGAAAACTGTTCTCCATTTCCTTTTCATGCATATGTTATAATTTATATCCACAGAACAGAAAGAAAACAAATCATTGTTTTACAAGCTGCTTTTATCAAGACATCTTTAAGAATAAAAAGGCTTATTTGGAATGGTATGAATACCCTGAACTCCCACTAGCTTGGGGTGGGAGTCAAGCACATTCACTAAGCAGTTACTCAAAAACTCAGCACCTTACAGAATCAGCCCCTACACAGCCCTCAGGTTACTTCATGAGTTTTCTCTAATGAGACAGACTGCTTTGAAGAAAAACTAGCAGTATCTCTTATCGGCCAGATGAAGGAACCGAATCAGGAGTAAGAAGGGCTCGCTCTACAACAGCTGGACTAGCCCCTGCCCTAGCTTCTCTCCCCTCTTCAGATTTCCATCTCCACTACAGAAGTGGCTCTGTTGCTTTGACACACCTGCTTAACTTTTGTCTACCTTACAAAAACTGTCACCAACTCTGGGTTACCTTAATAACCCAGACTACAATGCAACAGTTTAGCAACTGGTGTTGGAGAACCTGAATCCTCAGGATTCCTCTCAAAGGAGCACAGAAACCACTATCACTGCTCCATAATCAGAGCACTAATCCAGATAAAACATAGGCAACCTGAGGAAAGCTGACAGTGTTGGGGATTAAGGAGGCCACTAATGATCCCACAGAGTCACCAATTATCATGGGTTACACATCTTGAAAGTCTGATTAGTTTCCCTCCTCTTCCTAAATTTTTAGGCAACCATCGCAGCCAAAGTAACTGAGCATATCTGTCATCTGATAAGATCAGTTCAAGACATGCTATTTATGAAATCTTCATTTGTTTCATTCTTTCTATTCTTTATTACTTCAATTCTACTTAATACCGTATTTTAGAGAAACATATTTAGTGTACTACTGTGTCCTAGACCCATTTAATACCAGATCTAGATTCAATACCTGTGTATGTGTAGCTATAAGCATATATATTATAGCCCATGTAAAGAAGTCATGACCATTTGGTTGTAATAAGGTACTATTAAAAAAAAAGGCAGCCAAGGATAATTACTTTACAAGCAAATGCAAAGTTGCACTCTAAGCAATCGTCATAACAGGAGGCACTGATCTTTGTCCCATTCTCCTGCTGACTTTGGTACTTCTCAGACTGCAGCAAACTAATTCAGCTTGTTAAACCAGCATAAAACTAGTACAATAAGTAGTTTTTTGCCAGGCTTTTGCATTGAATCAGCTCAGCATAAGGTCCAGCGAAAGCCAAAACAATGGTATATTCAGACCACAGGGCCAAAGCTCAAGAGTCAGAGGATTGGGACCTCCCATATGCTGATGCAGAAGGGTTAAACACCTTTAGCTGTAGTGAGCAACTTCACTCGAAAAAAGAAACGCCAAACTGTTTTACGCACAATCTTATGCAGTTTTGCTGCTGAGCAAGGCTGATTTAAAATGATCTGTGAATTCACTATTTACTTGCAGGTTAACTACGTTTTCAATGAAGAGTAGTGAGCTGTGTTCCTCCTTTTCCCTTACCATCCATACACGAAGCCTTGACTTAAGACATTATCAAGGTGCATTGCCAGTGAGATTGCAGTGACTGGCATTTCTACATACCTCCCACTACAGTTTTCATCCTTGCACGCTTTTCAAATACTGATCACACTAGTTGCTTTGGAACATCTTTTGCCAAGAGTATTGGTTCTGCAATACATAAATATGCAAGTATGAGGCAGGGGAAAGAAAAAAGTTTAGTCAGAGTTCAAGTAAGTTTTATAAATAGTAGCAGTGGATTTCTAGACAGCGGTTTTATAAGAGGAAAAAAGCAATAGCAAGTAATAAATTCACCTGTTTAACAGCATGCCTGCAAGCACTATAGGTTAATACCTCACTGTCTTAAGCACCATACTGTCATAACTGCCTACTAGCAAGTAATATTTCCCAATAGCTTCTCAGTAGCCTTGCTGGGCTAAGTAGTAATAATGATCTCTCAAACACGTCCCCTGTTACATTGAGGAATTGCTCCTTTCCCCTTTCTCTGCAAGTATACCAATTTTCATCCTCTCTTCACCTCTCCAAGTGTTACATGCATATGGCTTCCATATCTATACCACCTGGAACTCTTTTAGCCAGCTCCTGCAAAGCAGAGAGCACACTTGTGCAAAACAATAAAAATGGATTATAAGTTACTAGAGGTTGAACAAAGAGCGAACAAGTAGTCACATAAATGGAGTAACATAAGGAAGCAACAAGACAAAGATGCAACAGTTCGTTTACTAAACATGCTAGACCGAGTTGATATCTTAAGCCTTTCAGATGCCAGTCCAGCCCCAGAGTGGGTTGCTACTGTCCCTTCCATCACTTGTGTCCCAGCAATGGAGGACTGGCATAAACTCTTCGTGTAATGCCAGGAATTCCCGAGACATCGCTGTATCCTGCAAGCATATAGGACCGTAGGACTGCTTGCTTCTTCCTGTCAATTAACTACAATTCCTCCTCTGTTGCTACAGCCTACGTGAGCTGTCAACTCCATCATGACAGCAGTTAAACTGCACAGTCTCTACATTCTCTCGGGGAAATGCACTACCATGCTTGCACATTTGAGGGACTCACCCACCCAACAAGGCCAAATAAAGCACGAGAGCTTGATCAATTCCTGATCTCCAGAAATACCCAAAGTTCTGTAAAGTCCTTGGTATAAATAATCCACAGGGTGACATGGACTGCCTCCTGCTTTCAGGATTTGCAGCCATGTATTTGCTAGCAGAATTCTTCAGTTCCTTCTATATTGTTCTCTACAATGCCAGCATTTATCGGGGTGGAAAGGGAAGAGGGAAAGAGTCACTTATTGAAGTCATTGCAGAATGAACTTCAGGTCACATCGCTGAAAACGGAAAGTCTACATACCAAGGAAGTTTGTTAGCATGATGTAAATCATTAGAACTACAGTAAGTTACTACGCAAACAGAATAGATAGATCCATAGGAACACAGAACAACAGCTTTAAGCTACAGAACAACACAGAACAACAGCTTTATATAAGCATAATCATCTGCCTTATTTTATTAACACTACCACCTCAAAACAGGTAAACCACAAGTCATTTTTTTATTAGTTATTTCACTTAATCTCCACGAACAAAGGGCCACATTTCTGTAAAACTTGCTAGGAAGGTGCTTATTTTCAAAGAGAAGCAGCTAGCCGTTGAATATGTAACATTACTTGCATGTTTGGTTTTTTTCCCCTCATCTTCAGAACACAGAGCCAAACCCAGGTTCCCACAAAAAGCCATCAGGTGTCACCTCACATTTCAAAATGAGATCTTTGAGCTAACACAATGTACAATACTTGAAACACATTCATGATTTACTACAAGCAGCATTATTATTTTGCTATAATTTAGCCACGAGAGCTGTATGTGTCAAGCTGGGAAGAGAATCATTGCCTCTTTACTTCTTCTCCCAGTACAATTCCAGGCTGCATTTGATATTTACTCAGCTCACAAAAATTGAAGTGGGAAACTTGGAAAAGGTTCTGTAACAACAGTTAAGATGGAAGCTTAGTTCTAAACCACACAGGAGCTTCTCACCTAGTCCAGAACATGAGAACGGCTTTGGTAGGGAGCACAGGGTTCATTTCCCATCGCTGTTCATTATCTTCACATTTCCCTGTAGAAGATATACCTTGCTAGCACATAGGTACAGATAGCTGGAAGAGACTTCTGAGCTCTGCATTAAATGCAATGTCTCGTATGGAAAATAAAGAACGGTTCATAGAATTGTAATGCAAAAAAAATTTAATTTTTCAAAAAATGTTCACGATACGGGAGATCACAATACAAAGTTCTTAAACACAATACAACACCGAAACAAGGCGAAAAGCCTTTTTTTGATTGGAAGCAATTGTTTAATACAAAGAGTAGATGCCAACAATACTTATTGTACAAAGTTTACGACAGTGGATTCTTATATTGATTCCCTGAAAATCCCCTCATTTTGAAGAAATATCGACTATTAAGGTAATGGCTGAAGTGAATTCAAGAAATTCAGAGTTATATTTGTCTCCACCCTCTATTCTAAGCACTGGGATTGGGTTTCACAGTACAAAATGGATAATAAAGGCACACTGTGGTTTGAAAGCAAGGCTAGAGATTCTAGCCTTTAAACTTTCTGGCTTTTGTCTGGGTGTTTTATAAACACTCAAACATGCAGTGAAAAAAATCCAACCCTCTTGAGGGGGTACACAGTGAAAAAATACTGAAGTCTGCAAAAAAACATAACCCATTTAACCTATAAAGCAGTACTTATATTCTTATGCATTTCTTAGTGTTTCCTCAAATCCTTTGAGGTTACACATTTTTAGAAATGAATTACCTTTCTCCAAGTTATTTCTCTTATTTCACTGACAGAACTAGCATGAAAAAAGCACATTTAAGATCATTATTCACCTCCATCAGTTTTGTTGATTACTGAAAAGGACAGATGCACTGCTAAAAAGTTGAAGTTTTGGGCCAAGACAGTTACTTGTTTATTTAACTTTTTCAACACAGCTTTCCAATTTAGAAAAAAAAACTTTAAGGAAAATGCTTGCTTAATCTTTTAAAAATTACTAGACTTCAAGTCCTGCAAGTCAAATTCTGGCATGAAGTGTTCTTCAATGTTAAGTTATAAAGTCCTGACAGACCTATTGCAATTATTAACAAAACTCTTGCCACAGGAGCGCAAATCAACGTACTCTGGTTTAATCACATCTACCACAACTAGCTCTGTTGATGAACCGTGTCAATTCCTATGGAAACCATTATACAACTCAAAGTTAGTTGGAAGTAGAGTTCGGAAGAGCTACGTATGGACACTATTATGAAAGACTGTTCCAGCAGCATTGCTCTGCACATAAACACAACTAATCAGTTTATGCTAAACATTCCTAGAACTACCTAAAAAGTAATAGTTTTACCACATTTTTGTTCCCTGAGAAGAAAAAAATGCTCTAACTACAAAGGTCTTTGGAATGCCATCAGTACAGTAAATAAACATGTACCTGTTGCACTGCTACTTGCAAAGACATCTCCTACTTCCATGTTGATCAGACTTGGGTTTGGCATTTCCATTCAAAATAAACCTTGGTCTCCACAAAAGTGGCACTGGAATGGCAGCAAGAGATGAATAAAAGTAGTCTAGTACTAAACTGGTTTATCTGTGATGATTTGTTATTACAAACCGGAATGCATAGTTAGCAGACAAACACAAAGTCATTAAGAGCACAGTTTAACTCATCTGTTTAACCCATAATTGAGATCGGTTTTGAAACCTTAAATTAATACAGAAAGTTTTCAAATACTTTAAGGAAAGCATGCTCTTTTTTTTTTCCCCCGGGGCATAACTTATTTTTTTAGTGAACATGATAAACATCATGAGAGTTAAGACTTCAAATATAATAAAACAGCGCACAGCAGAAGAATGAAGTCAGGAACCATTTTATTTCCATCCAGTTTTGCAAGTATTAAGGATGGCATAAGAGCTCATTCCAGCACTATAATTTAAGAAATTATTACATCCCTAGAAGAGGCAAAGCTTATAAT
Source organism: Elanus axillaris (assembly GCA_026212715.1). NCBI lineage: Eukaryota > Metazoa > Chordata > Aves > Accipitriformes > Accipitridae > Elanus > Elanus axillaris. Next base: position 18,220,803 of record JANZLQ010000095.1, on the reverse strand, counting down.
GCTTCCTGTTTTTCCCTTCCAAGTGCTTATAAGCTGTGTGATTATTTGGTTTGTTTTAACTGTGTCTTTCTGTCCTTATCCAATGCAAGCCTCCTTCATCCTCTCCCCAGCCACCAAAATAGAGTAACTGGGTGTGGAGAAGCAGCACTGAGGCAGTCAGTAATAAGAAGTTATAAAAATGTTAAACAGCAACATGCACTACACTAACACCTGGGATGCTCACAACATACAGAAGACAACTTTGCAACTATATCGTGGCCACCATTATCTATGAAAATCAGTACTGTAAGATTTGTTGTCTACTACATGCGCACAACAGTTACTCCAGATTGTTCCGATTCCTCCCCATTTCTAGGCAACAATTCATTTCGTATTTACTATTGTTAAGACAAAATACTGAAACTGGTTTCAGGTATTATTGTCCAACAGGTTTTAATAGCAAGATTCAAATGGCATCTTCCACGATTATAGAATTAATGCTCAGTACTTGTCAAAAGCTTTAAAAATTAAGGTATGTTGAAGAATTACTTTCAGTATACCTCATGCAATTGAACTGCTCAAATAGTTTAAACTCTTAATTTAGCATATTCTAAGTTAGTGAAGAGTTCATATTTAGAAACTAATTCCAGACAGTTCTTAGACCTCATATGGCAGGAGATGAAACTGTTTAAAATTATCACTATCAACAGAAAAAATTCCCATAGAAAAAAAAAAAAGTATGTACACTCTCACTATAGCCAGGCAATCAACTCTTCCATTTCAAAACTATCATAAACATTCAACTGAATTATTTCAACCAGTAGAACCCAACCAACAATTCTTATTTCAGATTTTTCAAACATATGATCACATGTTAAAGTCTGCATTTTTTGTTCGAATCTAAATAAAGTTTTCCTTTTCCAATACAATCGACTCAGTTCAATGCATTTAAGACTGATTTATATATCGTTATCTCTCCTTCACTACTCTCCACCTATACAGTTCTTTAGAGAGATATTAAGCAAAAAGCTTATAGAATGCAATGATGCAGGATTTAATTTTAAACTTAGCACTTATCTGAGCACGTCTGCAAACGCTCTCTTACACGAGGTGGAAGTGTTTTCAACAACCTTTCTTCTACAATTAGACTGTTCCGCTTTAAGAACTGACATTCTTCCAGTTCAGCAGGAAGTGATTCAAGATAGTTTCCAGTGAGCTCTAATTGAACAAGATTCAGTAGCTGACCCACACAAGGGGACAAATTCATCAGACTGTTATTTCCCAGAAGAAGAAATTGCAGCTTTCTGCACTGAAACAATCCATCAGGCAGCATTTCAATCTAGAAAAAGGAAAGAAAAGAACAGAAATAATGTATATTAGAAGTTGTTAGCCTACATGCAGCTCCATGTTTAGACACTTCCCAGTTCTATTTTAGGGTAAAAAACCCCTCTTAGTTTATAGAAGGATAAGGAAAGGGAAGATTGTAATGCTTCTATCAATTATGTGATAAAGTGCTTGAGAACACTACAATGGTTTTTATATACCTGATTTGTTATGAGGATGCTTAGCTACTGGCAGAAGTCAAGCCATAAGCATGGCAGGGAGGAGAATATACATGCACACATGCACAGAAGTTCGTACAAACGTGTGCATGTGCAGGTGGCAGGGGAGATAAATAGGTTACTATCTCCTAAGAATCACTTAAACAATAAGCACAGATTGTGGAGAGATATAAACAGCTCCTGTGTTACAAAACCTGCACAAGCAGTTACCTGTGCAGTACAGTAGTAACTTAGTCCTGGTCCTCACTACTGACACATATGACATCCAAAGCCAACTTCACCAGTGAAAACAATTATAAACTTCAAAAGAAGTCTTAAGTCACAAGCCTAGAGCCCACACTAACACATCAGACAGTTTAGCACTGCTGATGAAGTTACCAGCTATAATTATTTCCCTCTTCCCCATCAAACAGCTGAGCTGCTCATCACCTAGCTGGTGATTCACCACAGCTTTCAGTTTGACATTTTAAGGTAAAAATTTAGCACTGTTTACTTCTGTTGAAATACCACATAGGCTAGACAGGTGCAGGGAAAGTGAAGATACATTTCTGCAGCCATCCTAACCTATACTATCTCTGGATCAGAGCCCTTAAGCTGCTACAGACCAGGATAGTACTCACTCAGTATTACACAAGCTTTGATGACACCAAAGTTTTAGTAATTAAACAAGCACCACCCCTTTTTTCAGCCTTACTGGGTTTACTTTAATCATGAACACCACAAAAGCATTTTGAACCAGAGGCTGTTCCAGAAGAAATGGTAGGTTAAGTCAATATTTGGGTTTGGTTTTTTTTTTTTTGGGTAGTAATTCAAAGTTCTACTTACATGGTTTTTTGTCAAAGCCAAGTACTGCAGATTGGTCAGATAACCAATTTCTTCAGGGATGGAGGTTAGCTTATTATAGCTAAGATCCAGATAGTGTAATTTTTTACAAAGAAATAGCTGCAATGGAACATTTTTAATATTATTATAATTTAGATACAATTGTTCCAGGTTTGATAGCGCACCAATCTGCACTGGGACATATGAAATACTGTTGTGCCACAATTTTAAGCAAGAAAGGTTCTTAAGATGTTGAAAACTAATTATTTCTTCCACTGTTCTGAGATTATTTTCTTTTAAGTCAATTTCACGCAAATTGTTTAGGGTAAAAATGGAATGGGGGATGCGCTCTAAATCACAGCAGATTAATTCCAAGGTTCTCAGGTTTACCAGCTTCTTCAGGTTATTTAGCACTATCAGTTTATTTCCCTCATTGTTGATAGACAAGTGTTGTAAAGAAGGCATAAGATCTGTAACCACTTGAGGTATACGGGAAAGGTTGTTTTTCAAGTGAATTGATCTCAGATTTTTTAGCCCCTGAAAGCTTTCGTTGTATATGGAGTTGTGATGATCTAGCATAAAATATCCTGTTAAGCACAATTCTTCTAGGTTTTTTAAATGAAAGACCCAAAACGGAATTCTTCCCATCTCACTAGATTTCAGGCGCAAGGTTTTCAGATTTTCTTCTAAAAAGCTGACTGCTGGATAATCCATAGTTAGTGATGAATGATAAACATTGAGTTCTTTGAGATTGACTAGCTGGGTCACAGCTGAAGGAAGTTTGGCTTCAGGAATAAGTTCCAGGCTTAGAACTTCTACTTCTGTCAATTCAAAGACACTGTCTGGAAGACCATTTAACATGAAAAGGTGAAGTTCAATCTTGTCTTGGGAATTTTTTACTAGTTTATTTTTCAGTTTTTCCACTGACCATTCATTGTTAAGATTTATCTGTTTCAGTTTGTTTTCACTCAGATCAGACAGGAATATTGAGAATCGCTGGGAATAAAGAGGATCATACTGATCTGCCAAGTGGAGAATAAATGCAAAGTCATTCTTTACATCAGGTATGTCACTGTAATTACTTTTCTCTCTCAACTTCTCAAAAGAATATTGCTTAAGTGAACTTCTTAACATCCACCACAAACTGTAAGTACAAGTTAAGCCATAGAAGATCACTAAAACAACATAAAACGAAGCCAAAACTTTAAAAATTTCTGCTAGCGAATAAACGCACTGGTACCTTTTGTAGCCTGTAAAGGCTTGAACGTTAACTACACAATCAATTTCAAGTGTAATAAATGATAAATAGTAGGGGACATAAATTATTATTATTACAAATACAATGACTTTCACTATGATCTGTTTCATATACACTGTATATATGACATCCTTCTCTTCCACATGTACTCTGAATTTCTTCACTTTTTCAAATATAGCTTTAGCTTGTTCCCCTTCTTTTTTGTCAAGAACACTTGAGGAATTTTCTCTTCCAGCTGTTTCCAAGCCAGGTTGCGAATACGGCAGGGACTGTCTGCTAGCCCCTATGTCTACTGAACTCCCAGGTGATGAAATCACTGCTTTTGATTTGGCTATTGGCAACTTCCTCACAGACTGCTCGGCAACTGTTTCTGAGAGGGCACGCGTTGTCCATGGAGAATCAAAACACTTCTGAAGGATGGCTACAAAGTGCTCAAGCCTGGAACTTGTACTAGGGTAGTAAAGCCAGAAATTACTGCAAGCTGCAAAAATAAAGGTATGTAGAAGCACTAGGTATGGAAAAAATTTGGCAAACCAGTGAAGCTGTCTCTCGTAACATACTGCATCAATATAGGAATACTGCTGCCGATGGAGATCATTCTGGATTTTAAGCGGGATGATTATCTGTGCTGTAGAGCTAGCCGACATGTTAAGGTTGGCTTTAACTAAATCCCAAGGCACGGCACAATGATTGTCAAATTCTAGCTTGCAAGGAAGACAACACAATACTCTGGTTTGAGTAAGCTGGAGAGCCCCAGCGAGCACAGCAACTAGCAGCATTATCATGGTGAGGTAATACCAGAAGACATCCCACCATGGTTTTAGTATGTGGTAGGATGACTGGGCATCTGCTAAGTATTTGAGTTCTGTTAGCGTGATCATGACTTTCACCTGTGAGAGAACAGCAGCTGGTAGAGGAAAAAAGAAAAAAAAAGACATCCTTAGAGAACTGTTAAAAACAATTTCTCACCATTAAACACTTGAAGCTTATTACTGTTTTCACAGTTTTAAACATGTTACATTTGGCCTGGCACCCAGAGCATAGCAAAAGAATCCAAGAACTCCTAGCACCTAACCCTAGCCATCATATCTATTTTAAGGAAAGTTACCTGGAAAGCAAAAATTTAAATGAAGAGTGAAACTAACATCAGAGATTAGGAGAAAGTCTATTTTGACCAAACATTTGGGTACTGTTCAAGTAGAAACAACAAGCAAATAGAAGTTAAAAAAGTGTCTGATATATTACTAGCAGTCCTTCATCACTGTCCTAAACTTAGATAGCAAAAGGGATTTCTCATTTATGAGGAATTCCAAAAGTCAGAGCAATATATTGACGTGATGGCTCTTGTAGTTTAGAATTTTCTACTAGATTACATCATTCTACCCAAGAATAAAGATGACAAAAATTCTCAAAAGAGCAGTTTTGCATTACATGTTCTTATGTATAATTCCCCATCTTCTCCCATTGAGACAATTAAGCATACTGACAGAATGAAAACGAAGCTAACACAACTTGTTATTGTCCAATATTGTAATACATACAAGAATGGCACACTTAACCCCCAGCAGCATAGGTTTGAGTCATACTTACTTTACTAATTAAAGAGAATAAAGTACACAGCACTGCTCAGTCAGGAGGTCTACACCTTTTAAAATTCCTTGGACATGCCATCTTTACATTTGTCTTCATTCTGGATGTAGAAAACATTGGATATGCTTTATTTTTAATGCCTTCACCTAAATAAAGGGCAAACGTTTCAGCTTTCATTAGAACTGCTGCCTTATTGCAGACATCAGGATCCATTAAGCTCTGCATTGCTACAGCCACATAAAATGGAACAGGACACACTCAGATATGATCATGTAGAACATGAAGGCAAAGTTTTGCACAGTCACATCAACACAGAAAAACAGGAAACTGCCTACAGCTAGTCCCGTTTCAACTGGGAAGTAAATTTTTTTTTCCAAATAACTATGTGAAAATAAAATATGCAACATGCAAGACTTCAAGAAGTAAAATTCAGTCATAAATTTTGATACACCAAGGTTTGGCAGAAAGGCAAGTTTCTCAAAAACAGAGCCCCATATTTTACATCCTGAAACAAATTAATAAACTACCCAGTGTTAATGGCTATACCACAGACACTACCAGGTTTGGAGAAAACATACTGTGAAGTTTAAGCAGTACAGGTATTAAGCAATGGGGATGTCCTGTATTGTTCTTAATGATAGAATTATTTAGATTGGAAAGTACCTTTAAGACTGAGTCCAACCATTAACCTAGCACTGCCAAGTCCGCCACTAAACCATGTCCCTAAGCACCACATCTACACGTCTTCTAAATACCTCCAGGGATGGCAACTCCACCACTTCCCTGGGCAGTCTGTTCCAATGCTTAACAACCCTCTCGGTGAAGAAATTTTTCTTAATATCCAATCAAAACCTCCCCTGGCACAACCCAAGGCCATTTCCTCTTGCCCTATTGCTTGTTACTTGAGAGAAGAGACTAACACCCACCTCACTACAACCTCCTTTCAGGTAGTTGTAGAGAGCGATAAGGTGTGCTGGTTTCAGCTGGTATAAGAGTTAATGGTCTTCCCAGTAGCT
>JANZLQ010000095.1:18198308-18214476 GCA_026212715.1 Elanus axillaris | reverse complement strand
AGACTAACACCCACCTCACTACAACCTCCTTTCAGGTAGTTGTAGAGAGCGATAAGGTGTGCTGGTTTCAGCTGGGATAAGAGTTAATGGTCTTCCCAGTAGCTGGTAGGGTGCTGTGTTTTGAGTTCAGTAGGAGAAGAATGTTGATAACACTCTGATGATTTCAGTTGCTGCTAAGTCATGTTTAGACTAAGTCAAGGATTTTTCAGCTTCTCATGCCCAGCTGGCAAGGAAGCTGGAGGGGCACAAGAAGTTGGGACAGGACACAGCTGGGGAAGCTGACCCAAACTGACCAACGGGATATTCCATACCATGGGACGTCATGTCCAGTATATAAACTGGGGGGGAGTGAGGGCAGGGGGAATAGGCGCTCTGGGATTAACTGGGTATCGATTGGCAGGGTGGTAAGCAATTGCACTGCTCATCGTTTGTATATTCCGATCCTTTTATCATTACTGCTGTCATTTTATTAGTGTTATCATTGTCATCATTAGTTTCTTCTTTTCTGTTCTATTAAACTGTTCTCATCTCAACCCATGAGTTTTATTTCTTCTCCCGATTTTCTCCCCCATCCCACTGGGGGACGAGGGGTAGAGTTAGCAGCTGCGTGGTGCTTAGTTGCTGGCTGGTGTTAAACCATGACATAAGGTGTCCCCTCAGCCTCCTTTTCTCCAGACTGAAAAACTCCAGTTCCCTCAGCCACTCCTTATAGGACATGTGCTCTAGAACCTTCACCAGCTTCTTTGAATGCACTCCAGCACTTCAGTGTATTTCTTGTAGTGCGGGGCCTAAAACTGAACAGAGGATTTGAGGTGTAGTCTTACCAGTGCCGAGTACAGGGGCACAATCACTTCCCTAGTCCTGCTGGCCACATATTTCTGATACAGGCCAGGATGCTACTGGCCTTCTTGGCCACCTGGGCACGCTGCCACCTCATAGTCATAATCATTGGTACTGGCCATTTCAATTCCAAACAGAGCTGACAAGCTGTTACAACAAGACAAACAACAGCTGCACTAAGGCAGAACCTTATTCTTACTCCACATTCACATTTGAAGGGAGAAGAATGGCCAAAAATAAGTTAACATATCTTGCATTGACAAGGCTACTTTTAATAGAATGTAGAAACTTACCAGGCCCACTCAAGGGAAAGCAGCTGAAGGAGGACAGGATGGGTACAAAACACTCCTGGAGAGAAAATAAATCATCATCAGATCATGAAATATTTGGACTCCAACACTTGTAAGTATTAGAACAACAGCTCATTACTCCTTCCACAGCAGTGTTTCAAAGATGCAACATTTAACAAGCAAAAGGTCTAACTAGATCTACAAGATCTAGTTAGAACAGTTTAAGATGCCATCCTGTCAAATTATTTACTTGGTCACCACCTGAAAGTTGCTTTTCCTAATGTAGAGATAAAGAAATGACCCTTTCATTCTCCCCTAAGCACTAAAAGCCATTTCAACTCAACATTTTTGCATTTATATGAAGTTAGTAGTCCTGCAGCTGAGATGCTCCAGCTAATAGCGATTCTTTTGATCACTCCAGCTCATCTTGCAAAAAACCACATCTGTAAATACCTTTAAAATGAATTCTTTTTGTATAATTCTTTGGGGTTTTCATATAAATTCTTAGGTAGAAAAGCACAAAAAGGTACTAAAGCCATCCAAACTAAGGCTTTAATTCTGCAAAGAATATCTGGATCATGTGTCTACTCAAGCCAAACATGCTTGATTTGAACATAGACAGAAAAATCAAATGGTTGGGTTGTTGGTTTGTTTGTTGTTTTTTTTTTTTCCATTTCCAACCTGGAATTAAAGCCTATCAATTCTCACTTGAATTTTGCTACAAAAAATGAAAGACTTGGGACTCCTGTTAAAGTTGTAAAAAACCACACTAAAAGATAAATATGTTGAATTATTCAGAAAGTAAGAGCAAAAGGTATAAATAGCATGTTTTTAGCAAAGAAAAACATCTGAAAAGTCAAAATGATCACTGAACTGGCTGAGAGTTTAAAATAGTGCGCAAGGCATAATTAGCATGAGGGTGTGAACAATTCTTTTCCTGACAAACATTTAAACCTCATCAGGGACTTGGGCAGATATTAACATTTTAAAAGAAGATGTTTTATGTAACTAAATGCTTATTAGAGAAAGTTACAGGTAAAACACTTTGATAATGCACATATGTGCTTTGCACTGTTATACAAAGAACAGCACTCTTCTGGTAACAGACCTATTCTGGGGAATAAGCAAGGCTCTCCTTGAATATAAGGGACAGAATTCAGAGTACAATAAAACAGTTAACACTTTGATAAAGTATTTTCTCTAAAAGTTACAGAAAGAAAAAACATAAAATGGAACTTAAGCCAATTCTATTAAAAACATATTGGTATACTTGAGAGTATGCATAAGTCAGTACACCTTCAACCAACGCCATAATGCTCGGAGTAGTTTGTTTTTATACAGACTGAGAACTCAGTGAGACTGACCCATGCAATTTTGTAAGGTCTGTTTCTATAAAATGCTTTCTTTGTCACCTCCCTGCCTTGAACTGGAAAGTTGTTAGTCCCTATCACATATTCCAGAAAAAAGGCTACATTCTTGAGGCAGTTTTAGAACACTTTCTAGCAGAAAGCAAGTGTCACAATATTCAATATTTAAATACTTTAACTCTGGTCTTGGTAATGACCACTTTTGGAAACCAATCAAGCATAAGTATTCATTACAATTCTACGTATAAGAAATAACGTTTCATATGAGAGAAATACATTGCATATACAAGTGTAATATAAACATGTGAATTATTAATGATCATTTTGCTAAAGACGGTTTTCTTTCAAATCCTATCTGTATGCCAAGAGTGACTAATCAAATGGAATAATGCTGAACTATAATGGGTTTGATAAATCTCATCTCCAGCAGCTTTCAACCCATATCAAAGCCATAAAAGCTTTTCAAAGTGGCCTAATTCAATTGGCAATCTTTCTCAGAAGATGAGAGACAGCAGTTTAGCCCCCGGCTAAGTGATGACTTCAGGAGAGTTACCCCAGACCAGTACTGGGACACAGCCCAGGAAAATAAAGCAATAAAGATCACTAATATCTAGGCAAATTTTAGTTGCTTCAAGACTTACAGATCCTACCAACATACCCAGAACATGAATAAAAGGCTATCGTTTTGATAAATATTATCTATAAGCTGACACCCTACGCAAACCTGCCCTGCTGCCAAAAGGTTACTTAACATTTCATTACGCTCTTTTGGTCACTGTTTACATAATTTTAGGCAAATTTAGTTAGGGATGGCTCTGCAGCAAGGTAAGTGCCTTGCTTGTCCTTCCCAAAGGATAATGGGGTAGAGAAAGCCAACACGTGACAGGAGGCTTTGTTTTATTTTTAAGGTTACACTGTTTTTGTTGACTGTTTAAGTATTCAGCTGGTGTCTCTGACACACTAAGTTAATCAAAATAGATTTATACAATTAAAGCATACCTTGACAGGTATTCCAGTGGCCCCTCTACCTTGCTTTTTTCCCCCTCCCCCTCAGAGAAACAGAGTCATCAAGTTTTCAGCTAGTCTCTTGACTAATGCTGAATTCCAACAGCATGGTGTACTTCTCAACTGAGATAAGGAGATGCTGACATACTAAATAAACGCGTCCATTTTATCCATTTTCTATTAAAAGTGATTCCTGAACTATAGTACCAACTTAGCTTCTAGCTAGTTTAAATGTATTACTTTTTCTGCTGAAGTTTTGGATGCAAAATTAAATTCAGTAATAAACTAAACATGCAATCAATTTTGCTTAATAGGCAGTTTTGAGACTCTCCTATGGGATTCCTAGTACCCACTTATGGTCTTCACATGCACAGCCTGAACCTCCACTTGCAAATAAACCCTCATGAATATTCCCAAAGGAAAAAAGTAACCAACTTTACCCCCCAACACGCTCATCACCCAAACCACATCTTTCCTGGCTAAAACTTCCCATTATATTGGCATACCACCATTTCCTTTTTCAAGCATTCCCTAAACAACAAAAAGCCAGGTGCTGCAAGATTTCTGGAGCAGGTCTGACTTCATCAGGAACGATACTGTCATGCATACTCTTAGCAGATGTGTTCAGATGACTGCCTCTCCCTTTTTTAAGCCGCCTACTGACAAGTAATAGGCTACTCGACTCAAGCACTACATTTGATATACGGTCTTTCAGAATCTGTACTTTGACTACTTGTGTGCACATGCAGATGCAGTTGTGGGATCTTTTCAATAGGGATTGTATTTTTGGATCTGTATTCCACTGAATGCAGAACAACATGCAAACAAGATTATAGAAAGCTTCTTTCCAGTTCCCTCTGAAGAAGGTCACAGGTGATAATTAAACATGTACAAGTGATTATCCTTTTGTATTTAAAATAAACCCAAAGACATTCCCACACTCTGCAGTAATCACCATATTCCTCAAGCACGAGTTGTTTAAAACTACACTAACATCATTGCAAGTTTCCCACATCAACCTTTCAAACAATCAAAGACCATAATTACAACTAGGGACAATCTCAACCATCTGTGTCTGGATTAAGTAGAGGCCTCACCTTTCTTAAACACTCCTGCTCTCAAGACAGCACAGCTGAACATAATATGTGGAAGAGTAATAGCAAAGTCTTATGCCATTTAAGAATCAGTCCTTGCTCTCTGGAGAAGGCTGCCTACATAAGACTATGTAGCCCAATAATTTTGGGGGAAAAAGAAATTGTAAACCTATTTTTCATTTAAAATTTAGTAAGTTAGGCTACACTTACATTTTTACTTTTACATGGGTTACTCTTCTATGCTACTGCTTCAGAGTTAACTGCATAGCCCCATAAGCTGATAAAAAGTCTTGCAAAATTAAGCAACTAGTACCCAGCTCTACCACTACCATACCTTCAGCAAGCTGAGAAAAATAAAGTACGGGGCAAGTGTATTTTTAAGAGGTTCCTCAACTACTCAAAAGCTTGAACATTCCGAAGTTCAACATAAAAGGCCTTAAAGTAGGTGAAAAAAACACCTTAAAGGCAGCTTCACCTAAACTCAGAATACCCATCTTAATTCTATTGCTTCCTTTCTGTGGTGCACTTAATGCAGGAGAAACACTTTATCTTGTAGTCTAGTGTAAGTTGGAAATAAGCTTTACTCCAATTTGATTTGCTTTACAAGCAAGAGACTTACTCCTGAAGTCTGACTGTGCAGGATTAGATACACTACATTATACATTGCCAACTTATGGCTCAAGGAAGACAATGGTCTTTTCTGGAGTGCTGGAGGCATATTAACTTAGCTTCTCATTAAATGCCATCAATATACAACCATTAAGCCTTTCCTCTATTCATGGAGGGCCAGTAAAGAATTAAACTTTGGTAGTAAAATGTGTCACTGGTCAAACACTCACTAGGGAGATGGATCACCTTCAAACGTTCTAGTTGCACAGGCAGTTAAAATTACATACCTGTAGGCCACATGATAATGAATCACATCAGCGAGGTCTGCCCAAGTGCAGAAAGTTACTTGAGCCTAATTCTCAATAGTGGATGGGAGGAAGAAACAGTCAACTGTTTTGAGGGTTAAACTCTGTAATGAAGTTGTACAGCAAGGCATGTATTTAAAAGGTATGTTAAATGTGCTTTTTCTATCATATTAGTCTAGCCTGGAGAGCAATTTTAAATACAAATCCATATTCAGACACACACTTTGACTGGTAAAAGCACTTTCTCTAGCCCTCTCCTCAAGTTAAGTTCAAGGTGCTAAAGATTGCGTTCTAGCTAAAATAGGTCACAACCTATGATCCTAGAAAGGCCTGTACCAGCAAGAAAATTATGCAGTTTAAACCCAATTTTAAAGACCAAACAGACAGTAGGCAAGACAAACAGTTCATGCAAAAACCAATGCAAAACAAAACAAAGACAAATTAAGTAGGTACAAACCCAGGTTTCTGAAACAAGTCTGTTTCAGAGTTAAACAGGCAAGTAATCTAGTGGTAAAAAAATCCAAAAGTAAAACAAAAAGGTAGACCAGCTTTATTTTGCACATATCTGCATCAACACAACTGATTCTTTGAAAGCAAGCTGTTTACATTCTGGGCAAATATCACTTAATTCATAGTCATAGTGCTTCCTAAGATCACTACCAAACCAAGCAAGATCCAGACTCTGAATCAAATCTGGCCAGTTCTAGTAAGCAATAGTTTGCACAGCTCTAGTATCCCAGCACTATTTTCAAACTCAGAGATGCATTTTTTAAACTATATAAATTAAGGTTATATCAGATGATGATAGAAGCATGACAGGACTTGAACTACAGAGACAAGTATAGTGCTGTGGTCTCCTCTTACCTTGAGGACAGATTAAGATAAACCTGCAGCCAAGCTGTAGTAGCTTTACCAGATCATGGATTTATTTTCAGCTTGTGTTCTCATCCCTTTAATTCTTTTAAACTACAAATATAAATATATTAACTTAATCTTGAGATGCATTGACATCTAAAATACTGATTACAGTAAATATCAAAACAAGCACCTGTTTAGAAGAGAGTACTTTGTATTGGTTATACAAAGAAACCAAAGAGTAAATTCACTTAGAGGCATATTTTGTTTCACCCTAATATTTAACTGATAATTTATTTAATTTGCATTCTCACTGGCAACTCTAGCACTCTTTTTAGAGAGCAGATTTTTTTCCCTCCATTAATTTACATTTCTTCAGACAGTTTTACTTTTCGCATATTCTGCTTTAAAAAGGAAATTATAAATAGAAGATGACTTCCAAAACTCCACATCGGTATTGCCCACTAAAAAAGAGCTCTATCACAAGTCTGCTTGACAATTCTTAAAGAAACACAGCAAACCCCATTAACAGATTAAAAAAAAATAACTGGAGAGTGTTCCATAAGGCTTTAAAAAGAAAAGAGTATAACAAACTCTAGTAATTCTGGCTGGAAGACCATGGCACATTGAGGTGCTAGTGATCTACTCTGGCTAGTTAACAGGCCCAGGCCTGTGCTGTGCAGATCTCTTGGCCACAGGATAAATTTAGCCGGTTCATAACAGAGGAGTCTGCAAGCAGCTCCCACTTGGTACCAGCGATTACACCAGCTGCATGTCCTTGTCTTTATCAAGAAGTGCGGCAAGAAGTTCTCCTGCGAACATCTTTCCTGGCTGACACTGGAAATGATGCACAGAGTTGTTTTCTTGTAAGAAAATTCTGTAATAGCTTGAATGATCACAATGAGGTAACCATTTCCACAAGTGGGATGTGCACGGTGTGCTGCACAAGGATTGAAGGCTTATTTGATGCTGCGCAACTCACGTTCCCAGCTTCTGAAGGGATGCAAGATTATCTATACTATTCTCTTCCTTTCTAGTGTCAAAGGCAATAAAAAGCATTTTAAATGATACTGTACAGAGTCTGAGTACCTTTCTTACCGAGATCGTGGATCAGCACCTCTTGGTGCAAAACACAAGCCACATAGGCTGTCTTCTAGAAGGTCACTTCTGAAATTCTCATGAAGTAAAAACAGGGGCCCAAAACCACTGGAACAAAGAACAAGTCCCAGGTATCTGTTACATGGCACCATACAGTCTGATCATATCTCATTTTCAACACAAAGAGGTTAGTATTTAAAGTGAAGCACTATCTTCTGTCAGCCTCCTTTCCCCCTTTTTTGGCCCCGTAACACTTCTAAGTAAGCAAAAACTTCAGTATTGAATAAAAAGTAGGAAAGGGGCATGTATTCCAACTGATTCTAAAGTGTATAAGAACTGTATTTTTAAGCTTGGCATTAGACAGTCTGTGATGAAATACACAATTTAATGCAACAGAAAGTCAGTTCATGTTAAGTCTCAAAAAGGAGACACAGGTACACAACCAGAATCAGCACCCAAGCAGTAAGAGATTGTTTTTAGAAATAAATTTGAAGCCAAGCACATTCAAAGCACGTATCTGTTATCTCCTCATAGACAAACCTACCTTTTTAAATGAAATTTTAACAGATTTGTGAAATAATATTGCGAGAGCACCGAGATACTATACTATATTACCCACAGCAACGTACTTAAATCATCAACATCACCCCACAGTGGGTCATGCTATCACAGTCCCAACATACACTCATGAACTTCATACATATTTAAAGGAACAAACAAGTCCAGTTACAAATCCATTAGGTTTTTCGTTTCAAAAAATCTGACACCTAAGTTATAGAAATAAAAATTAAACAGAGCTTACCAGACCAAGTAGGTGCATTTCTTTGATAAAGTGAATAGCTTGTCTAAAACGGAGTGTAAGAGATTGAATCTAGGTTACAGAAAATAACTTCCAGAGTGACTCCGTACGACATCGGCTAAGACAAAGCTGGTAATTTCACAAAAATTACAAGCAATTCACAGAAAAGGAGACAGGTCACAGGCCACGCCGAACAAAGAAAAGGTAGACTAGATAAAAATAAGATTTAACACTTGCAAGGACTGCAGCAGTAGGAACATGTAAAAAATGTTCAAGTGTGCAGATGAAAGGGTTTTTTTGCTCTAACTTTTGAGTCATTTGTTGGAAGCAACCAAAAGGAGAGAGGGAAAACCCTACCTGGACTAATCCTTTGTAGGAGGAATGTGCCACCAACGATGTAGCCCTAAGAGGGACAAAGGCTGTCCTCCACTAATACCCAAGGAAATACTTGTAGCAGACAGGGCACCATCATGTACAAACCTAATCAGGAGGCCTAAAGAACATTATCACCCCATTTAGAAAAACCCAACAAAACCAGAATCGGAACTGCAAGACTAACAATGCCCAGAGGAACGGTGACTCTTAAGAAAGTAGACTAAAGGGAGTGGGCTGTCTAGCATAAGAAAAAGAAGAATGAGAATATACTGGGGGTGGAGAGGAGGGGAATTGAACAGCATGGGAAATGCATCTGCCTTCTCAGCACAGTCCACAGTCCACCTGTGCTCAGCTAATGCTTATTCAGACCAGTGTGGGAGGAGACAACTCTCTCCAGAGACCGCAGGCATGCCATGCTGTCAAACATTCCAGCCCAAAGGTCTCATGGAAGAAATCAGGGAAGTGGCACAGATTACACCCTTAAATGATACCTAAAAGAGGAGGCCTCCTTTGTTGTTTCCCCCATCGCCCAAGCAGTTTTTAAAATCAGTACCTCAGCACTGAAGAGAGAAATAGTACACCAATACTACAAACAGTTCTCACTTCCAGGTTCCAAAGAAATCTTAGAGCAAGTTTGGAGCATTAAGTATTAAAAGTCTCCTTGGTTTTTCACCTATTCTTTCCTAACCAAGGAGTATCACACCAAAAGCAATCTCAAAAGGTCTAGACCGGGACTGATATCTGTGGCATGCTGTATCTTTTATAGCTCTCCCAGAAACTGTCTTACATAACAGTACATCAAGTCTTTCATCCCAGTACTAACACAGCTAACACAGTCAGACACCTTCCAACTGCATGAAATGAGATTTTTCAAGCTCACTTGTAATACCTTTTTATTCTCATAACCACATATTTGGTTCTTTCCAATGCTGAGAACTATGAATACATAACCATAAGACAATGGTATCAGCACTATCCCTCCAGCATTCCAAAGGAAGCCTCAGTGCTATCTAATTCTGTACACCAAGATAAGCACTACAACAGAAAATTAATTTTTACCCCCTTAGTCTCCAGAAGTCAGACACATATTCACAACGTCCATTCATTGTGCTGCTACGCGCAGGACATCAGAAAGCAAAGCAGAGGAAGATAACATAGGAGAATAGTCGCAACTTAAATACTACAAGGTTTCTCTACTAGCAGATTCTTTAATTATAGTACAGTTTATTATCTTCAGTCTTCAAGAGCAGTGAAAGTACAAGAGAGCCAGCAGCATAAGCCAGTTATGATTATTTAACAAAAGACCCTATTTCCTTGGGAAAAGGCAAGGAATTGTTCATACATGCTCTTCCATTTTCAGTGTACTTTTCAGTAAAGTCATAAATGGCCAGAGACCCTTGAAATTGCCAGACAACTCCTGTAACCTCACTGGAAACAAGGCTGAAATAAGAAAATATTCTCAGAAGGAGGAGCCTTGGAGTATGTCCACACACCTGAACTAGCTCCGAATGAATTTCTCACATACCACCGGGAGTGCTGCTCTCACAGAAGAGCAAAGCAGAATACAAATCCTACTTAAGCAGTCAGGTAAGCATTTGGTGTCGGATTTGCAGTCCACAGAATATCATGCTGCTATTACTAGGCTACCATATAATGAGTTATGTTTATAATGTAATACCATACATACTGATGTATTAACTAAAGCATGTTCAATGTTCTGATTTGATACTTCTAGACGAAGGTCCTGTAAGGAATTCAACAGCACTGCATTTAGACAAAGATTGAAGGGGCCAACATTCTTCATACCACAGGAAGCCCTGCTAGTTTTGCAGAGAGCACAGTAGTGATGTCCAGTGTTTTCAGATATTCAGAACCTCCCATTCTGTATTATTTTCCCAGCTCAAACACTTCTTTCCTTTACAAGAACCGTACCCAACCCAGTTAATAGGGATGTTTACCTCCGACAGCTGAATAGCTTTATGCAAGTCATCTTGTTTACCTCAAATTCCTCAACTGTAAAATCATGGTAATGTTTCTCCTATTCTTCATAAGGTATTTAAATGAGGAACATTATACAGTAGCGACACCTTCTTACTAGGCAATCGGAGAGGCCGTTCTGGATTGTACTGGTTCTGTTTGGTTCTGACAGCTGGAAGCACACATGCTATTACTTTTCCTATTATTAGCAGTCAGACAGTTATCACCTTTGCCTAATCTCAGAAATATGAATTTGTATTTATACTCCTTATTCTACCTAGAATCGTTCTGATGTTTCTAAAATATGAACAGTTACCTAGTACAGCAAGTTAAAATTCCAACATTTGGCCTAAAAAGGAAACTGATGGTTTTTCAGTATTTATAGACTGCCAAGACCAAAGTGTCCTATTGGGATAATAGATGTTGAGAACAAACAGAAACATCCAGTGAGGCCACAAATCAAAAATATATACCAAATACATTCTGTCTCTGCAAGATAATTATTACCATGCACAAATATAGCTACAAGATTTAAGAACAGGCAAAACCCAGTGTTTTGGTTTTCAGTTTTCCAGATGCTGCATAAGTTTCACGAAGAACTTTCCAGAAGGGAATATTATTACTTCCACAGGCAAGAATTTAACTGCATCTAGGAAAATATAATTATCAGGGCAGCAATACAGAAACACATCTGATTTCACTCTATTAGTGCTGACATTGGAAAGCTGATTCAGATTTTCAGCAGTGGCTCATCTCTCTTCTCAGAAGCAGCAGCTTTTCATCTTGTTTAACAGGAAAGACAGTTGCTCCTGAAAGCCAGCCTGACAAGCTGAAACACTTGATTCTAGATGTTCGGTCTAAACATCTAAAATAAAATAATGAGAACAGATAAGGCTCCAATTTTTACATCTGATTCAAACTCAGGCACTCTTCTTGTACGCAAACTCTCCTGAAACCCATCTTGCTATCTTTTAAAAGAATCTCTCCACCCCAAAGTAAAAAAAGAAAAACTTGTGAAACTCTGCAGTCAAATACAAACTCCCCTGAAATGGAAATGGCATAGGTTTCACTAATCCTCCGGCAGGGAGCATGCTGTCCACACAATCACCTCAGTCTCTTAAGTATCTTCCTGTTTGTATTACTCTACATTATATATTTATTAATTGGACAAAGCAACCAGCTACATCATCTTTTCTTTTAATAAAATGAAAGGGCTGAAAGACAAATTTCACATTGCACATACTGTGTGTGTAATAGTGTATGTACAAATCACGTACCAATGCCTAAGCACAACTCTACAGCCCGAGAACTGCACATACGCATGCAATCACAAGAGCCCGAAGACGTGTTATGCGTGTCAGAAGCATCTCCTAGAACAATGCTAAGTTTCAGAACCATGTACAGGTGATCAGAGTTGAATGCTGCAGTAAACCTACAGTAATCCCACTTTGGTCAGGAAACAAAGACAAAGTCTGCTTAGTAGAGATGTTCATGCTTTATACTTCCATCAAGCCCAAGTATGCTGTGCAACAGTCTTCTACCGCACAAAATTTCCTTTTCGAGTAGGCTGTCTGAGGAGATCCAACTGGCAAGTTTTTTCAGATAGCAGTACGACAAGAAAAACACTTTTTGGTATGAAGCCAAGTTTAATAACTTCAAAAACAAGAGTCAAGGTTTTATCATCACCTGCATCAATTAAGAACTTTGAAGTAAAAACCCCTAGCCCCATATTTGTAAGAAACTGAATAATAGTTTGAAGCAAAGCAGATGCTACTTTTAACAACTCCAGTTCAGTAAAGCACTTGAGTATTGACATATCCCATCTCACTTCAATTAAGCAATGTTTTGGTGCTTTCCTGACTCTGAGTCAGTGACATTGCAAAGTTAGTATTTAAACAATGTTAATGTTTAATTAAGAAACATTTACTTAGAAAACAGTTTTCCTGTACTGCAAAGGCACGGGCAAAGTAATAATCGTTTTCACACTTCCATCAGCATGGGTTGGAAATGATAGTTTATCTTGTTAAGAATTTAAACACAGCCTAGAACAGGTTTTAGTTAAAACTTTTCAAATGCCCTCCCTTCTTCAAATATTTTGGATTACACAACAAACGCACATCAAGATTTTGCTTTCATTCAGATGGAAAAATTAATTTAAAGGATAAATTCTTTAGCATTAGAGTGCAAACTTGTAGTTCTTAAATTCCATCTCAGTAGACCTCTGTATTTGCATGCAAACAAACTTTCGCTACCAGAAAATACATGAATAAATATCTGGCAACGTGAACTACTCATAGAACACCAATATATTCCCTGGAAACCTAAGGCAGTAATGTCTGGGAAATCAGGGGTTACATTTCCAGGGGTTTATAAGTGAGGGCTTTAAAATCAGTGTCACTTCAATTAAGCCCGAGTAAACTACTTGACCATAGTTTTGTAACTGCTGTGCAACAAAACTGAAACTGTTTCCATATTAAACTAAAACCACACCTCAAACTAGCATCTCCCCAAGAAACAAAGTCTTAAGCCTAGTTACTAACAATTGGCAGCAACAAAACCAGATTGTGAAACTACCATATTCTTCGTTGGTATCACTGGATCCCTTACTGGCATTTTTAATCCCTTCAGTTTCTCACAATCAACTAAATTCTCAATTTCAGTATAAGAAATTGCATTCCAGTTTACAGTATCAGAACACGAGGAGTTGAGCACTTTTGATGGAAATGCACTCACATAATTTAATTCAGGGTGTGTGAAGACAGTATTTTGAAACAGAACAGCACCAATGAGAATTAAATTGAAGATACTCCATTACGAGTTTTCTCCACAATTCCCTTCAACAATCAGAAAGGCCCTAGAATCCTCTTGGGTGTACATCAGAGGCAGGTGTGCTACCACTATATGCCAACCTGCATTTTTCTTGAAAAGCTGCATCATCTGCCTTCTTTCCAGTGTACTATACCACTAGAAAGCATAGCCTTTTCATATCAGTAACGTGAAATCAAATAATTGGGGAAACTATTCATAAGCGTTATGAAACTTTAGTTCAATGTTGAATTACAATTTGATTTCAGCTAGCTAGAAATTAAATCCATAACTAGTTCATAGCACACTAACAATTCTTGGGGAAAAAGAATCGTCAAACCCAAGC
Organism: Elanus axillaris; assembly: GCA_026212715.1. NCBI lineage: Eukaryota > Metazoa > Chordata > Aves > Accipitriformes > Accipitridae > Elanus > Elanus axillaris. Next base: position 18,200,711 of record JANZLQ010000095.1, on the reverse strand, counting down.
ATAACTACAATAAACTGAAGCCCGCTTACCGGTAAAAACCCGCTTACTGGTAAAACTCCACTTGGAATGTATGCACAAGATAGTTCATACAAATAAGCAGTTTAGTTATCGATAACTTACAACCACATGATTCATAAGACATTAATGAGGCTGACTGCCCACATGGTAGTAGTAGGGTTAATAAAATGCAGGCCACTGCCTCTTGGCTACACTTACCAGAAAAGTAACAAAGCACAGTTTCAAGTTTGTAATGCCTGGCTCTGAACTCACTCCATACTGGATACAAACTTGTATGAGACAAGGCATACCATGGCCTGTCACCAGCTAAGACTAAAGCATATTATTTATTATATCTTAGCAAATTAATAATAGATATGTGTTGCTAAACCAACATATAATCTCTACCACCTAAACATTAAAATGGCAGCATATGTAAATATTAGAAGATTAATTCCACTTTACATTCCTTGCCCTTCTACATGGCTACCCCTGGTACCTGAACCAAATATCTTCACAACCACAGCACAGACTTCTAACTTATCTTTAAAAGGAGTAACTAACTGCAAGAGCAACTGGCAGAATAGTACCATTTGCAAGACAACAGCTGAACAGCTGTTACAAGGATGCCTACAAAAAGGATAAATACAGTCCACAGGTTAGCCCACAGAATACAGACAGCAGTGTTAAACATCTAGGGAGGCAACATAGAGACCAGTATAAACCACACCTTATCACAGCCAATATCCATTAGTCACATAAAATACCCATTTCTAATCCCAGATGAGTAAAGCTTTATGGCTTTAGCAGCAGGTATTGTAAGCTGAAGTAGTATTACTAGTGCCACAGTCTCTTTCACTATCTGCAGCATGTGAGGCAGAGCAGGTGCAGTAGCAGCTAAAGGAACACAAGCTTCTCACCCCACACCCCCCAAAATCCATTATAAAAATACTTCTTTGGCAGTGACATACTGCTCTACAAAGTTCATTTTACAATGCTGAAACACTTATGGATATTTCTTTAGCATTGTTGGTCCCTCTCTAAAATTTACTCAATATGCTTTCATCAACTTCAAAGAGCAGCTGTATTGGTATCTTGCAAGAAACAAAAGGCAATTTTCTTTTCCTCCCTATGAGAATCCTATTTTCCTGAAAAAGGAAAAAAAAAAAATTAAGAGTCAGACCAGTAACTCTTCTCTGGAGAGTGCAAGGGAACAAGCGTGTTAATACTGCAAATTTCTGAAAGTTACGTGAATCCTACTGAAGTTGAAACTCAATTACATTACACTAATGTAAAGCTCAGTAGAATGTAAAAATATATGCTAATGTAAAACTGTGATAAACATTTTGTTATCTAGCTGCAACAGAATGTTTTAAACACTGGAGAAAACCCTTAAGAAAACTTGAACCCTATCCTAACTCTTGGTTCTCTACTACAGTCGTTTTCCTTTCTACTCTCATTTCATGTCCCTCGCCCCGCTCAGTACCACAGACACTGAAGAAAAGCACTACTTAGGATAACTCTTATTCCCCACAGTCAGCCGAGTTACACAAAGTACGCACACACAATGTACTTAGACAATACACAATACATTCTGTGAGGGGTACGCTAGAAGATTTCAATACTAAAGCCGTGTGGGCTCTTCCCCCGCCCTTCTCTTGAAAGTTTAGGAACTCAAGATAGATGAATAAGCCCTGATCTGTTGCCCTCTCTGCTAGGAAGGTACATAAGGAAAAATTCTGAGACACCAGGAAATATCTGATGCCTTACCTTTATCTTGGCTTACCAGCAAACAGGCAAGGAAAACTGGGAGTCAGCAGAACACGTAGCTCAACTAACTTGAAACGGCGGGTGACCGCATAGCTCCTAGCTTATTCTAGCACCACCTCAAAGGTATTGTTTTAAATGACCGCACTAGCTCCCAACCGAAACACCGTTTACCTGATCAGCATGATTAATGGCAACCTCCATATAAAATTAAGCTTCGGGGAAGTCTGCTTCAATCGCTCCTACAGAAGTGGTTAACGCTACTGTTCACCACAGCCAAATTCTAGTCTGAAGCCAGGAAGCTGCCTCAATTTCACCACAAAACAGTCCGGCGCAAACTATGCCTTACCTCACTAAAGCAGCTCGGCTAGGATACAAGGAAAGGCTACCGGGCGAGAAGCCCCTCGTTTCGAGATCCCCGTCTTGCTGGGGATGAGGAGTCCATCGGCCAGAGGGAGGGCAGGAGGAGAAGGGCAGAGAAGAGGACGCTTCGCACTCCGCACGCAGTACTGTCAGGCCTCAGCGCCGAGTTCAAGTCTCCTCTCCCTTTCGGAGAAGTTGGCACTTTGGCAGCCGGCTGCCATTTGCTGGGGGGGGAACGGGACGACGGGGACCGGGGGGGGGGGGCACGGTCCTGCA
>JANZLQ010000095.1:18158389-18185359 GCA_026212715.1 Elanus axillaris | reverse complement strand
GGGGCCTCTCTCAGCCGAGGGCCTGCGGCGGGAAGCGGCACCGGGGTGGGCTGGGTCTCGCCAGCCCCCAGCCTGAGCTGTGGCGGGAGGGGGGGGGGGCGGTGGCCGCGTTTGTTGGCCCTCAGAGCGGCCGGGAGCCAGTGCCGGCGTCCTCGGTGAACGCCGAGGGCTAACGTGTAGAGGCGTCCCGCGGCCGGCCGCCTCCCCCTTGCTGGAACGCGGGGCCCGTCGGTGAGGGGTGGGGTGGGGGGGGGGGTGTTTGGTAGTGCCGGGCTGTTTCTGGCCCTTTCAGACCTTGTGCTGCAAACGCGGAGTGCTTCAGGTTGAGGATAGGCGTGGGTGGAGAGCCTCAGTGAAAGTTTAAGTGCAATATAAAGTGGCTAAGTGGCAAGGCTGCTGTATGAGGGGAAAAAAGTGAGGAAAAAAACCCACAACCGCACCCCTTTTCTCATTCCTTATTGTAGAATTTATTTCTCCACGCTCAGTTTTCTCTGTTCCATGTAGATTATGGAAGAAGAAATGACAAAATGTTGACTACTCCGACAAACCTTTCACATACAGCAGTTTTTAAATCCAGTGCCCTTAATAAGAATACCCAACTTCCCTGAGTCCAGCAATTTTAGCAGCAGTTCTACTGGCTTGACGTGTCATTTATTATTTTTAGATGGTAGAAAACAAAAGTTTTGGAGAGGCCTCATTAAGATGGCACCCTTCCTTTCTCTAAAGCTTTCCTCCTCTAGGCACATTCGAAGAGACAGTCTTTCAAAGGCTTCACAAGGTTTGGCCGAGATGTAACATTTTCGAGGTTTGCGTATCCAACAAATATTAAACTCAACACAAATGTGACAGGGATTATATTTTCATTATCGTGCTGGCTGATGGGCTCGCAGTGTTTCTAGTAGTGTTTGTTGCTGAGACTGCACAGTAAAATGAGACTACTTGTTACATGGAAAAAATAGAGAAGCTTAAGGTGTCTGACCATAAGTCTTTCAAGCTCAAAGGCATTGTTTTTATAGAGGTAGTATAAGTGATGCTCAGAAGTGAAGAGACAGCAGCATTTGGCCTTTAGTTTCAAGGGGAAAAAAATCAATTAATTACAAACATGTAACTGTTCATAAAATGCCCTGCTGGTACAGCAGCATCTGAGATCAGCGTAATGTATGACCAGGAGGATGAGCAGCTGTGAAGGGAGCACAAGACCTTGCGACTCAGAGGTTGTGTCTGTGCTGGAGTGTTTATATAAAGCACAGCATGAGCTAAATGAATGATAGTACACTGATAGATTAATAGACTTCCCATGACAAAGTCTAACTTCCAGTCTAGTTTAAGTCACCAAATCTGAGTTTAAACCAGATTAGCAACCAGGATGTGTCTTCCTCCCAGCCCCGCTAAAACCCATTTATTGTGTTGAGCTTTCCGGTAGCCCTACTTGCTTCTCATTCCTCTAAAAAAAATAGGAAGCTGCAGGAGTAGTCATTCATTATCCTTTTCTCCCTAACATGTTCATTTTCCTGTTTTCTCTATGGGTATGCAAGCCTGAATTCCAGGAGGACAGAGTGTGAGTTAAAACATGAGTGCTTCAGAGCACTGAAAATTAGAATGGGATGAAAAGTATTCCTAAACAGACACGACTCTTAGCCAAAAAACTGTGCCTAGCTCCAAGATTGAAAAAAAGAGTCATTAATAAGACTAAGAAAGAAAAAATTAATACCTTTTCATTCCCCCTCAAAGACCAATGCATTTTCTGTGTTTGAAGAACCTTACAAATTTTTAAGAGAGTTGAAACAGGGTTTGCAGTACCTCTGTAGCTGCCTAGCACTGTGTAACTTTCCTGAGCTGGAAGAAACTTTCTATCTGGATGAGAAGAACTTACCTTAGTACATCATAAAACATCGCATGGATGTCTTATACATACTTGGTCATTGGCAAAAAAACATACAGAGGTAATAGTTAAGTGTGCACTCATCCTAAAAGTAATAGTAAATAATTCTCTTGGGCCTGTGATATGCATTAACATGTCATATAGAATTACAGTAGGAATGTGTGTGTTTGGAAAAAAAAAAAAAGAGTAGGTCTTGCTTTTTTTTTTTTTGAGATCAGTGTGGGAGAGTATCTGGTTATATTGACGCCTTTGCCTTTACTTCCTAGAGTAGTTTAAATGGAAGTATTCAGTGTTGCAGAAGAGAGAAGAAATATTTTTAGAAAGAAAAAAAGTCATAAAAGTATTTTATAGAAGGCTTTTCCATTTAATGGCCAGTAGTCTTGTCTCTGACTGCTCATGAGTCTGAACAAATGCTGGTCAGCATTCACTGGAAGGGTGTCAACAAAGATTGAAATGTAGTGGAACAAATGTTACGTGCTAGTGCCTTGACTTTCCTTACTGAGGCTGTTCAGCAAGGTATTGTTTCCATTATTGCTCCTTATAAAGTTTTAAGAATTTCTACATTTCTGTGGTGGTATTAAAGGTGGATATAATTTTTTACTTCAGGTATTTCAGGTACTTGGAGAGACTGACCATGCCACACTGATACAGGTCTACTGCTCCTCATGTTATTTTGTGGCATAGTATGATTGCCTTGTGTCAATTAATGGCTTGTCAAATACCACACGGTCTTGTACTGCAGCGTGACACTAACACTAGAAATATTTACAGCTGTTAATAATTTTTCTTACAAAAGTTGCACATTAGTTTTGCATGTAAGGTTTGCTGGCTTTTTATTGCATTTTACTACTCCTCAAAACAAGATTAAACAGGCAAATAAATAGATGTGCGTTTGTCCCTCTGTACTAACTACTGCAAGTGTTCACAGTGTGCTGCAAGGGTAATACTGCCTTTGGTCTGACACTGGGAGAATAGCGCTATTGTTATAGTGACATTTTAAGATAGTGTCAGTATGTTACATAAGTAGTTTTTGTAAGCAGACGCAAGGAGAGAAATAGAGGCCTTCACAATCTTTTTGTTTCACACAGTTACTGTCAAAGATTATGTCAAATATTCTAAGTGTTGTTATTAGAAGTAACTTAAAATGTATTTACAGGTCTTTTTAAACATATGTATTTCTTTTGTGATTTAGAGTATCTGCTGACTAGTGTCAAAGATTTAATTGCTGTTTACTTTTCCTAGTCCTCAGCCCAGCAGATTTGAAGAAATTGCCAGTGTTTCTCCTCATAAAGGATGCATCAATGAATTGTATACTTGCATATTGCTAAATGCAAAGGGGTTACGTGCGTATTATTGAGGGTCTAACCGAGTTAGCTGCAACTCAGTACTGTGTGAGAAGGACCCTAATTTCAGAACTGAGACTGGAGTAACAGAAAGGCAAAATCAACGTACTTTTAAAACGTAACTCATTCAGTGAGGCATCCTTAAAAGGTTGACCTTTTCTATTTGTTTACATTGGAAGTGTAAAGAACACTTTCTTGTTGAACTAAATCCATTCTTCTTAATGAAAAAATCATGTTTTACTTTGATATTGAATTACCTTCTCTACTTCTGTCTGCAAGGCCTGCATGGTATTGTTTTAACAGGCATTGGTATTCCTTTGTTTCTAACAGAAATAGTATAGTTTTTTCTTTTTTGTTTTCTTCCACTTTTCAGGTAGCAAAGTCTGGGGGAAGAGTAAACTATGGAAAACAAAAGTTAATAATTATATTGCTGTGGCTACTGTATTTCTGACATAGGTCTACGGGTTACATGTTTTTCTCTTACACATTCCAGTCATTTTGAGAATGTCATCCAATGTATATGTTTAAAAATACATTCTGGACATAGTTGCCTGAAGTACCAGCTCTTACTTCTTTTTTTATAGTTACTGATTAACGGGGCACATTTTCTCTAGTTAGTGAACGATCTGTTACTCTGCACAGAATGTCCTTTCCAGCTGTCTGTTTTCTGCTGTGGTAGGTATTTGATGTTTGCCAAGACACCGTGGCAAAAGTCAGTATAGTTACATAAAGTGCTTTCGCCTGCCTTTCCAGTGTGACTGGTGATCTTAATTATCTCAGTTTCACAGTACCTGATTTGAAACACTTGAAAATGGAGACCAGTTTTAAAGCTGTGTGACTTTTTAAAAATTGGGCTCTTTTTCTATTCTGTCTAAATTGGCAATTTTAATAGCAATTTTTATTACACAAACACATCTTTGTAACAATTCTACCAGATACTTTGAACATTGAATTGCATTTAGTCTTAATTGTCATTCAATGAAAAGATGATCAGTGCTGTCAAATAGAGGAAACCTTCCTTTTGGATGATATTCAGAAACATTTTGCAGGCCTGTCAGTTAAAAAGTTCATCCTCTATGATTACAAACATGATAAGGTAGTAATTTACTAGAACTTATTCCAAAGACACAAAATTACTGAAGGGAAGAGAAGGGGATCTTATCTTTTAAAATTGCTTAGTGATGTGTAGAAACTCATTCCTGCAATCTGTAAGTTTTTTTCAGGTCGCTTATTTATTATGCAGGCATGCTTTTTGCTTCAAGAAGCTTCTGTTGCCTTGGCATTAGAACGTACCAGCTACGAACAGATTTGCTTTCCAGATCCATCAAACTTTCAGCCTCTGCAGTAAGTGTTCTTTCAGCTTCATAGATAAAACTATTTCATGCAATATTTTAGAGACACGCTAATTTTGCAGTGTTGCCATTATTTGTGTTTTCTTTATTTCTTGTTACATTGATCCAAACATTTAATATCAAGAGCACAATAAGATATTCGAATCAGTCAAATATTTAACCACACTAACATAACAGAATTTGGTGATTATTGCTTTGTGTATCCTTTCCAGTCTTTAAAGTTACATCTAGCACATATCAGGCCAGAAGGATTGCCTAGTTGTTAGGGCACTAGAGCTTGAGATACAGGAGGCGGGTTCAATCCCAGCTTTATCACAGACTTTTGGTAAGACAATTAATTTCTATCTCAGTTTTCCTTTAATGAAGTGAGAGTAGCGGTGCTTCTTGATGCTGCAATAACAAGTGGTATATAAGTACTTCAAACTTAGTTTTATACAGAATCTTCTCAATTTCCCAGCTTAACTGCTTAGAAGATTTTGTAACTTCATTTTAAGTCTTCCAGTTTTGTTGAGGGGAAACAGAGCTTTGCAACATGGTAGGTGGTTGGAGGTCACACTCTGCCTTGCATATAGAACACTGGAATGTAAATTGTGTTCCCAGGTCAGAACAGGAGTTCATCTAGTCAGCAACTTGGGTCAACCAAGGCACATGTCAGATCCTTCAAAACAGACAGATGTTCAAACCATTATACTGGACAGTCGTAGCATATTTTGCCTATATGAGAAGTTTACTTTAGCACGCAAGCGGCTTTGGAGGTCAGCTTTGCTTGAGTCAGTTTTTCGTACGCTGTAAGTATTTGTATTCTGTTTAATGGAGTTGGATAGTCTCACTAAATGTGCTGAAATCTAATCCCATTTTTTTTTATTTTTTTTTTTTTAAGATCTTGGCTTTAGTTGTAGCTTTTGACATTGAATTCTACAATTTAATTATGCACCACGTAAAAGTATTTGCTTCTGTCATTATTAAAGATATTGCCATTCAATGTAATCACAAGTTTCTTTATATTAGGAAGAAAGATAAATACAAGCAGCACCTGACTTTCTATCAGGTGCTTTCCTTGATAGAAAGTGTTAGGGAGGGCAGGAGGTCAGAGCTAGAACTTGACGAGGACATACCTCTGTTGCTTAATACCAATCTTAAACTCACGGAAATCCTAGCCCTGCGCCTAGTAATGGCTTGAAGATTATCAACTGATGACATAACTGGGCTAAAAGAAAAAAGAGTCTTAAGAATTCTCATGACCTTCTGGAAGAAAGAATGCTATTTAAGGTATCATTTTAAAATGCCAGTTAATCGGTTGGCTTTCTCAAAGTAGTAAGCTGGACCTGAACCCCACTGTATGCTGACTCTGTGAAAACCTGAAAACTAATTGCAGTTCCAGCTATTCTCTTTTAAAAATAGTTTCAAGGCACAAGAAAAAATAAATAGGAAGACTTGAATCATTAAGTATTTAAACTTAAAATAGTATGGGAGCTGCAAGGTGAAGGCTTATTTTACTTGTCAACACATTTTTAGCTAGGGAAGGTTACATAATGCAGTTAAGATTTACATTATAGTTAGGTATAAAAGTCCTGCAGTTGACAAGCCTTTAGTTTTTAGCAAATTGAAACAATTTCAGGAAGAGCTGGTCAAGGGAACAAATTTATCCATGGCAGCATTCAGAAGTCTTACTATTAACTGCAAAGATTCAAGGTGAGACGTCTTACTCCTTGCCGTATGAGAAGTACTCTAGCATGTGAAAAAAGATGTGTGTGTGTGTCTCAATCTAAGTAACCTGTGTTACTTGTATTTATATAGTACAGCCAAATGTTAATAATACTTATCAAGACATACACTGTAAAATTGGATTAATCTTCTAACCCATATGTGTGTTTTTAAATAGATGCAGTACAGATTACCTGGTCAGAACTCCCTCTTGTGCTGCGTCAAGAAGTACATCTTCACCTGTTTAGTTATCTTAATGGTTTTCTTCCTGAGGACAAATAAAAGGTGTCCTGTGCTTGGTTCCTCTGGTGTTTGTGTCTCATAGATGAGGTCAGAATCAGATCTGTAGAGAAGACATATGAGCAGAGAATTATCTGTTTAATTTTATACCTTCCCATTCTTCAAATCATTATGTATATGGTAGCTTCATTACTGTAAATAGACTGAGTGCAAACATGTGCCTGCATAATATTTCTACTGTGAGTCATTCCCATTAACTCGAAGTTGAAACTTGGAGTGTAATGGTAACACAGACATTTTCTTCTTGGAGTATGGTAGCCAGAGGATGTTTGTTGAATCTTTCAAGACAATAACAATAACAGCGGTAAAAGTCACTAAAATCAGTAGTTTTACTCAAAGAAACAGGAGTGGCTGGAGTACTGAGGGACTATAATTCCTATGTAATTTTTTTCTAGTATGAAGCTGGTTTACAGAGGTCGAAATTGGCTTGCACTTTTTTTGTTTGCATATAGAAAGTAATCTGTTCCCCTCTCCCCAATTTTCCTTTCTCTTTTTAGCTTAAAAATACCACAACTATCAATAAATTTTTATCTGCTTTAATAGAGAGTGCTCACTGAAAGTCTGTTCTAAAGCAGTTTTCCAAGACCTTAACTGAAGGTCTGAACATACAGCAAAAAAATGTTCTGATGTGGTTTTGCTGTGCTGTGAGTAAATACTTTAAAGTTTTACAAGTCTGAATGAAAATAGGAAATGTCTTCGCTATTTTCCTCTTACCCATCAATTTGACAAATAAAATTACATCAAAAATGCCTGCTTTCCAGATTGGATTGAGCAGGAATTGGGCTAGAAATGACACAGTATTTAAGTTGTGTATCACGGAAAAGAAGAATAATGTATGTACCCTATTTTTTTCTTTTTAGGTCATCTTTTAAAGTTATCCAGCTAAATTATGCCCCAGCTCCATCCTTGCTGAAAGTTCAGTGGCTTTAGATAATGATGAATGTGAATTTAGGGCATTTTTGTGTATTTTCTTGTTAGTCTGAATTCAAGCTATTATAGAAGCTTTAATGAAAGAACATGTCTATAATTTTGTGTAACTAGCGAATTCAGCTGGCAGTGGTACGTTTGGGAAAACATGAAGGAGCATTTGTCATACAGAATCCAACAATATAGTACTTTGTCTTTCTTAACAAAACCCTTCTGTCTGTATATTTTGGTCTTGCAGACAATGGCCTTCAGACACAAAAACACAAGACGAATTGAAGGCCTTGATAGCAATGTGTGGTAAGTAAAAGGAAAATATCTGCATATTTCAGAAAATGTCTTTGGCTCATATATTTTCTTTCCAAATTGATAATTATTGCCAATAAGAAGGTACATAGCACTTGCTATCTCTGCTGAAATATATTTAGCACCTGCTTAGAGGCAGTGAACCAAATTCTATTAAAGGTGTGAATTAATTCTTACTCTTGAGCTTTAAATATTGGGCTTGGGCTTCTCTTCATCTAGTAAACCACATAAGACAAGTATAACTCTTGGCCATGGTAGTATATCTGACTTTCAAATTTAAATGTTAAAGTTATTGAGTAATAGTGAGTATTTCAGTTACACTTGATTTGTGTTTACGGAATGAGTCTGATTTCTTTTTAAAGCCATTATACTTGTCTTTATAATTTAGCTCATTATTCTTAATAAACTTTTTTTCTAGGTATTAAATTGGTCTTAAAGCAATATTGCCATCACTGGTAAATATGAGATTTTGTTAGTTGGTGAAAACACTATTTTGGGCTTACATTAGTTGTATGTATATATGTGTATATATATACACAAGGTGTTTTGGTCATCCAGCCTCAAACTCATTTTTAGCAATTTGTATTCATTTTGACACAACTATAATGCTATGTGGGTTTTTTTGGTTTTGTTTTGGGTTGGGTTTTTTTGGGGTGGGTTTTTTTTTTTAAGTGTTGTTAACATTTGGGTGGGGAGGAAAGGGTAAAATGCAGAGCTTACCTGTGAAGGGAGGAAAAAAATTGTTCAAGAATCCTAACGTTTGTATCTGGCAGGCTACTAGGAACAGTTAATGAACAGCCTGAAACAGTCTGTTGTCTAAAATTACAAAGAAAAATTTATAGCACTCTGAGGTGACAGGAGAGTTTAAATGACACCTTCACTTGATGGAATCTAGCCTTTAAATCGTTTAATGTGCATGTTCTAGGGGAGCCTACTTCATTTTGCAGAGAGAATAGCGTTGAATTTCTGCCCATATCCAGAGTTACTGTGTGTTTGTGCATGTGCACATCTGAGCACAGTTCTGCTGGCAGAAAAGTTACTCTGTTGATGCAGAAAGTCAACCTTTTATTTGGCTTCCTCTGACTTCTGTGATTACTTTATATTGTCCCAGCCCCCACCTCTCCGTGTGAGCACTCTACTTAAACCTGTTTCCACTGCTGTGAATTTGGCAAAGTGAATTACTTTTTTTTTTTTTTTTTGCCTTTTAATGCTAATGAAGGAAAAGTTAGTTTTATCTGGTACGTTAACTTTAAGATGTTTTTTCCTTTAGGGTTGAATTTACAAAGGTGGCAGCAGATCCCTCAATTGTTAATCTTGGTCAAGGCCTTCCTGATATATCCCCTCCGAGCTATGTTAAAGAAGAGCTGGCAAAGGCAGCAGCAGTTGACAGACTGAACCAGTACACACGAGGCTTTGTAAGTACTGTGGAACTTGAGGGCCCAAGTTCAGTGAAGAACATTCCACAGGGAAAACAAATTGACTCTGCTTTAAATTGGTTTTATCTGTAGGTCGTACTGTTACCAGTGAACATCCTATGTGTAGGCTTCCTCAAGGCAGAATCCTTCAGCAGGAGCAAAATGGTAGAGCACATCTGGGATAGACACTCTTTGAAGAGTCAATTCACAGTTTAAAGAGTGTAAATTATATACTTAGCTCCGATTTTGGTCAGAGTAAACATGAATCAGATAGGATAATGGTAAAATGAGAAAGAAATACTTTATACCACTTGAGGGACCGCCTCTAGGATCAAGAAAACATTCACCTATAACATTTAGTAGATTTCAGCAGAGATTAGGAAGTGATGAAAACAGTAAGTTTTTGCCCCTGGAATATAGTCGCTACCCATTCTGTAAGGTGGCTTGTAGAGTTTATGTCTTGAACTGGGTGTGAGTGTGTGGCATTTATCATTGTCCAAGGCAGGATATTCAAGTGGACTACTACTGTTTTAGTATGACTGCTTCCTTGTTGGTTTGTCTTTCTTTTATTTTGTGGTAAAGATAAACTATATTGCCCAATTGAGAACCATGTGTCAGGATTGCTACAACACCCTAAGGAGTCTGCCTAATGTTTTTCTAAATGACCATGTTACGCGACAGTGATAGAAAAACATTGTATAGACAGGTAGGCCAGCAATTGTGTTGGTAGTTGCTGCCTCATTGTGTATATAGTCCAACATAACTTTTTGCCTGTTCTCTGAGAATCTGCATGTGTTAGAACTGACGGGGAGCAGCAGTGGCCAGCAGCTCCCCAGAGCACAAGCTGTCACAGTGCGGAGGGTGGAGGCCTCATCAGCCAGGGCCCATTCCCACAGTACTTGAGCAAGGCAGGCCCAAAGGTGGTGGCTGAGATAAGCCCAGGTCAGCAGGCAAGTTTGTGGTGGTGAGGTGGACCTGAGGTCAAGCCAGGAAGTCAATCCGCAGGCCAGGCCCAGCAATGCTTACCATGGTTAGACACAACCCAGCAATCACTGGGCAGGTCCAGGGTGACATAGCAGGTCTAAGGTCAAGCCACAAAACCAATCCACAGGTAGGGGCCAGGTTCAGCAGGGTCTATGGCCAGGTACAGGCGTGGCTGTAACTGAGTTGCAGTCCAGCAACCCTACTGTGTAGCACTTATGTGGAGCCCCTGGACCAGGGGTGCAGCTCTGGGTAGAGGCCCCAGGTGAGGCTGATCAGGGCCATTAAGGTCTATTAGGGCACTCAGGGCCCTGGCAAGAACAGAAAGAAGAAAAAATCCCCAGTGACTGTATCTCATTCCATCCGTCTTGGTCATTTGTTTAATTACCTTTAGCTATGTGCGAAGAGTCTCTGCAAGTATGAGAGAGAGAGATAGATAAAAGCTCTCTATATAAACTCAAAAGTATAAAGCAATTATTTTGTGTTGGAAAACACACACAAAAGATGGCTGGGATTTCGTGAACTTCTGGGCTAAGCATTTGTATGTTCATCACCCACAATAAGGTACCTGAAAAGTCTTTGCTCACCAGGCAGACAAGGTTTTGGAGGAGCCTTGGCACAAGGGGAAAAGTTACAGAGAGAATGGGCTACAGTCTACCTTCTGACGAATACTCGCAGACTGATTCTCTAAAACAATTTGGAAATAAAGCATAAAGATAATTTTTCCAATGCATGCAATTATTCAATATTTACGTCTGTCATTTGGTTCTTTATTTCCAAATAGTTTCATAATTCCCATGATAATTATGAATGTTTGCAGATATATTATACTGTAGATAGTAATTAAAGAGGAATTTTTACCAATATTCTGATATTCAGCCTTGGCACTTCCTCTACAAACTCCTGCACTTCTAAGGTTTTTGAGCAGAAGTATTTGTGGTAGCAAATGTGGGAGGGTTGAGTATGAATGATGCACATCCATATAATGATTGAGGCATTATCTCAGCTTTTTGTGTGCTTGGACCTCTCATTGACTGTAAGGCTATGGCCTGTAGAATGGCCTAATGTGACTCAGGTGGTGCAGCATTCCTGTGTAGCTGACACACTCATGGCAAGGAATGGCTGTCATTTGAATCAACAACGACTTGTAAGCCTTAATTTATGGTAATGTTTTTGTTTACAGAACAGTTCATGATTTTATGCTTGGAGTGTGGAGGTACAATGCTCAGTATTGTAGAGAAGGATTTTTGTATATAGTTGTGTTTTCTCAAGGAGCTGTTTTCTTTTTCTACCAAGTATCCAAAAAGAAAAAAGATTTTCACAGCAGGAAACCTGTAGTCTTCCTGAGTAAACAGAATTGTGCCTTCTTATTTCCATATTGTAGATGATCTTTGTTGCATGTTTGTTTTCTTGTTCTTTGTACATTTTGAGAAGAGTATGTTAACCGCCATGTCCCTGGAGGGGACACAAATGGTGAATGGTTCTCTCAGATTTGGGATATGACTATATGAATCATCCTTCTGATCACAAATGCTGTTTATCAGCACTATAAACACATTCCCCTTGCACCAGATAATTTCAGTTGAAAGATAAGGAAGGAAACAAAAGGAGCTTCAGACAGAAATACGGGCAGGTGGGAAAGAGACTCTAAAGAAGGTGAGGATGAATGGGTGTCAGAGTATTCCCTTCTCTCCTCCTCTCTCTTGTCTTAGCTCTCCTATAGGCTACCTGGAGCTAGCCTGGCATGTGATAAGAAGATAGAAATTAAAAAGCATCAGATATACAAAAAGAATTTCCTAGTAGATACAAATAAATCAAACCCACTTTTCTTCCCTAATATGCTACCTGTTAATAGCCATTAACACTGAGGGCTCATCTTGTATTTTTATATTTCAAAATGTATTATTTTGATATATGTGGAAAAAACCAAGCATAGGCTTTGTACATTGTCAGGAACACACCAATCAGTTGCATTTGTTTGCTTTGAACAGGGACATCTGTCGCTAGTGAAAGCCTTGTCTCAAGTGTATGAGAGAGTTTGTGGAAGAAAGATTGATCCTCTGACAGATATCCTGGTGACCGTGGGAGCTTATGGATCTCTCTTTAGTACAATACAGGCACTAATTGAAGAGGGAGATGAAGTAAGTTTTTATTTGAAATACTCATGTATACTCACTGAAATGAGAATTTTCCTGGTTTTTATTTGTCCACTTTTAAAGATAAGTTAATGTTGGGGCTTCTTTCCGATCTCCCTTAATTTGATTTGTTACAGTTGCACATCTGACTTGCGGTTTCAGAAGCCGTGATCAGGAGTCTATCCTTTGGATATCTTCCTGTCATTCACCAACTTACAACCCCCTTTCTTTCATACTTACAGTACCTGTAGCAGTTTCTTTATCACTATTACTGTTAGGTGACACAATACACAATATTTTTGTATTTGAGAAAACTTGTGGGCTGTTGTGTGCAACAGAAGACTAAGGGTGGTGCAAAGTATTAATGGTGTTTGAATAACCATTGTGTATCAAGTTCTGTTTTGGACCATTGCATGGTAGCAGAAAAGCAGAAAAGTCCTTTAAAGAAAGGATTGTTAGTTTACTGTACTAGCTGTGATGATTCATCCCTTCACTATTGATGTCTGCCTTTTTGACAGTGATACTAAAAGTAATTTTTGGGGGATATTTGTATCCGTAGTGGACAAGAACTTCTTGTGTTATCATGCATTTTGCTTTCAGTGTTTTCTTGGTTTCACTTGTGTAATGTATTCTCATCTATCTGTATCTTTTCTTCCTTTTCTGTTGTTTTTTTTTTTGTTTTCCTATTATCTAGCCTCTATGCATTTTTCCTTGAATTTGTCCTCTTTTTCTACCTGAGAATTTTCTTCTGATAAAATTTGAAGACTTAAGCCGTTCTTCTGAGATTTCTAGATACTTGGAAATCCTGGATAGAATTAGGGCAGCTGTGCTGTGGTTCAACAATTTACTGTTGCTATCTCCCACCTTCACATCTTTGCCTTGCATCTTCAAATCTGTGTGCAGGACCCAAACATTCCTAATATTATGTCTTAATAGCTGTAATGTGTAACTGTAGAAGAACAGCATGTGTGGGTTGTCAGAAAAGACTAATGCTTATCACACTTAGACTGTTGTTGCAGTTTATGACTGTTGCGTTGTTATATGATGCTGTAAAAGGAGGAATATTCTGCAATGTTAGATCAGGATGGAGTGCCAGAAACATTATCGAGTTATACCACCAAACTAAATCTGGAAATATGATAGCATCGTGCACGGTAAATTCTCTGTTTCTTATACCAATGATTGTAATTTCAGGTAATAATAATAGAGCCATTTTATGACTGTTATGAACCAATGGTAAAGATGGCGGGTGCAAAGCCTGTTTTTATCCCACTGAGATGTGTGAGTAGCTTTTTAAAAATTATTTGTCATATAAAGTTTCTCATCCATATTCAATACAATTTGATGAACATCTTCTAGGTGATGCTTTTCTGTATAGTTTTTCATAATATCCAATTATATAAAAATGAGATAGATTGCTGTAGTGTAAGTCTGAGACAATGATAATCCAAAGCAGATAGAATATTTTATTAGTGTTGTAGAAGGTGGGACAATGTTTCTTGTTTACTTTAATTTGTGCATTCTGAAAGCTGATAAAAATTCCTTTTTCAGATGTTATCAGAGAATGTTTTCAGTGCAAATAAGGGAAGGAGCATCACATATCTGTGCAATTTCTGTATCTGCTGGTTTTCAAAAGATTTGGTTTCTGATACCTTCAGCAACTCCTACAATGACAGAATATAATTTCTTTTCCAAAATCTGCTTACTAAATAAGGAGCGATCATGCAGTAGACGTATTTGCTATACATATGATTGGTGAAAAGGAATAATTTTGGTATGGGTTAATTTTCAAACTGGTATTGCTGGCATTATGCTGGCAGCTTGCCAAGATTATTCTGGATGCAAAGTATTGATCCTGTTACTGTTGCCTTGGGTGACTGGCAGCCTTTCATGGGGAGGGCCGAGGGGCTCTTAAGGCAGGACTGTTGCATGAACACCGTGAAATCAGAACAACACAGAGGGACAAAACCTCCAGGACTGCAGTGGGAGTCAGTGAGACTGTTCCTCTGGGTGCCTTCCTTCTAGGGATGTTTTGAATGAGGGAGTTTCTCCAAATATTTTCTGTTTCACCCCCTTGTTTTTGGTCTGGCCTTCCCCCAGTAATGTGCAGGTGTCAGAAAGCTAGTGTGGCCATGCTCTTTGTTCTCTGTAGCAACTGGCCCCAACTTCTGTTGTCCTTGTGTAAATACCACAGCAACTCCAGAGCCTCAGTGATGCACATTTTTTACTGTTCGGCTATTTTCATATTGACGAGGAAGAGGAAAAGACCTTGAATCTCTCCAGTGGTGATCAATCTTTCCAGCCAAGCATGCACACACTTGTTCTAGTGTCTGGGAAGGCCATAAACTCTCCTGTCATGTGACTGGGCTTCCTGCATTACCCACTGTTACAATTAGCATGTGTGTAACCAGATCAATCCTGGAAACCAGTTCCTGGGGAGGCTTTAAGACAGACAGTGGCCAAGAGAGGACAGCCACTGTCATAATCATTTACCTTGCTCTTAGCCTGCCTGCCTGTTCCTAGAAGTGCCTTCTCCCAGGAGAGCAGAACAGATTGGATAGGTTGTCAGGTATGGTTATGAAAGTGTCTGAGGGTGGTAAGTTGGGCATCTCTGTTTAGGCTGTAACATGTTGTATTCAAGTAATGCATAATTTTTTTTTTTTTTTTTTTTTAGAAAAATCATGGGAGCTCTGCATCTAGTGCTGATTGGGTCTTAGATCCTGTTGAACTTGCAAATAAATTTAATTCTAAAACAAAAGCAATTATTCTGAATACCCCGCACAACCCTATAGGCAAGGTAAGAGTCCTGCTTTAACACTGCTGTAATTTCAGAGTATGCTTTAAATACTATGACTAATGCATTGTCCCTACTTCTTGTATCCCAGGTGTTTACCAGAGAAGAGCTCCAAGTAATAGCTGATCTCTGTATTAAACATGATACCCTGTGCATCAGCGATGAGGTGTATGAATGGCTGGTGTATAAGGGAAATAAACACATTAAAATAGGTACCGATTTTTTTCAGCATCTCAGAAGTGGTTGTGGAATGATGTAAACGTGCCTCTTGGAGATAATGGTTGCTGGAAGGAGCTCAAACTTCGAGCTTTGACTATTGTACAATGTTTAGACTCTTAAGGAGGAGAGCCCCTCCCTTTCCTGAAAAATATTTTAAAGAATAATTTCCAAGTAGACTTTCCAAAAGCCCTTAAGTGACTTTGGAACAGATATCCATAGAAACCAGTGGGACTGATGCTCATAAATCAGTCATGATCATCTGAATATCCCATCCTTATTCAGTTACTTTGTTGGCCATGACATGACAAGTATAACTGCTGTTGATGTATGTATATTGGACTGTGCTTTGCTGAAGAGCTAATGGAACAGGGATTAAAACTTCCTTCTCAAAGCATTGTAGAGATAATCAATGAAGGAAATGCATAATGAGGAACACAGTTATTTTTGCTCCACTACCTGTAAAAAAGAAAAAAAAAAAGTATAAAAGTTAGTGCGGAGATAGTGCATGAACACTGTCCCTCCAAAGTGCAGAGACAGTGTTAAATAATGGACATTGAATTGAATTAAGTAAGTCACTGCATGGGCAGTGTGAAAGCATGCTGAAGTCTTCAGGCAGTATTGCTGCAGGGCTAAAGCACCATTACAAGAACAAACCAGAAAACTAAGTATGATGTTATGTCCCTGTACCTCTGTTTTATTTCTTGATCCAAGTTTCACTGAAGTTAGCAGAACCCTCCCACTGTCTCAGAACAAGTGAATCTAGTGCAGGTTACTGAACTCCTTCCCCAGTCCTATAATTCTACAGATAAGCATTTATGTAAAAGTTTCTAGTGTGGTGGTCTTGGTTTGGATCTGCTGACATGTTTGAGCTGGCTAAAGTCCAAAACTTCCTTCTTATATGTACAGATGTTTTGTTTCTGATGGTGGCAACTTGCATGAACTTTGTTATGAGGTACTTACTGTCATAATGAAGGCACATATCAGTCACGTGCAATAGAGGCATCTAGTTGAGATTAACCAGTGAAACCAAGAGACTTAGCTTTTTTCCTGGCTTTACCACTGGTTGAATGCTGAATAACTTTGCTTCTGTGCTTCAATTCCATATATGTAGAGTGGCAATAAGAGAACCTTTCCATTAGTGGGGGCTACATCATTGTAAAAACTGAATCTTATAAATAATAAGAAATTTTATCTAAATGACCTTGCAATACTTATCGGCTTAGCTACACAGTTGCTGATCATACAGCTGCAGTACATTGATTGTATTGGCCATGCATAGGCTATGAGTCTGTTTTGAAAGTGGCCTAATTTCATGGCTGTTGTGGTGCCTTAACAGTGATACCTTCCCAAAGACCTTCAGACATGGGAGAAGGGGAACATCACACATTCATGTGATAGTAATCCAAGTCAGTTTATCCTAACAGGGTACTACAGTAACTGATCATGAGTGGCTTCTCATGACCCAGTTGCAAAATAAAGTGAGTTAAATTAAAGCTTTCTACATGACTTAGCAGGTGGTTCATGCAAATAGCTGTCCTCAGAACTGAAATCTCTGTGGGTGGTGTAAGGTAATCCATTTTCCTTTGCAATGGCAGCAGGTCTGAATGCTCATGTTGTCAGTTACGCTTTCTCTTAGTGGACAGGTGGTGAATTCTTAAGACACAGTAACTCTGGTTTTTGTTAGTATCAGTATTGTCATTTTAATGCTTCAAACCAAAACTTTTCCAGTTGAACAAAAGGCATTCTGTAGTTTAGCATGAAATGTAAAAATACCATGCAGCGATAATGCAAGTTAAAGCCTGGACAGTTAGTCAGCTAAGTTTAGGTACATATACTCTAACAGATCCCATGATAACATCTTTAACTTTAGTATTAAAATGACTATAAAACCTTCAAGGTAACACTGTAAACAGTAACATTATTTCAGTAAAAGAAACAAGATTTGCTCTTTTTAACTTAAGTTTCTTAGCTTTTTTTTAAGTCTACAAAAGACAATACAAGAAAAAATTAATGTTATTTCACTATTTAAAAAGTCTTGTGTTTCTGTATTAACCTCTGCATATTCCATCAAATGCAGTGACAGTTTCTTTGTGAGAGATGCAAAATGGATATTGCATCAATTTACATGGTCTGATGGTAGTTCCTTAATAGAATTCAACAGAGGTTGCTAGCCGCAGCTCATAAAATTAAGTACATTCTTTGTGCTGTCACTGAAGCAGTTTTCTGTAGTGTAGAGCACTTCATCATGTTTCTCATCATTATCTGACTTCCGTAAAACTGTGGACCTCCTCTAAGTAATGATTAGGGTTGCACTGGCAGATTTAGAGATTGCATCTCGTAACTGAGGATTCTGAACAAGCCTCTCAACAAGCTGAGTGCCATCCCAGGTAACAGGCTTATTATATGTCTTAGTTTGCACTTCATTAGTTTTTAAATTGTGGTCAGACTTGGTTATGGTGTCATATAATGATGTTGCCATATGGCACAGAGGAATTTCCTTCTCTATTTAAAACTTGGTGCTTGTAAAAGCAATGGAGCTGCTTCTTCCCCTGTGCCCTTTGCTGCTGCTATTTGAAATGCTGTTACATTCCATCTCCAAGGTCGAATTCCTATGACTTTGTGGCGAAACAGTCTCGCTAGAGGGCATTAGCTTTTAAATTCAATTCTTTTTGCAGTCTGAGAGAGCTAGTTTGGTTGCCTTTAGGAAGTGATCTATACTCTTGACCTAGCTAGCTAGAAGATGCATCTGTTCAAAGTGCCTTTTTGTTTTCAAGGTCACAGAGCACTTAAGTGATTATGGGTGGGCTAATAGGAATGTGAGTTTCTTTCCTGCTGTTTTGTTTCTCATCTTGGCAACTGTGCTCAAAAGAATACAATACATGTTTTCAAATAACTGCAAAGACTTATACCATGTCTAATGCAGATAACTGCTCCAAAAACTTCCTTATGAAATCCAGTGGTTCTATTTGGAAAATTTTTGTTTGTTGGTCTCCCTAGAGAGGGGATTTAACAATTGACAGATTCATTGGTAGTGGTTCTAGTGTACAAACGAGGTGGAGCTGGATGTTGTTGACCACTGCAATTGCAGTAGTAGTATGACCTTGTCTAACTTTGTGTCTCAGACTTATGTGTGTTTTGATTTATCTGTTTCTGTTGAAAATTAGTTAAGAGTCCAAATAGAGCTCCCCTGAAGCAGTGTACAGAAAAAAAATTTACAAACTATAGGAAGAGACCTTTGCTCTGTCATCTCCTTGGAAAGGAAACAAAGGATTTTGGTCTCCTACCAGATACAGAGATAGGCCTTCATGTATCCCTTAATCCTTGCAGACATCCTTAGCTAGCTGCTATTGTCAGTCAGTCCCAGGCCTGTTCAAATTCTATAAGAAAACATTATTTATTTACTTACTCTGCTAGTTTTCTGATTCTTAACGGTTTTTGGTTCAGGCTTAGAAGTCTTAGTAATTCTTTTCCTGACATCTAGCCCAGCCAGTTACACTGAACTGGACAATTCTGTTAAAATGGCTTGCAGTGCCTGAGGTAATGTTGTATATGGTGCTATTATCAGGCACCAGAAATAATGGTGTCTTGAAGCGAATGGGTAGTCACTTCTTAGATCATATCTTTCTTATGATTATGCATTTTAGCTGAGGATAACTAACATGCAGTTTTCACAAACCGTGCCTCACACTGCCTGTTCTTTCTCCTTTCATTAGTCCTTACCTTCTTTTCATGCCAAAAACCACTGGCCCGTATATCTGTTCTCATTTCTTACAATAGCTATAATTTTAGAATATTCTCATTGCTTGCTTAATGCGCTGCAATGATGTATCAACATACAGCTCTGAGCTATGGGCAGTACAGTTTTTCTAACTACATGGAAATATGTGAGTGCACCTGTACCCAATTAATTTTATTTTATATACAGCTACATTGCCAGGTATGTGGGAAAGAACAATAACTATAGGAAGTGCTGGAAAAACATACAGTGTAACTGGCTGGAAGGTAAGAAGAATCAATATAAAAGAGTTCAGTTATATAAATAACAGAATGCATTTGTTACACTAAAAAAGCCTCTGGTTTTATGACCTGCCTTTTGAAAGCTTCTGGCAAATCTGCATGTTTCCAAAACATGAAGATAGCATTCAGTTGGAGCAATTACCTATCTTGAACACCCTTGTTTTAATTTTTTTCTTGTCTCTCGATTAATAAGCTCTTGTGAGAAAACAATACTAAAAAAATAAACACAGTATGATTCGTTCAAAATCAGTCAAGATTCTTGAAGGAAAACATGTATATTACCATATTTTAACTCTCCAGTTTTGTGGTGATATTTTCAGGTTGTGATAATGGTATGTTTTGGAATGGCTTATTTCTGTAAAATATTTAATGATACTATTTTTCTTGATGTTAAAATACATAACAAAAAGTAAACAAAAATATTTAACCATTTGGCAACGAAATTCCTCCTTCTTCACCACCTGTGTTCAAACTGAACCAAGACATATATGATTCAGTAGTGAACTTTTGTTTTATGCTTAAAGCACCTTTGACACAGGAACTTATGAGGTGGGAAGAATAAAACAATCAGGAATAGCATTCCTAATAAATGCATAGTTTGTTTTCTAACCCTTGTTATATGAAGAGTTGAAAGTTTGCTCAGTACCCTATGAGAGACAGGAATAAGTGAAACTATAACTGTTGTCTCAAATCTAGAATTTTTTTATGGCATCAGTCAGCAACCTTTGTATAAACCAGCTCTTAATTTTTTTATCAAAACAAATTCACTACCAATTCTTAAAACAGAAAAACTTGAGACATTGGTTAACAGCTAATTTTAATTCTTTGTTAATTTTTAGTACCACTACTATAAGTATAACATTTGCACGCTTTCTTCCCTTAGCTTGGTTGGTCTATTGGCCCCGAGAACCTGATTAAGCATTTGCAAGTTGTCCACCAAAATACACTGTATACTTGCTCAACTCCATTACAGGTAGGTATAGTTGGGGGAGAGGAGGTTATTTTCTGGTGCAGCAAAACTGTAGGCCTCACTGTAATAAAATAATAGTCACAACAGTGAATTTTTAGTTGTCAAAATATATATCCTGGCGTGCAAGAAGAGGAGACAAATTTGATCAGCTCACTACATATTTAAAAAATAAATAAATCACAATCTTCCAGATTCTTTCTTCTTTCACCTACAAACTGCTGCTTCTTGCATAAAACATGACAATCTTAGTATTTTCCTAGCAAATACAAAGAAAAGTTGTTGCAATAAGGTCTTGTTTTACTAAGCATTATCTCTGTCTACTAGTTTCTAGTATTCTGTGATACATTATTATCAATAATTTAAACTTAGCTTCAATTCATACTGTAAAACCTTTGTGTCAAGAACTATGACTTCTGTATATGACTAGTGCCTAGCAAACGATTGGGTGCTTTGGGTGTTGCCACAGCACAAAGTAACAAACAAATTATACACTTGAACTAGCGTGTGTAATTTGTGTATGCTGATATGCTTAATAAGGGCCAGAATTGAAGAAAAATCCATGTGATTTCAGTAGGAAGTATGTGTGTCTGTGAGTTTACTCAGTGTCCGTGAGTACTTTGAACGCTGATTATGTTTCCAGGAGGCTTTGGCACAAGCATTTTGGATAGACTATAAACGCATGGATGACCCAGACTGCTATTTTTACTCACTCTCTCGAGAGCTGGAAAGCAAGCGTGATCGGATGGCTCAGCTACTTCAAGAAAGTGGACTAAAGCCTGTCATTCCAGATGGAGGATACTTTATGATTGTTGATATTTCTACATTAAGTTAGTATAAAGTTTATTAAAAAAGGTGTCGAAAGCAAATATAGTTAATCTGAAAATGCAGCATTAACTTTAAACTATTTTCTCATTTCCTGTTTGCATAACATTGTCAGAAGTAATAATTGGCACTGAAATTTTCTTTTTGACCTTATCCTGGGAGGTAGATTTTATAAGCTTCAGCAAAGTCTTTGTGATCCTAACTACTGTCTGTGTTTTACAAAGCTTTGTCAAGGTTTTAGGGAGGATAAAGGAGGTAGATAAAAATGTCTGTTTTCAGAAGGTCTATGATAATGAAAAAGTTTGAGAGCCAAGCACCCGGTTTAGTATCTTGAGTTCATACCATTTGTACTTTCCCCTTTTGTTTTTTTTTTTTTTTTTTTGCTTGTTTTTCTTATTCTGAAGTCATACCCTGAAGGCTTTTTGAGGTACTCTGATTTCCAAACACTGTAAAATGCTACCCAAATTTACAAAGCCTTTTGGAAATTCAGTTTATGGTAACTTTGGAGGAAGAATTCCCACAGGGGAATTTTTTCTAGTTCCACATTTTTTACTCCCTGGTCCTAATGGCACTTGTCATTCACAGAGAAATGTTTAAACACAGCTGGACCTCGCAGTGCTACCATGTCTCAGAAAGTTTTAGATACCCCAGTTTCACAGATGAGAAAACTGCAGTTGCAGTGTTTGCTGCTGTCCATGCAATAAATACATTCTTCAGTGTGCTTCATTGCCCTGATCCCTCAATAGCCCAGATGTGAGGACTCCTTGGAGAACTGCATGGCGTTCTTCCAAGCTACATGTCTGGATTTGCTTTGAATGGAAAGCAAGTACTCAGGTCAGAATGGAAAGGTTCAATCTGTTGGCCTATTTTAATTGTTAGAGTATAAATTTTAAATTACATTTTAAAATAGAAGCATACCTCTTTATTACGAAGTATTAACTATAATGAAGTACTGTTAATGAATGCCTTCCCAATGGAGTCTAGGAAATCTTGTAACATGTTTGTTTCAATTGGTTTAGATGTGGATCTCTCCGATTTAGATGAGAAACAACCTTATGATTATAAATTTGTCAAATGGATGATAACATCTAAGGTAAGGCAACTTAGTCATACTCTAGATTTGGAAAGGCTTTTCTATTGAAAGCGAGAGCAGTGCAACTGGACTTATTAAATAATGTATTAGAAATATTCCATTCAAAATATTATTTGGTGTTTATAGTAACTACTGATAATGGTGTGGCTAAAATATTGCTAAATATGGTGAAAATGTACCTTGTAGGTTTGTGTTATGTCCCAGCACTTTTCCTTCAGTATGCTTAAATGCTAGTTGTACAGAAGTACCTTTGAAATGTTTTGCCTAAGTAATTTGAATTTAGTCAAGTCTAGCGAGCGCATACAAAACCAAACCTTGTCTTTCCCTCACATGTTGGGAGGGAGAGTTCTAGAAATGGAATAGTAAAATCATCATGCTTAAAACATATTTTTTTTACCTATATAAAATAAGCAAATAATATTTCTGGTTTATGTTTCAGAAGCTGTCAGCAATTCCTCTTTCAGCATTCTGTGGTCCTGAGACAAAAAGGCAGTTTGAAAAATACATACGTTTTTGCTTCATTAAGGTAAATTTGTGTCCTGGGAAGACTTTTAAGACTCCTAAAAATCAGTGCAGTACAGAAATCTGGAAAAGACTGATTGTTACATTTTGCCCAGAATCTCCTGAGTTGGATGGTTTTAGGAACAGAAAGTTAGCTTGGTGTAAAATTCAGCACAAAGTAGCTTCAGCTGTCTTTTGCTGAGGGACTTTAAGCCATAAATGTGGGTGGCATGGCCAAGGGCAACTGGCAGGAAACAACTGGGTGGGTAGGCCGTTTTTAGCTTACTTGATTGATTTTTAAAAACATACTTGACCAGTGGGGGCAGTGAAAATGAATGATACAGGTACGCTAGCAGTTAAGGTGAATTCTGTAATCCAGAGCAGAGGATAATTGTATGCCCCATGCCTATTCAGTTTCCAACAACAAAACCAGTGATGAGGTCACCTGCAAGTTTAGCTCACTTGCCTGAAAATACATAGGTTTTCATACGAGCTCCCAGTACAAAAGAAAACAAAGGAAGTTACCTTACATGTTTTTGTGAATTGGCTGACTTTTGCCATTTTGTAAGCACCTCCTTTTCCCATGTTCTTCCTCCTGTTGAATCTGTCCTTGAAAAAACTGAAAGACTTTGGGGCAGATACATATGCTTTGATAAGCTCGCAGCCCTAAGATGTTTCCCAATTGTTCTGTAACAGAGTCAGCATAATGGAACATGTGCAACTCCTTAACTGTTCTAGTATAAAGATCTGAGCCTTAGCTTGAACCAGTAATGAAGGGCAGTTTCTGCTTGTGTTACTTAGTTCTTTTGATGAGGTCTAAAGACTATGATATAAACTAAGCCAGTAACAACCAGGATGAAACTTGCTGGTTGTAAATGTGGCTTGCCCAGGATAAATAGCACTTACCATGTCGAGTTAAAGACTATTTGTATGACTCGCCAGGTTGTAGCCAAGCCACACAGCTGGCCAGGGGATAGATTACCCGTATTTAGAGGGATTATGTTTAAGTAGTTCACAGCATAACTTGGTTGCATGGAGATTTAAAAATCCCAACGGTACACATAAAGATTAGGGAACTATGCTAGCATGTCTCGCGAGATAAAGCTGCCAAGTACCTCACTGCATAAATGCCAGGCATTTATTTAAGAAGTATTGCTTTCATTAGATTTGATAGTATGAATGTTGAGAAAATGTTATATTTTAAATATACCTAATAAATATTTGCAAGGAATCAGCACTGAATTCTTTGTGTACTCTAGATCTGTAGCTATAACTGTTACTGAAAAGCTGACTGACAGGTATTTACAGGATGCAAGTGAAACTGCCAAATATTGATTTGGGATGATACAATCATGACTGCTACTCTCTTTTCAAGAACTCCATACTGGCAGTAATAGTGATGATATTCCTTGTTTTGCAGAAAGACAGCACGCTCGATGCAGCTGAAGTCATCTTGAAGAACTGGAATAAACAGACAGCCTGATTTTTCTTATTAGCTGTTCCATCCAGTATATTTATCTAATAGTATGGTTTTTTTTAATTGCAAATTTAAGAACAAATTACTTAATACAGTACAGAGTTAATACAGCATCGTAAATAACTTTGTGCTGCCACCTGCTGAGGAGTCAAAACGATGATTTACTGAAATATGTATAATGCAACTCAGAAGTTATTTTCAGTCTTTTCAAAATCATCTACATTTTTCTTAAAAAAAAAAATTCTGTGGGATTCACTTCTTTTACTGAAAGACAAAAATTTGTACGACTGTGTAAAATAAAGGTGACGATACAGGAATTTTAAAACTTACAAGAAAAAAGCGGGAGATGTTTTTGGTATGAGGTAGAGTAGGAACTAGGGGTGAGACTTAAACATTGTGGTTTGTGAAACCCAATAGCCTGCAGTGGAGGAAAATTAAGATATGCCTCATATTAGATAATTGTAGTGACTTTCCACATACCTGCCTACCTACCCTGTCCTTGCACAAATTTCATCAGTTTAAATAAAGTGATTGAGTTAAATCAATACAGTGTTTTTACTATAGGCAAGACTGAAAAGTGCTAAGTTGCATAATTACTATTTTATTTTCCCACAATAGTCACGTGTGCTGTTCTGAAAGTATTCAGTCATCAATAAAATTATGAAAGGGGCATCTAGAATAGGAATTCTATTTACTCATTTCTACCTGTTTATTTATTTATTACATGGATGAATCTACAAAGCAAAATAGAAGACTTTGCTGTAGAGGCTCTATCACGATCAGATGTACAGTGACGTAATTAATCCTGTCACTCTTTTTCTTTCCATGTGCACAACACCGGTGACTTCACACACCAAACTTCAAACTCTTTAGATCTAGGGGGACCATGGAGATGGGCCTAATACTGTGCTATGGAGCTCAACTAACTTTGTTTCAAGCTCAGTTGATGAAGGATTGTTTGAAAAGAGATCAATATGGACAATTCCTTTCTAGTTGCCTCCTGTTTCAGTTCTGTCTGTGATCTTTTCATCTGTGGATGGTTTTCCCACTAGCAGAAGCAGTCCAGGTAGGTAACCTTTTAAGGCTGTGTGTTATGTTCTCCATGCTGTTTCTGTATTCTTCCCACAGGCCTTACGGTGGAAAGCCTGAACAAATTCAATAACTAGTTTTGCAAAAATTTTACTCATTCTGTGATCGCACAGCTGGAATCGTAAGTGAATTCTACCAGACTGTGACCATGGGTCTAAAAAAAAGGTATAGAAACTGGACTGTGAGAACAGCTTTTTCATTAGTGCTTCTTGGTCTTAGGCTTTTGGGGGTCCAGTAACTGAGACTTCTGTAGTCTTTGTAGCTGTCTTGCACTCCCATTCCCTGAATCTCACCAGAAGAGGGTTGGCTGGTGTTTTTAAGGTGGTGTGTAGTCTTTGTGTAGAAAAATCAATTTAGGAATTAAAATGAATTAACTGAAATTTCAGCATGAATTTCATGTGGAAATTTGTACATTAAATTCCCAGAGGAACTATTTTTTTTAAGATACTGAATTTCTGTGAAATCTACACTATTTTATAAGGAGCTTAAAATCTGTTTATGTAAGTTGCACTGGAGAGCAGTGCTGTTGCAGGAATTAAGAGGTTACTGCAACAGTGTGTTGAGCTGGATGGTAATTTGGGAAAGGAAAATGTAAAATAATATGCATTTTAATTGAAAACTAAATTTTTATAAAACTAAGCAAATTTTTCTAGCATAAATACATGGTAAAAACACAGGCTTTATGACATGTTTGCATGATTATGTGAATCGTTATTTTCTAATTGCTTAAGCCTCTGAAATGATACAAAATAATAAAATACTTGAATTTTGGTTTCTTATCCTTGAAACAGGTGCTTCTCAATGCAATTAAACCTTATGCGAGTAATATTATTTTCATCATCGTTATATATAAAAAGTTATAAAGATAATTGCATCATGCTTCTCTTGAAGATAACAGCTGCAGAGCACAATTCTCTTGAGTATTTTTTAAATCTCTGTTTCTAAAATCTAAGATTTCCCTAAGACAGCTGGGTTGTTAGCATGTGAACACATACATAATTGGGTTATGTGGCCTCAAAACAGTAGTAAGATATTAAGGGATTCTTCCATTGACCTCTCTTTACAGTGTTTTCATGCGCTGTTTTAAAAAAAAAAAAAAAGCTCACTGCTTCCAATAGACTTGATGTAACATGCTAATATTACTCTTATTGGCAAATGGGATACCCTGTGTAAAATCAGTCCAGCATACGCATGGAAGAAAAATTATATGCAGGGCTGAAGAGGAAATTAAGTATAGCAAAATAATTTTTCCACTGTTATGTTTGACCGTTTCAAATATTTCATTAGTATGCTGATAACTCACCTGCTAAGGCACCTGATTTGAGTTGGGGCACACAGGTGGCCAATGTTTAAAGGTAGCTCTGCATTGTGTGTAGGTGCATACCCTTACTCGTGTGTGCTGGTTTGGGCTGGGGTAGAGTTGATTTTCCTCATAGTGGCTAGTATGAGGCTGTGTTTTGGATTTATGATGAAAACAGTGTTAATAACACAGGGATGTTTTTGCTGTTGCTGAGTGGTGCTTAACAGCTTACACAGAGCACAAAATATTGGGAGGGGACACAGTTGAGACAGCTGATCCCAACTGACCAAAGGGATATTTCATACCGTATGACATCATGCTCAGTAATTAAACTGTGGGGGAGTTT
>JANZLQ010000095.1:18073193-18148746 GCA_026212715.1 Elanus axillaris | reverse complement strand
TACTGAACTCAAAACACAGCACCCTACCAGCTACTAGGAAGACACTTAACTCTATCCCAGCTGAAACCAGGACAGTTTCCAACTTGTTAACTTTTCCTCCTGCTCCTTTTGCATGAAAGGCAGTTGAAGGCCTAAATTGCAATTATCCATTGAATTTTGATACCGATGTGGATTGACATGCATCTGAAACTTTGCAAGTCTAAGTCCAGGTTTATCTGCTGTCACAAATTTTGTGTTTATTGTACATAATTATCTAGGATATATGGTATGGTAAGTGTTCATGTGCTGGCTTGAGAACTCACGAAGAGAGTTCCGAGGGTTTGGAGAAGTAGTTCTGTGTTCATTTAAAATGTTGACCGTATCTCATTCTTCAGACAGATGTGTTGGGGGGAGAAGCATTTTGTTCAAGAACACAAGGCTAGTAAATCCTCTTTCTTGACAGGTAAATATTTTGCTCGCTACCTTTCAAGCGGTAAAAAAGGCTGGAAGTCAGCTGATACGAAGGGGCTGAAGAAAGCAGAATTGAAGTGGAATACAAAGCACTGAATTTTCTTGATGTAGCAGAGTGGTGAGCTGAATTTCAGAGGGGAATAAGAATGAGTCTAGTGGCATGTACAGCTGTGTAGCATCTCAGCTAAGTAGGAATACCTTTCTGATCCAAGACTTCCTTGAACTTCTGTATGGTTTCATTAAATGTCTTAAGTGTGCAGGAGTTGGAGCAATGAGGAGTTTATTTTCACCATTTAGTAAGTGTTTTTCTCGTAACTGATTAGCTCTGCTTCAGTAGGCAGGTATGGCCTAGAGAAGAGCAGTGTTCTTGTATGGATTCTTTTTTGGATAGCCTTCTTAAATAAAAAAGCAGAAGTCTGTCTTCAGCTGATGAGAATCCTTGGACATGTATCAACTTGTTAAAGCTTTGAATCGGATTATGACCTATATTAGATGTTTATTCTATGTTCTGTGTATACCTCTGTTCAGTTAAAGAGTTTTTGGGAAAAAATGTTCAATAGTTTGTGGTGAGCAGTAAGGCTGTTATAAAATTCTGTCAGAGTATTTGGTGGGCTAGTGCTTCTGAAAAGTTTGAGATCTAAATTGCATATCTTGAATTCAGGTATAGTCTATGAAGAATAGATAAGATTTAATTAATACTGCAGATATTTTTTGTCCTCTAGAATATAGCAAACGAGTAGGAAGGTGTTTCATGATTGTGTCTCTGCTGGCCCGTCCATTACTCAGGATGTCTGTCATTAGGGATAAGATTGATTGTGTCTATACATAGATGCTTGTTTTCTGAAAACCAAAGAAACTTTTTTTTTCAGCTGTTGGTAGTACCTTGTAAGCGGAGAAGGTGCTTAAGTATTTCTGACTTGGATCCAGTAGAGGGCAGTTATGCAGTTATGTCTATTCTAGTATCTTTATACCTCCAAATGGTGAAAATGTTTTCATATCTGGGTGTATGTTCATAGTTACTTCCTTCTGTGAGTATTATCAACATTTAAAACTAAAATGTAAAATCTAAATTTGAAGTATTAAATAAATAGGCAAAAATCTTTAGATATGGATGTGTATTAGCACCTTATATGTGGTTACTTCTTTCGCACTTGGTGTCCAGAGCACTAAAAAGCGTCTGTCAAAAGTTGGTCCTTGCAAATAAAAGTCTTTGCGTCCACAGGCAAGCTAATTATAAAGGACGCTGATACTTAGAGAAATTCTGAATAGTTGACTTTTGCATGAGCATTCAGGGATGCTTGATTTACACAGGGAATTTGTAATATGAAGAAAGTAATTTGCTAGCTTTTTTCAGTCAGCATTTCAAATAGTATGTGTTTTAAGTCTAACCCATTTCAGCTTTAAGGACAAGGGTGATGGTTCTAGCTGCTTCAGCAATGATGCTTGTAACAGTGGACTTGGACTTTAGATGTCAAAAGTTGGCATCTTTAGTCAGGCTTTTTGTAGTAGGCGCTGTTCTTGGCATGAAATTTTGTGGAGGGTGGACAAGATTTTTCTAGCTAGTGGGTTCTAGGCTGGGAACCAAAGGTGTTTGAAACCCGCTAAGAAGAATGCTTCCATTGGTTGAAGTACTAGATTTAACTAGTGGAATGACAGTAACATTTTGAATCAACCTATTCAGGGAATGTTCTTTTACTTGCTTCCTTACCAGATTGGCAAAGTGATTTAGGGCAGCTAAGGGCTAGAAATGACCTGAACTCCTCTGATGGAAGAAGAGTCCAAAGCCTCTTTAGTTTTGTGATGTAGTGTAGATCGGGCACAACGTTTGTCATTGAGATTCTGTAGTTTGGAGCATCCTTTGCGAGTACTCGAGCTCTTTGTCTTTTAAAGGCCACAAGTCATGGAGAGGTGTAACTTCAACCGACCAGACTTGTCCACCAAATTGTTTTAACGTTTCTACTCTCATTTGCTTCCTCCAAAATTCTTACAAGTTGATGGTTTAGGAAGTCCAGAAGTCCTTTTAAATTTGTCATCATTTTGAAATACAGGAGCAGCTAAGCCTTTGTTCTTGTAACAGTCATTTGCTTACAGTGCTATACTGTCTGTTTCAATTCATAGTTGCCTTTTGGTAATGGTGTGATCTTGCTGATGTCTGGAAACTAGTGGAAGACTTCTGGGAATTTTTGTTTTGTTTTTGTTTAACATCTCAAAGTCTGTTCAGGTTCTTTCTGTTTGTTATTTCAGCTGAGTGCTGCTAATAGGCTGGTGTTGCTGTTGGTGGTGATACACTTGTGGTGTTGATGATTGATAACTTCTTGCAAAAAGAGTATTACGATCTTACAAAAGGCTGGAAGTTTTGTAGAAAAGCTGTGACTGTAAAATTGTGTGGGTTTTTTTTCTGCTAAGAGTTTATTCTTTGGTAACATTTAATACATCTGGTCTTAAATAGAAGTTCTGAAGCTGAAAACTGAAAAAAATTGTTGAGTTCATATTTTGGAAAAGTAAAGTCAAGTACTACTGTATAGGGCAGTGTGTAAGCTAATAAATAGAATGTGAAGGAGTAGATATCTGGAGTACTGTGTCTAATTCTGGGCTGCTCAGTACCAGAAAGATAGAGACTTGCTGGAGCAAGTCCAGCAGAAGATTGTGAAAGTGATTTAGGGACTGGAGCGTTTTCCGTATGAGAGGCTGACAGCTGAGACTGTTAGCCTGGAAAAGAGAAGGCTCAGTTCAGCCTGGCTTTGTGCAGTTATGTCTTCACGATTCTCCTCAGCTTGTAGTCTGCTACCTAGGTTTTCCGTTGTAGTTTCTCTCAGCACCTCCTTACTCTGGTTAATGGGGAGTTGGCTGAAATTAATTGTAATTATATATATAAATATTTTAAATTTAGCATTGTAGAATGCTTTTAATTACAAGTATAATGTGTGCTCACTAGATGGCAGCAGATTCTTTAACTGTAAGAATGAAACATTCTGTAGAAACAATAGGTGTTTTGGTACTTCAAAGTGCAAAAAAATTGATGCAATGTGCAGCTAACATTAGAGCTCCTCTCGAAAAGACTTAAGAACATACCTTCTCAGAACTGTTTCAGGACTGGATATAGAAGATAGCATTACTAGAGGCTTGAATTTCATCCTATTTCTTGTTTTGATTAAACATGTTCTATTTCCAGCTATATTGTCGTCATATAACAGGTAAATAAAAAAATGCAAAAAAGAGTAAAATACATGTGTATTATGAATTACTGCAAGTGGAATGCAACATTAAAATAGCTAGTATTATTTCTCTATAAATATGTAGTTGCAAATTTGGGGCTTGTTGAGTGAAAATATTTTCCTTTGAGAAATTGGTTTCTATTTTTAGGGGAGGAGTAAACATACATAATTTGTGATGTGTGGCTCTTTTAAGCTAATTTTAAAAAACGGTTCAAAATGATATTTTAATTTTTGATACTGACCTGAGTTTACTTTTGCATTTCTATAGCGCATGCTCTTTGCATTTGGCAGTTGTGAAGAAAAGTAACCTTGGTCTGAGGTTTTCCGTTCTGAATAACAGTTCTGCATTTTACTAAATGAGCTTTTCAGATGGTGGGTAACGTGAGTCAGTGAAGTTTGCAGTGTGCAATTCCGCTAGACCCTGTGTGTTTGTCTATTAGACTGTATTTTAAAGAGTAACTGAATACTGGAAGAATCGTTTACAAACTGAAGTGGGGCAATGGAGGAAAAATTCACGTGTTCAGAAAGATGCTTCAGGGTATCAGCCTGGAGTTGGGTTCCACAAAGATTTGGTCATGTAAACTGCATTTTTTGCGTGTACTTCAGAGGAGGAAGCTGAGGAGATGAACTCATCTGCTTGATGAAAATTAAGTAAAGGATTGTCTAATATAATTATCTAGTGAAACTTATTTTTGTTCAAAAGGACTGCATCAAAAGGAAGTAGTGAAGGCAATGTGCAGCCGCTCCCATACTTAGTGCAACTCGATACCCTTGCCAAAACCAATATAATAATGGTGCGAGAAAGCAGAGACTATTTTACAAGGTACTTATTGGGAGGTTTGTTTTTTTTATTCTGATGTTTGACTGTCGGACCCGTTTTCCAGGTGCTTCAGGAAAGCTAATCAGTAGTGTATGACCCAGCAAATTCGGTTTAGCACTTGAAATGTTAACTTGGGACCAGTCTTCAAGGCTAATTCCTTACACTGCTTTTTGTAAGACTGACTTTAGTATTTTAAGGTTTTGTTTTGATCACTTAGGGTGGGGCTTAATTGCATCTGTACTAACATCACAGTTCCAAAGTGTTTTTTATGTCTTGAAGAGTTAAAAATAATAAATGCCAGACTTTTTTTTTTTTAATTGAATGGGATAATTAGCTGCTTGTAGCTGAGTATATTTTCCATCTATGGAAACCTTTTGGCCTGTTTGTTCCATTTTCATTAATATTTCTAGCTTGTGTCATGCTTTTATAGAAGTCTTTTTAAAGGTGGAATGCACTTCCTAGGACCTCTGTATATTTTAAATAAGATGCTGAGAGTATACAGAAAAACTTCTTTTCTGCAATAGTGGATTTCTTGGCAAAATAAAGATATGTGCATACTGCATCATAAGTACACAAATGCTTTATATTCAGTGATTTGTTCCACTTAATCTTTTCTCACTCTGAAATAGTAGGCTCAGTCCTCTGTTTGTAATATGTTTGCCAAAGCAGGCAGTGATATAACACTTTTTTGTTAGAGCAGGAATGGTTCATAACTCACAAGAGGCAGATCCCTGAGTGAGTCATTTAGGTCATTCCCACTTGTGTGGAAAAAATATTACATCATTGCTCTGTACTCAGTGTTCTATTTATACCATGCCAGAATTTTAAGTACATTTTGCTTTTTTTAGATGCTGTAAACAGTATTGGGGGGTTGTCTTAAAGTAAAGTTACTGCTAGGCCATAGAAGGAGCATTACTGAATCAAGTATTTACAGAGAGTCTAGGAGCTAGAGGAGCTTGCTGTCTGCTAATTTAAGCTTGCAAAGGAGGGGGGGGGGGAGACCTTTGTAGCAGAACGAAGGGATCTATGCTGCCTTTTACTCTGCTATACTCTTAACGTTCTGGTTTCTGATGATTTTTTTTTTCCTCCCCTTCTTGGTTTTCATTAGAGCAGCAAATAAAGATGGAGCATGGCTGTGAGCATATCTGGCAAATATTGCTAACACCTCTAACCTAAATTTATTCTTTTGGGTTGTGGTGACTTCTTATGGTTCATTCACAACTTTCATTTTCAAGCATATTCCTTGTATAATTTTATGTTAAGAATAAAGTTCCTCACTCAGAATAAATTCCACCCCCCCAAGTAATTGTGCAGTTGCACCCCTTTGTCCATTGCTCCTGTATTTCCTCCAGCTTCATATCTTGTATTACCGTTGTTTGCAGAGTGCTTTTGCCTGTCTGCTTATGTTTTCACTAGGTTAAATCAGCTTCTGTGGTTTTATGCTAAGACTTCCATACCGGAAACTTCTCTTGCAGTAAATGCTGCTTATTTTTTGCAGACATTTCTTTCACGTGGCACTTAAACACTGATAAAGAGAGTGAATTTTCCCTCAGGTTTAGCAAAGAAGAGTGACAATTGTGTTTGAAGTTTGTTCTGATATCCTATACAGAGAATCCTATACAGAGAAAGTATTCTTTTTGTGCTTTACTGTTTGTATATTCTTAAAAATTCTGTAATATTGCCCTGGAGGCAACACCCTTGAGATGCAGCTTTTACCAGACCTGTGAATAGAATGAACTGCACTGCCAACAGTGGGGGGTGTGGGTGGGGTTTTTTTTGTGTGGTGGTCTGGGGTTTTGCTTTAGGGAATATATATATGGTGTGTTGATACTGTCAAGCATCATAAACGGAGTTGGGCAGAGTCAAACTTCCCTTCAAGAACAAGAATTGAGCTGCAAAATGTTGTTACGGTGGGTTAGAAGGTGGCATATTTCAGAGTGCCAAGGACTTAAAGCTCATGCACAGAAGTGATTTACTACAGCTTAATGAGAGTCTGCATGATAGATAATTCACATGTGCGCTTTGAACACATGGCACATGTGAGAGAACTTTGTTAAGTTACAATAACTTATTTGTCTAAGCACTGAGAACCGTAGGTCTGTAGGCAACCATGACCTCCAGCTTGTAATCAAGGTCTTGATTCCTTTTGTGTATTGAAGTTCCCATGATATTCTTTAAGGATAACTGTAACTCTGTGTTCTGGATGCATTTCTCTAGTTATTTGTCTTCTGTGCAGCTTTTGTTGCATTTCATGCCCCGTTTCCACCCCTCACCCCCACCACCACTGCCTTCAACTTAAATTGTAAATCCCAAACATTTTGGTACGTTGTCCTGCAAGGTACTGTTCTGATTGGGAAAGCCAAGAGACTGCCTTCTTATAATGGAGAACTTGGATGTGTAACTTAGTGTTTAGTTAAATATTTCAAAATGTTACATTAATGCAGACTGTTGCTTTCTGTGAACACAGGTGACCGGGTCATAGACGTAGGGTCAGAGTGGAGAACTTTCAGCAATGACAAAGCAACGAAAGATCCATCTCGAGTTGGGGATACCCAGAATCCTTTGTTGAGTGATGGCGACTTGAGTACAATGATTGGCAAGGTAACACTTGAAATACTAAATTATACTAAGTTTGAGTATTTTGGTGTTATCTACATGTGTGTATGTGTATAGGGAATTTATTCAGAGAATGTGTTTACAAAGATTTTGTCTAAACTGAATGGTTGCATTTCAATGGTGTGGAAAATGTGGCTCTTCCCTGGTGGTAGCGGGAAAGGGCTGACCTCTTCAACTAAAGTGAAGTTTGCAGCGCTGTGGGGTTACTTGCCACTCTTCCGTATGCTGCTATAAATAGAAAAGCTGATGTTGCAGTCTTTTAAGAAACACTTTGACTAAGCCATGTATATTTGAGATGATTCTGAAATAACAGATGCTTAGTTTTGAGGCCTCAGTAGCTAGTACTGCCCAACTTGAAGTATCATTTTTTTTATAATAAAGTCTGTATCAGGTTCATATTGGAGACCCAGAGATCTACCTGGATGTTGTACATGTTCTTCCAGTTAATGTTAAAGCACTAAATGTAGAATTCTTTCATGGTGTGAGTGCTCCAGAAGAAAGTATTCAATGTATATTTGAGTTGAAATTTAGTGGTATAGCCACTGTTTCCCTGCTGTTTCCCATGAGAGAGCAAGCAAGATTAATCACACAAGTGTACTCCCTTTAATGAAGTAGTGACCCAGGTAAGGTTTCATTGTTGTACTTTGTGTTACATTTTTTACTGCAAAATCTAAATTGATTTTTGTGGATTTCTTGAATGTTTCCTGAAAGGTGGTACAGTTGCTGATAAATAACTATTAAAAATGTATTGCTGCTTTGTGTGTTGTGGTACATTCACACCATTTCTCAGGAGTTTTTGTTCCAGTCATGTTGCTAGATGAAGAAGTCGACATACCTAAATATGCATTGATATTTAAAAGGGAGTGTGCACCATACTTCTCAACCAAGAATTCTTCAAAGAGATGAAGTCAACTAGGGAATATTGGTATGGACAGCTGATCTTTCACCTTCAGTGAAAAAGAAACCTTCTGTTCAAAGGATTGTCCCAAGCAGATGCTTGTGTTTTGGACAACTCCAGTCATTGGTGCCTACCAGATTTTAGGATGCCTTATGGTGGCTTTTGGAATCTGTTTGGGCAAACTAATTTCTACACTGCTCCATTAAAAAAGTTGGCGTTGCCAAGTAGCTCGGTGAAGCAGTCCTGTAGAATTCACTGGAGTTTAAATGTCACCTGTAAAGGTCCAGAAAGATTGTAGTTCTCGGGGCTTGGATTTCTGTTGCTGATTTGGTCAGCTGCATTAAAGATCAGAAATACACCTTTATAGACAGATGGAGAAATGGACTGTTTGCTCCAGGTTCGCACTGTTGCCTCTTTTTGGAACTGTGTAAATATGGGGTTTGTTTGTGGGAGCTCAGTTTGATTCAGTAGGTGGGATGACCTTCTGAGCTCTTCTAGAACCTGCATGTTGGAAAAGACAAAAGATACTTCAGCTAAAGACAGAATTTATATCCAGGTGAACAGTGACTTGTGCTGTTAACCCTCTTCTCTCTGGAGGTTCAGAACCTCTTTTAGAATAAGAGGGATAGCAGCCTCAGCGAGAGAATTAAAGACATAAAGAAACATCTGTGAAAGTTTTTCAGCAAAAACTAAGAAATTTTTGGAGATGGACATTCATCCAATGCAACAGTTTTGCGGTTAACCAGAACATCCCCGAATAGGCATGACCAAACTTGCTGTAGCAAAGAGTGCCATTTGTGAAGACAAGATGTGGGAAAGTCAGTGTGGCATGATTTAACCTGTGAGAACTGTGAGTAAAAATGTCCAAGTAGTGGAACTGCCAGGATCATGTTGGAGAATGTAAAGGGGGCAGTCTGTCCTACTGTGGATATTTTATTTGCACAGGGAGGAATTGCAGAAGGGACACATTATTTTCTACAGGAAATTGGGAATCTCTTTGACGAATCAGGATGTGTTCTGTATAAGAGTTCCTGTGTTTGTCTTGCCAGTGAGCAGGGGCTCTGGGGATGTCAGCTCATTGATGAGAACTCCGTATCAGGAGCTGCGTTTTTTCCTCAGTCATTTGGAAGGAAGAGTGGCTTGTATCAGAAGATGCTGAAGAAATTTCCCATCAGTGCAGAAAGGGCATGAATTTTACAGCAAAAATAGCTAAACCAAGGAAGCAGTACACTTCTCAAGCAGTCTTCTGAAGTCCTTGCCAGCAGTAGGCTGGGATTGACCTAGATATGCACAGTGGTTGAGCAAGGGTGAAATTGGTCTAATCATAAGGAAGATAAGTAGTATCCGACAGAGCACAGAACAGCCTTCATGAATTCCAGAGGATGAAGCGGGGTAAGATTGTATTTCCTCAGTTAACAACAGTTCCGAGAGTGGCCTGGAGCGGACCCCAGATCTGTGTGCCAGAGATTGCTTTAGCCTTTCGCACGGGACAGGAAACAGGTATTCCTTTCTGCTTGAGGTATAGCTACAGATAAAACAACAACCCTTGGCACCCCCCCCCCCCCCTCAAAAAAAAAAACCACCCCAAAACACCAACCCCAAAACATAACCTGCGTTGTGGAAAATCCAGAAGAGAAGGTCGTTGATAATTCTCATGGCATGTCGTGCCAGAGCTCTGTTGTAGACTCCTGGGGATGTAGGTGGAAGTGGAGACCGAACCACTTGCCAGTTAGAACGCTCAAGTTCTGGTGACTGACTGTTGCCTTGAAATTGTAAAGGAACAGGGAGGGCCAGTTCTGCTTCACAGAATGGTTTGTCACTCTTTCCTCTTTGAAACCAGGAGCAGCTGCTGCTTTGGGACTCCTTTCAACTGAGGGTATGTGGTCTGTATCTGCTTAGCAGCAAGAGGGGCTGCTTTGCCCATGCAAAGAGGTTAGTTCCTAATTGGTTTTAGTACTTAAGGGACCCATCTGTCTGAGGCAGCAACAGCCTGCATTGGAAGAAAGATTAATTTGTCTGTGAAGAGGAGGATGAATAGCATAGTTGGCTGGTGGAAGTGGTTTGCGTTCTTCAGGCAGATCTTCAGGATATTGGCACAGAACTGTATCTCTGCAAGTAGATACTGTGTGCTGCAGTTGATCTGATGGCAGTGCAGATCAATTGGAGATGTGGTGACGTCTGGCATTAGTTGTGACTTGATTGCCAAAATATTATAGTTATTTCTAAAATCCTCATGTAAAATAAAATTTTTAAAAAAAAACAACTGAGCAAGCAGCTTCTAGGTCTGCCTTGATATAAAGAACTCTTTCATATGAATCTAAAAGAAAACTTTACATCTTGCTACTTATCTTGTGGAAAAAGTTGTCTTTTGTTAGCCTTTGTAGTTAATCTATTCCTTTTTGTAGTGAGTGCAACTACAAGAGAATTTAGGTTGGTCGAACAAGAAACTAATGCAATCTCTTGGTATAGAATTCCTATCCTTTGATCAGATGCCTCTGGAAGGAAGCTAGCTATTGTCAGACTGCATGGCCTGGATCTAGAAGTGCTAAATTGATAAGTGATGGCAAGGTATCAGGGGCTGACGTTTGAAAAAGAAGAAAAGATCTATCAGACTGTGTAGTGAGGTAGTTGTACTGGGCAAGAAGACTGCCAGATCTGGGGCCATTTCTTGGCACTGTGGATAACCTCAAGTCAATGATGTGGATGATGTTAGTGATATTTCTACTTTCTGCTATTAAAGGGGATATAGTGGGGTACAAAGCTGTTGGCTGCCAGCACTGTAAGCCAAACCTCAATTGAGCCCCTTCAGAGATCACCGCTGTTCACTGGACTG
The DNA here is from genome assembly GCA_026212715.1 of Elanus axillaris. Classification (NCBI taxonomy): domain Eukaryota; kingdom Metazoa; phylum Chordata; class Aves; order Accipitriformes; family Accipitridae; genus Elanus; species Elanus axillaris. The sequence continues at coordinate 18,137,914 of JANZLQ010000095.1, read as the reverse complement.
TGTTTTCTTGCTCTAGCTATCTTTGAGGCTGTTTCCAGGATTGTATCTGTGAGATTTCTGCTCTTTTTGAAAGCCAAACAGGTGGGATTCCTGACTTTGACAGGTACCTTTTTTACTGAGATGGGAAAGATATGAGTAGAAGTCTCAAAAAGGCCACAACAGTAAAACACACAATCCTTAGAGTCTATTTAATTTCAGTTAAAACTGTATGGCTTCTGTGTTTTCTACGAAGGGAAAGAGACTCCTAACATGGTTGTCAAGGGCTGAGGCCAGCAAAGCATTGTCCCTCGACTGAAAGCGCCAGAAAGTAAGTAGATGGTGCATTTAAATAGCAAATGCAGGAAGAATTGCTATGGTTTATTTAAGTGGTTGAGATGGAAGAGTATTTTCCAACCCTTTTATAGTTGTGAGCTGTGTATTGGGTACGGCTCTTAGAGAGTGCTTATACTGACAGGCTAAAATCCTTTGGCTAACAATACTTGCCTACAGCTGTATTGGTAGTTTCAGTATACATAAGCAAATGTTCAAAGGAAAAGGTAACCGTAAGTACCAGCAAGAAAGTAAAAAAATGAAAGGTTAAGAAGAACCATTAAAAAAAAGGAGGAAAAAAAAAATCTTTTAGGTGCTGTATAGCAGACCAGGGAAAATCCCTGTGGTGAAGGGGAATACTTGATGGCCTCAGGACAGAGCAGAGCTGAGCACGTCCGGTTGCTGTAAGCATTTGTGCATAGCGCTAATCTAGGAGTCTGTGATGCACATGGATGTTGTAATGCATGGCAGGAACAGGGATATGAGTGATGGCCAGGGAGGAGCCTTTTGACCCGAGACTTGTGTATATTTTGGGCCAAGGGAGGTTGTTTTGGCATAATTTCTGAAAGGAAGGTCTAGTGTTGCAGATGTTTGTAATGCTCTTTGTGCCGTGAGGTTTATTGTGCTTGATTCTTGCTCTTTGTTTACCGTTAAACCTTACTGGGAACCTTTGGATAGTTGGAGGTGTTCATCCAGTCAAGGAAGAGGGAGCAGCCCTCTGCTGTGTTGGTGCCAGCATCATTTCTGGGTGGTTCTCTCATCTGAAAGGATGTTTGAAGGAGTAGGAAAAAAACCAAGAACGATCTTGGAATCGGCATCTGTCATAGAGGGCCTGTGTAAGGGGCTAAGGAAACTTGCGAGGGAGAGTTTTGTGCCGGAATCCTCTGTCTCCACAGCAGTATCAAAGTGCGTGTGCACCACAGATATGGGTCTCAACAATAGAGGTATCTCCTGAGGTCATCAGAAATGGGTGTAACTGGAGTCCTTGGGTATGGGGAATTGGAATAGTGGAAGTGAATGGTCGAGAGTGAGCGTTACTAGTGTCAGACAAAGAGCATGTATTAAATGCAGATGTGCACCAGGGAGAGATCATAGAATTGGAGGCTGTTTTAAAATAGAAGGACAATTCCCAAGAACGTGGATCAGGAAAGAAGAAATGAGCTCTGACTCCATCTGGGCAGCTCAGAGGAATATAGTGGTGCCAGCGTGTGATCTGCCCTCTGTTCGCTGTGTCCTGGCCCCACTTTGTACCACCTGGGCGTCCTGATACATTGCTGAGTTTTCAACCCGAGAACTTTATGTGCAAGTGCTGGATGTGAATAGCCAGGTTACCAGTCAGTCATAGATCAAGATCTGCTTTATGCTTACTGTTTTTGGCAAAACAGAACAGTGTAGTGTCTGCAGCGGCCATCGTATCAGCTTGTTTAAATGACCAAATCTGTCTGCAATGAAAGTTGGATGCTGCTGCCCAGCTAAATTGTTTGAAGGTGCCAGCAAGGAATAAATGCTTGCTGATTCAGGGAATCCAGGTTTCTACTCATGATGTGGAATTGTCATGAAGAAGCGTTTTCCACTTGAGGGAACTCATGGCCCCACACACTGACAGCAAACACATAAATAGACAATATAAATCACAGACGTTGCTCTTATGATCTTACAGGCCATGTTGTCGTCATCAGCTAGTACTAATCTGGCACAGCATTATTTGTTAAAGATGTGTTTCAGACTGATGGCTAATTGAAGACCGTAAACATTTTTAGACCCTCATGTTTGGGCAAAATTGATTGCATATTTTAACAGAAGTATGCAGTCTGCACTATCGGCTCTAAGGTTCAAAAAAAAAAAAAAAGGCATGTTGGAAGTTTGTTTTGAAGTTGCAAGGTTGAGTTGATGGCTCTTGCTTCTAAGACCTCAAGCTTTTCTTTAGAGATCTGTGATTTTCCTGTAAAGGCAGAATATATGGATATTTACATTTTGCCACAATTAAGGCTTGCAACTGCTAACAGTCACAGCATCAAATTGGTTATGAATAGGTCATTGGTTTGGATGTTCTCTTTGCCCATGCCTTCCTTTTCGTATCTGAGTTATCATTGTAACAACTGGTCTCCAGTTGGCCATAACATTTTGTTTTTCTGACTCGCCAGTCTGCCACAGTGCAGATGCAGCCCAATTGACATATGGGTTGCATGAAATCTAGTCTTGGACCTCAGCATTGCTGACAGGAATACTGAAACACACATTGGCTACATATTATTAATTTTATTCTTTAAAATATTGTTATATTAGGAAAGAAAAATCCCGGCATAATCTATGGAAATCAGTTCACTATTTGAGACTTGTGCAAAGTCGGTTGTATGATTTACTTCAGTGTTGTTTATTTGCACAACTGTTCGAACCGAATGCCTTGTATTAAGACGTATAAAGCTGGAAGGTGTTTGCTCTTGAAATGAGGAGGAAGTTGCTTGTGTTTCATTGACAATAAAAGTTTTTCTTTTCAGGGCACGGGTGCAGCAAGTTTTGATGAATTTGGGAATTCCAAGTACCAAAATCGCAGAACTATGAGCAGCTCTGATCGTGCAATGATGAATGCTTTTAAAGAAATTACGAACATGGCAGACAGAATCAACCTCCCTAGAAATATAGTGGTAAGTTCACATCTTCCTCCCTTAAATTGTTCTGGCATTGACTTAGTTAGCATAATATAATGAGCACATGAATTTTTGATATTGCTGCTAATTAAATGGCCTAGAGTTAATTAAATTTAGTCTTCTTGCTTTGAAGGATCGAACAAATAATTTATTCAAGCAAGTGTATGAGCAAAAGAGCCTGAAGGGAAGGAGTAATGATGCTATTGCTTCTGCTTGTCTCTACATAGCCTGTAGGCAAGAGGGTGTTCCAAGAACGTTTAAAGGTAAGTTTTCAGTGATACAGATTCAATTTTGCTATGAAGTAAAGGTCTAGTTACTGTCACTGTAGGAGGTTCGTTTTCTCATTCCTGGACTTTGCTGAGTTGGTTGTTGTCAGCTACAGCTCACCTCTGGGAGGGGGACGGTAGGAGGGGGTCTGGAAACTTGTTATATTTGTGAAGTGAGTAGGCACTCAGGCATGGGATTTTTGGTCATAATGCATTAAAATTAGCATTTGAAAGTCATTCTGAGTGTTGGTGGAACTTAAAAGGTATTGCTTTGACTGGAGGGTGACGGGGACTGTTGTAACTGAATTTGAACCAACAGTTCCACAGTAAATGTGTGCAACTCTTCCCTGACAGGGATGCAACTTTTTTTGGCATTGAGTACCAAATTTCCCTTACTAAGCAAGCATACGAGTTAGCTCCTTAAGAAAAATGTGCCTGGACTGAAGTGATTTGGAAGTTTCACAGATGTGCAAAGCTTATTTAGTGATGGCGGCTTTCATGACATTGGCCTTCTTTGTGGGTCTTAATAGGCTGAGAATCAAATTTGCTTATTTTGGGGGAGCAAATGCTGTCAAGCCTAAAGCTCAATTTTTACTCTTTGTTTAGAAATATGTGCAGTGTCCAGGATTTCAAAGAAGGAAATAGGCCGGTGTTTTAAACTTATTTTGAAAGCTCTCGAAACAAGTGTTGATCTGATTACAACTGGAGACTTCATGTCAAGATTCTGTTCCAATCTGGGTCTTCCCAAACAAGTACAAATGGCAGCAACACATATTGCCCGTAAAGCTGTGGAATTAGATTTGGTTCCTGGGAGAAGCCCTATCTCTGTAGCAGCTGCAGCTATTTACATGGCATCACAAGCTTCTGCAGAGAAGAGGACACAAAAAGGTAAAACTTCTTTTTTTTTCTTAAGTTTTGTTGTTGTTCCGCTTCCCCATGTCTTGCTGCTTGAGAGAATTCAACATTATTGTAAAACTTGCATGAGGTCTGTGTGAGTAATGATAAGCTGCCATTCTGACTGCATGCAGCGAGGACCAAACCAGGATCTCCCGCTCCCCCAAATGAAAATTGAGTAATTGGCTGTGCTTAATGTAAACTTGAGTTCACTTTCTTCCAGCACTAGGTGTTGGATTCTTGAACGCACAGACCAGTGCATTCAAACGAGCATAATTTTAACTTGACCCATGCTAATATTTGCATGTGTACATCCTGCTGCTCTAAAATACTCCAGATGCAAAATGGGGTGCAGCTGCCGGTAGCGTTATGGCTTTCGATTACATTGAGTCTTTAATCATTCTAGCAGTCAGGGAATCTCATAAATTAGTACGTGTTCCTTGACTTTTTGCGAGCCTGTGATAAAGTTTGGAAGTGCTGGGGTAGCAGGCTTGGTCGTAGATCGCCTTTGGCATTAGTCTCTTCTGCTAGGGTAGCCTTTAGGAAGCCAGTAAAGGCTTCAGGGCTGTTCTTGAGTTTCAGAGCAGGACGGATCAGCCTCCAGGGCTCAGGAGAATCAGGCCTGTGTGGGGGCAGCACACAGGGAAGGAAGGGAGCTGTGGTGGTTAGAACCTGGTGTGAGAAATGGGTCCAAGTGCTGGTAGCTGGCTGTGAAAGCTCCGTTGATGTGTCTCATCCAGTTCAGATCAGAAATGTTAAAAATCTAGCAATTTCTTAGTGGAGAGATGCTTTTAGGTAAAGAATAGCCTTTATCTGTCAGGTTGTGGTGCTTTGCTCTGCATTAATGGCTACTTATTCTGTCCCGGGAGCTTTCACCGTGTTGGCAGTTTCCTGGGCATGTGAGCGATCCAGAGCCCAAGCAGGACGGTGCCTTCATCCTTGCTCACCTTGAGCTATTGGATTATGGCTCTTAAGAGGGATTGTTAAAATAGAGCTGCCTGCCATGGATACAGACATGACTCCATACTCACTACAGTGTCTTCGGACAATGCTGAAGGCTTTCATGGAGTTCAGGGTTTAAATTTCAAACCTGGTTAAATCTGGAATAAACTGAAGTTTCTGTGCATCTCAAGTGTTTCTTCAGCTCGTTAAACAGTGCTCTGTGCCTCTGACTTATTTCTCTGTGCATTTTAAAGTAAATGCCTTTCATGTTTAGCTGAAGGTATCGCTTTTTGTCTATGCGTAAGTTTGTTGTATTTTTTTTTTTTGCTGGTTTCGCTTATATTTAATTCAAGCACAAAAATGAAGATCCTGATGTTGATGAGGATTTATTAGAATATTGCTGGGCACATGCAGAGTTTGCAATAGATGTTTCTAATGACTTTTGCACTCTTGGCCCTCTGCCAATTTGAAACGGATACTATTCCAAGATGGATAACTTGAGTTGAATTATGGCACATGAGAAGACTTACGTATGCAAAATATTAGTCACCATGGTTTAAACCATTTTTACCAGGCTTTTGGGAGAGTTAGGAGTGAAGCGTATAGCACTGCTTGATAAGTTCTGCTTGCTGGTTTCTTCAGTACAAATGGCAAAAGTAAAAACTAATCACTTATCTGCTTTTTGTCTTAGAAATTGGCGATATCGCTGGTGTGGCTGATGTTACGATTAGACAATCGTACAGGCTGATCTATCCTCGAGCTCCAGATCTTTTCCCAGCAGACTTCAAGTTTGATACCCCAGTAGACAAACTACCACAGCTGTGAAATTGCAGAGGGTTACTTTAAATTTCTGTTAAAAAACCCAACCCAACAACAACAAACTTTTGATTTTTGCCTATAATAAAGGATGTACAAAGTGTTAATATTGAGTCTTCATGTTGTGGAACTGGAGGATATGGAGATGGAGCGTAACTGCTGGAACGCAGCACACATTCCAAGGGTAAACAAACGCATTGTGTGGCATTTTGTTATGTATATATTAGTGGAAGTAAATATTTAATGACTGTTGCAACAACCTTAATTTCATATTGTTGAACTTATTTAGATTTCTTTTGTAGGGATCTAGTAAGATGTATTTTGGAAAATCTAAAATATTATGTAATTCCCAAATAAACTCTTTTCCAAAAACACTTACCATCTTGTTGAATATGACTGCAACTTGACATGCACATACTGTTGTTCCACATGCAGAGAACTGGAATGCAGTCCAAAGAATGGTAGAGTTAGCTTCATACTTATAGACTTGGTCACAAGGCTGCTTAAATGCTCACTTTCTTGACAATTTTTAATCTCTAGTGTGACCTTTAGTATTTGTAGTTAGCCGTACAGTAGCATGTGGATGACTGAACCCAGAATGCAGGCAGTTGCTGAAAAGCAGTTCGAATGTTTGCACAACTGCTGCTGAAGACTTCCAAATTTGTTGTGAAAATTTTATTGCGTCCTTGGCCCGTCTCCCTGATTTTCACTGATGTGGCTCCGCTCCGCTTCTGTGAATTCGACGTAATGACAAAGCAGTTAAAGAGGAACATAAGGACTCTTTAACTTCACTTGAATTCCTGACAACTTTGTGATGCTTGGTACTGTACAAAGGCAGGTAAAAAGTATTTCTAGTAAAAGTTTCTGTTAAATGTTCTGGCCTGTCAGTCCACCCTGCAGTCTGGCTGGCCAGTGGTTAAGCTTTTGGCACTGTTACGGTCTCAGTGAGCACTTGCTTGTTTGAAACGACGTACCAGGTGCTGAGGAGTGAAGGCCAGAAGATATTCAGCCCTCCTCCCCCACCTAACAGCTTTGAAAACTACTTGCCTCCTGACAGTGTCCCTTTGTGTGCAAAGCAACAAATGTACTTAACCGGCAGTCTTCTGGTTCCTGAGTTAATTTTGTATCACAGGTGCAAATTACTTTTAATTACTAAAATGAACAGCTGAGGGGTCAGCTTGCTACACATCTGGTCCTAGGCCATCCAGGGGGAAGGTTGCCTGTCCAGTGCTAATAGTACTAATTGTCAATAGCCCGCACTCTTTTCTTGCTGGTTTAGTTTTAATCCTCTTCTGTTGAAATGTGGCAGCTCAACATTTTTTCTGTAAACAAATAACAAAGGCTGTACAGTTCTCTTACACCACTGAAGCTGTTGGTTGCAGTCAGGAAAAAATCCGGTGTGGCTGTTAAAGGTGGTGTTCTTAGCGGTCTGGAGGGATTGTATTCTCGTGTATTTCCTTAAGCTTCCTTGCAATGTTTTGTTACCTGGGCTTTCCCTGTCTTGCTCTGAGCCCCTCTGCCTGCCTCCTCTGTGGGAGAAGGTGTGATGCTTTCAGTAGGCAGGGCCTGACCTTTAATGGACTGTTACAGGTTGGAAACGCAAAGGCGAAAGTTCTTTTACTGCGAGTGTACTTTCTGGCACGGATGGGTATGTTACATCTACTGCATGCAATGCAGGTTAAAAATGGCTTAAAACTTACATTTACAATAAGGCTCTTATTTTAAATGCTTTCAGGTGTTACGCAGGAGCACTTGACATGGAGTGGTGAGTGTTTGCAGCTGAAATTGTCACATACAGCAAAAGCTGTCTGGACTGAAGTTTAAATACATCTGTGCAAAGCTCTGGAGTGCAGCAGATGGAGGCAGAGGGATGCACTATCCTGGCTTGACCCTGCCTCTTCCTGCAATTCCGCAAGCAGTTCCTGTACCTCCCTTGGTGCGGAGATGGTAGTAACCACGCAGCCCAAAGAGCCAGACCTCGGAGTATGCTTGAAGGGTCTGGATATTGTGAAAACCAGTTACTACTGGTCCCAGGAGACTATAGTTAATATCCAGGAAAGAAAGAGGTGTGTAACTCTGAATTCATTTTTTAGGCAGGTATGACCCCTTTACTAAGCAGCTTGATGAAGCCAAGGAATTGGGCTTCTCTTAAAGAAGGTTCTCATTCAGAAATGAGCTCTCCTTGTTCCTGGCTGGAGCACTTCTTGGGGGCGCGGGGAAGCTGGAGAGAAGGTTGTTGCAGCTCTGCAGCCAGTTTCAGCTAATTACCACCTTCCTGTGTTACAAAAGCTAAGTGGTAGCAAAGGCTGTGTGACAAGTAGAGCCTATAGAGCAAGCGAGGACACTGGCCGCAGTTCAGGTGTTCGTAGGTTTTGGGTTCTCCAAAAATGCGCGCGCGTATGTTGTTGCTGGGAGGTGGTCGAGCAGCAGCCTGGGAGAAGACCGGAGTGCTGAAGGATTGCACCCCCCCCAGCGAGGGCGTAGCATCTTCAGGCACCTCCTATGTTAATTCAGCAGCAGTTTACACTAGATACTCAAAACTGTATCTTAATTAAGAGCCAGCCCTTTCTGGCATGATTGCTTAGTTAGTTACCGAACTGAAGTGGCTCTAGCCCATGGTCTCGTGAAATTTTAGTTTGTTCTTAAGAGTAAAGATTTCTCTGCTTAAAGAACACGCTCATTGTGGGCTGGGTGTAGGTTTTTGTTTATAGAGTTTTCCTACATAATGGGGGAGGAAGGAAAGAGACTCTAATGAACACCCAGGAGGGGAGTGAGCATCGTCCTCCCCTGCGCTCCAAGGAAGCCTGTGAAGGGAGAATGCTGATGGAAGAGGAGGCTGCCTTCCTCCAGCCCCAGAAAGCAGGTATGCTCAGAGGTAATTATTCTGATATTTTAAAAAATGAGCAGAAGTACACTAAGCTACTGCAAAGAGACTGGGTTTCTGTAAGTCCCCTCCTGAGTCCAAGTTCTTTTCAGAAGTTACCTGTGGAGAAAACATGACAAATCACTTCCAAGAAACAGCAAAATCATGTTTGGGACACAATTTACAAATTACTCTATTTAGAACTTTAATTTGTGATATTAATGACTGCAAAACACTTAGAATGACATTTGTTAAAGGCACATTTCATTTTAATGCATAGTGTACCATTCTAAAATATCCTAATTTCCTTACAAAGTGCTTGAGCAGCCACATACAGATAAAGTATAGCAAAATATATTTACAATCTAGGGTTTAAAATCTTAATCTGCCTAAAAATATTTAAAAAACTACAGAGATAAAATTAGTGCTTTCTTTCAGCTTAACTGGGTGAAATTCCCCTGCCCTCTAATTTTTTTTTTTTTAGTGATTTACTTAGATTAAAAAAAAAGATTTCTGTACAAGACATAGTTACAAAAAGGGATTTTTGAGGATACTTTCATAAGTGTTAAGCACCCTGTTAGATGCTCATATATATATTTGGGAACCAAAAAGGGTGAGCTCACTGTACCTCAAAAGTATTGGTTTCAGCTAGATACAGGAACATAATTTGCTTCTTATTAATTAGAATCTGGAAACAAGTAATGCTGAAAAGTTGCCTCACTCTGCCAAACATGATTTGTAGCGCTGGTAAAGAGGCCTGCCTTGTTCCTGCAGGGGGGGATGCTCGATTTAGACCTATCAACCTTTTTTTTTTTTCCTCCCTAAGCCTCTCCCCTGCCTGACCCTGCAGGTCCGTCCAGCAGCAAGATTTTAAACCACCTTAGCATTGCACACTCAAGTGGTTTGCATTTCTTCTTTTAATTAATACAATTACAAACATTGAATTCATTTGAGCGCTGATTTTTCACTGTCTTAGCCCATGAACAGCAAACTCCTGGCTAGGATGAACCTGTGAGATTACATATGCAATCGGCTCTGAACGGTGCTAGAGCTAAGGAGCATGTGGGAAATCGGTTTTCTGAGAATTAATGTTTGCCCACAGAACACCAGATGCCAAAAATAGGTCTTAGTTTACAAATATGCACAGTGTCTGGTCTAAATTATTTTTCAACTTTTGAGGTACAGCTTTTTAGTGTTAAGGGGTTTATAAAATATACACTGTTTTTTATCAAAAATATTTATACATTCTGTTACAATATATTGCTTTTACCCTCAGTAACTGCCAATCTAAGTTCTGGAGTTCTGTGGCCTGTATGTATACAAATATTTTTTCCACTCAAGAGTTCGGTGTTGTTCACTTGGCCACTGTGCAAAATTAATGAAGTGGTATAATTAAATTACTTGCCTGGACATAAGAATACATTACAACTTCCAAATATACATGTTCACAGCATGTATACATTGAAAATCCTTATGTTTTCTAAAAGTGATATGATATTGTACAGCAGATACAGGACGATCTAGGTGGTTAGATACAGACTGGTTAACTTATCTGTCCACTCGGCGAGTGGGGAAGGCAAGAGGTTGAGTACAGGAGTGGGTGGGCCTGGGAAATGCATCTGCTTTGCTCTTTGTGGTTAGACTGAGCAACATCCTTGTGTTACATTCTTCATATCAACCAGGGGCTTAAGCTGTGCTTAAAAAGCTTGAAGGCAAAACTGTTTGGCAAGTGGCTTTGGTAAACTTTCCGGATTTTTCTGGATTTTTCTTGGTAATGGAAGCACTTACACTGTTGTTATCTCAAAGGCAAGGTGTTTAACAGTTTTCCTAATAAATACCATAGAAAATTTACAAAACAAGGCATATCTGTTCTCAATACCATTATTTTAAGAACACAAGATGAAGGTGTACATAGAAATGTGTAGTTTTACAGACTGCACAAGATAGCATTTAACTGAAATCATTTGCCTTCTCCAGCTAGAACCATGGTCTGTCTGAGTGCCATCAGTATCCCAAACTCGTATTTCAATGTGGGGGTGAGTGCCATCAGTATCCCAAACTTGTATTTCAATGTGGCTGACTGGAGACAAGTGATTACCTAGCCCAAAGTCTGCTTTTCCCACTTAAGGCAGATACTTTAAAAAGCGATGTTATCTGCTGTGGAAGAGTGAGAGAAACAGTACAGATCCACATGTGCCCATGTGTGAGAAGCTTAATACAGCCTGGGTTCACCAACTCAGCTTAAGAACTCCATAGACCTGCTTTCCAGTGCTCAGATAAAAAACAATGTACAGAGGCCACTCTTCACAAGAGTGTTAAAACAGTACTTAAAAGGATCTTCATGTGATTTAAAAAAAAACCCAGAAGCTACAGGTGGCACAGAGAGCAATCGAAGGGTCGGTATTCTTCCGAGAGAGGCATTCTTGTGAGCCAGTCAGCTGGGGTTTCACAGTGTCTAGAAGTTAACACCAATCAGCAATGTAATCAAAATCTCTGAACATTTCCTGCTCTTCTTCTGAAAGTATCCTTGGTTCCCGAGGTGGAGTGAGGATAGGTGCTTCAGAGGTAAATTCGTCATCAAAATTACTAACATCTTCTCGTCCTCTAATGGTGGGTACAAAAGGAGGCTTCACTTTCTTGGCCAGTAAAGCATTCCAATCTATTAACTGTAAAGTAAACAATTGATGTTTAGTTTCCTGTCTCTACTCCCTTAGTGGCCTTAGAAACAATAGTTGTGTGTACGTACCCTGAAGAAGTGATGCTTCTTCACATCCTCAGCATCTTTCTCTCCAGCTCCAAGACGCCGCTCTGGATTTCTTCGTAGCAGCTGACAAAACAGGCAAGAGATTTCAGTGCAAGAATTCCGAGGCGGGGGAGGAACTAGGGAGGATGACTGCTACTGTGTAAGAGCCAACACCAAGGTGAGATGGACAGTGAAATCCATACTGCCTGACCCACAGAAAATTCTTGGTCCTCAAAGGAAGGGGAAGACAAAGCTGTATATGTAAAGAGCTAGAGATAGCAGTGCTCTTCTAGAGATGCCTGAACCTGTTTGTGAGCACAGTTCTACCAGCAGCCCAGCTGTGGACGTAGAGGGAGAGCAGCCTTGTCTGTCCCACTGCAGATCTGTGGTACCAAGTCTTGCTGCCTGAGGTGATTTGTGGGGCTAGTGTTCACCACAGAGATCAAAAAGTGCACTTTTTGCTGGAGAGGATACAGAATCTACCGAAGCTGGTATTTCTGGCTTGACTCAGAAGAGAGATGACTCTGCTCCCTCCTGTGCCCGGCTACTTCACAGCAGCTGGTTACCAAGAGACATGGTGAATGCTGCTTTACATGCCCAGCAAAATTAAAAGGGTTTAACACCAGAAGTTAGATGCTCCCACTTGTGAATCATGCTGCTGTGAGCAGACCCCTGTTCTGGGCAGAGAGCCCGGCTTCAGGGTGGGTTGATACATTCACCATGCAGCCATCACAAAATCACGTCTACTATATTACGCAAGACTCTCAGACAGGAACAGTGCACACACAGCTACAACTAGTGAATTGTGAGCACAAAGTTCATGGTACATGTATTTTGGGTGCAGCGTAGCAGCCCCCCTGTGGATTATCAGCATGGTAATCTTCACAGTAAAAATAGCCTCCCCGGGTACTGCCTTAAAACTGCATTCTTCCTTCTTTCTGTAGAGAAACACTCTCTCCCTAGGAGTAAGCAATCATGTAAAGCTATGGAATATTTATGCTATTACTTGAATACTTCTGTCGCAGTAACTACTCTGAGATGCTTTAACTTACATGCTGCTGTACCTTGCTGAATTGGGTGCTAGACTGATACCCAGTGTCAGGCATTTAAGTCAAGAGGCTTCTTCCAAAGGCTTTGAATCACCTCCAGTAGATGCTTTTTATCAACTGTGATGATAAGCTTCTAACTTAGACAGCTTGTAACATCTTCTTTAGATAAGTAGAGGCATTACACTAAGGAATAGGACTAATAACAATCATAAACAAAATCAGCTGTTCTTTGCCAAGAATGGGACTGCAGATGCCGTATGTATGGTGTTCCCTGCCCCAGTTGGAATGAAACCAAAAAGATTTAAAAGTCCTTGAATTAGAATATTCATGTGACTGTTAATCTACCAAATAGGTCAATGCAGCAGTGTTCTGCTAGGAAAAAAGAGCGCTGAACACTTCTCCAGTTCGATACAACTAGGAAACTTAGTTCAGGAAGAAAATAGAACCTCTAGTGTTTTACGTTTTAAAAAGGAAAACTTGCTTCTGAATAAAGTGGAATGGCCCTGACACTTTTCACTTAAGGTGATAGGCAGCATGGCACAGCATAAACAAAGCAAGTCTGAAACTTAGTTGTAGAAAAAAAAAAAAAGAAGTGTAGGTTCCTGAAGTATTTTGTTCCTCACAAAAGTAATTTCCTTAATACTGGAGAGGAAACAGGCTAAGAGGGGAATACTGTAATATTATTTTTATTTTCTTACCCGTCTCATTATAGAGATGGCTTCTGTAGACAGAAAGCGTGGATACCTTACTTCATCATTTACAATACTGTCAAACACCTCTTCTTCATCATCTCCAGGGAAGGGAGACTGTAATGAAAGTAATAAAAAAATACTATTAAACAGGCTTGAAAATCACTTAGAGTTGGAAACAATGTATATTCAGCAGACAGTTTGGAATTAGACACCCTGAAATGAAGTCTTCCTTTTCCCAGAGACAGATAGGGTAGTTTCCATAAGGAAGACAGAAAAGCGAGGCAAGTTGGTATTACCCCTTAATGCTTATTGAAGGACTATGCTTTAAAAACATGCATTTAGAAGCAGGAACACCTAAAACTGGGCTCTTTGAACTCTGACACAAGATATACAGGGAAGGTAGAAAGCAGGTATCAGCTCTCCTTTGGGACAGCTGCCCTTCACAAGTAATGTGGGCAAGACTGATTTGTTTTTTGTAGTATCTTTAGCATGTTAACAGCTCATGGGTTTTCCAACTGTTTTGAAGTGGCCTGACAGATGTAGGCAACACCCTACAAGCTTTTTGTCCTTTTTTTTTTTACCTGAAAGGAAGTGAAAGTTAATGATCGTCTTTTTCAAAAAGAAAAAAAATGATGAGCAAATCTATAGTTTTTCTCCAGTTTTTAGCATGTAAATCACCACTGTGCTACCTGGGAGATACAGTAACAAAATGGACCAGAAAGTAAAGCAATATACACAATGGTTATTAACTATTAAATAGTGATTTATTTATACCAGCTCATTTACATGGAACTGGGGCATTCTGGTTTAGTGCATGTGTGATTCAAATGGTAAACAGCATTATGTTTGGCATAATCTTTCACTACTATCCAGCTTTATGCATTAAAGTTCACTTCCATTCAAGCCACAGGAGTTAAGGAGCTCATTTTCCCCCCAAAAGCATTTGAAAGCAGAAGACAGCTATAGCTGTATGGAACCAAATTTGATGAGAACAGATGTGTGCTGGAAACTGAGCTCCCCAAAACCAGATGTGCTATGTTCTTGCTTAGAGACATTGATATTAATGTGCCATTACTGTAATTTGATTTAAGGCATAATGATGTAATTAAAACCAAACAAAAATCTAGAGGTTAAGTCTTGGATCAGCCACCACTCATTCACTTCCACAACTGCTGATAATTCAAGCTAGTGACACAACTCATCAAATTCTGTAGCATGACAGCAGCTAGGAGCGGGTAAGTAGCTGCTGAGTGTTTAATACTACTTTTTCTTGATGAAACATTAAGATGATCACTGTAAAATTAGGTATGCCTATACATACCGTATATATGAGTATTGATACAACGGTGACAGGTAGGGCATATTACATGTTGACAGGCTAGTACCTTGAGTTTTGTAACCTTTTCAACATACATTAGTTTTATGACTCCATTGTATCTTTCTAGAACTTAACTTACCTCACCCACTAGCATCTCATAGATAAGTACACCAAGACCCCACCAGTCTACAGCTCTTGTGTAGGAAGTTTCTGTCAGCACCTCTGGAGCAAGAAATTCCGGTGTGCCACAGAACGTGCTTGTTCTGTCTCCAAATCCCATTCCTGAAAAGTTACAGTTAATGAAAAGCAAGCAGTTTTTTCTGCCACTCTACAACCTATTCCTCCAGCAAGTAAAACTTCTCTCTAGAGCAACGTCAGCCAATACTGTAGTTCCAGGGCCTGTCCTGGAGGCTCAGGCCAATGAGGTAAAACATTCCCCCATTCTTCCCTCCCACACGTGCTTTAGTGTAAGTCTTTCTATCCCTAACTATATGCAATGAGCCAAATTAAGCTTCCAGTTACACCTTGTCACCCAGTTGTCTTTGCTTGGAAAGATACAATCAATCTCATGCTATATTTCTAGTAGCTAGTAGAAGAAAGTGTGGTACACTAGTTCAGTCAAACATGCTTACTACAGATGCTTCTGTAGTGGCAAAACTACATATAGTAAAGTAAAACATGGAACGTAGTGAAACAACTTCAAGCAAAACAAGCCCTGTATATTTGCAAGAGGGGCACAGTTTGGCACATCAGCACCACAAGGACTGGTGTGATGCTGCAAGTGGAGGTGCTGCAGAAAGTTTAAAAAAACCCATTGACTGCAGTAGTCAGCAAACCAAAGAGCTTTCCTTGTCCTCCTTTGCTTTTGTCATTTATGGAACCTGTCTGTAGCTAAAGGCGCAGGACTTGCCCTAGGATATTGAAGACAACTGTAATGTTTGAATGCCTACTGAATTTACTAAATCCCTTCTTAGGCTAATCTCAAAGGGAAAGATATGGAGAACAGGCTACACAAACTGGAGAAGGAAATGGACCGTTCTGGATCTTCCCCACACAAAGGGGGTTTGAGAAAGA
Organism: Elanus axillaris; assembly: GCA_026212715.1. Taxonomy (NCBI): domain Eukaryota; kingdom Metazoa; phylum Chordata; class Aves; order Accipitriformes; family Accipitridae; genus Elanus; species Elanus axillaris. Next base: position 18,122,300 of record JANZLQ010000095.1, on the reverse strand, counting down.
CACTGCGCTTTCAGTTGCTACCTCTACTTTATGTCTTATTTGAAAGGTAGTTTCCAGTAGTGGGATGCCTGAAAGTAACTTCCTAGCATCTAGGCTTCCCTTTGGGGATAAATTTCTCTATTTTAGCTATAGTAGACTTTGCAAGTAATTACCATATACCTAGAGTTGTGACCATTTCAGATTTAAAAAAATAATGAATTTGCAAAAAAGAGTGAGGTATGGATTATAATGGTACTTGATTTCCTTGTACAGTGTCAACATGCTTAGAATGAGAACAAACACATAATGCTTTTTCTGCTAACTTATAAAATGCAGCAAGCAGTATGCCTTATTTGTAAGCAGAGATGATGAAGTAAGAATCAGAACAGGTGCTGCTCACAAGTGAAAAAAAATAGATTAAAAAGCCAGGGTTATGCTCAGATGCTCTGCTATTTCCCTACTAAGGAACTTCCTTCTATCTCCAGGTTTGTAGTCAGCGATGTATTTTTTCCTTCAAATGATACAGGGTGAGTATACACATCTGGCAGTCCAAAAGTCTCAAGGAACAGTCAAGAGTAAGACAGACTATGGAATTCCCCTAGAAAGAAAATTAAGGGCCATTACCTTCTTTGCAAAGACCAAAGTCAGCAATTTTCACGAAGCCTTCTGTGTCCAGCAATAAGTTATCCAACTTCAAATCTCTAAATGAACATTTGAGAACAAAATTGCATCACTGATGTTTCTTCAGTACTATTCAGAATAGCTGAAATTCATCTGTTAGAAATGGGTCAATGACTGCTTACCTATATACTATTTTGTGTTCGTGTAAATACTGAAGTCCAAGAACCACACATGCAGCATAGAATCTGTTGAAAAAGTTAAAATTTCAATAGATTTTAGTCTTGCTTTTCAGAATATGAAGTCCATTATTTTTGATCCTTTTTATTAACCATCCTCTGAAGATTACCGATTGCTTTTTCGGGTATAGATTAGTTTTATGCAAGGTCAGAGTTTTAAAGTCAGATGGCAAAAATGCTTAAACTTGCAGCTTTTGAGCGGTAGTATGGTCACTTGGCCTGCAGGATAAATTTTCTGTAGCATCCGCTGCTATGGCATTGAAGGATTTCTAATTTGGCTTATTCTTTCCATTTTTTTAGCCTTGTCTGCTATATTAACTTTCCATTTACCTTTTTAATGTAACCTTAAAAAAAAGGTATTATAAACATTAAATACTAGTATATAATTTTTGAATTCACTGTAGATTCAGGCACATTAAACCCACATATGTCTTTTTCTGACAAAATCGGGTAGAATCTCTGTCCCTTTTAAAAACTAGAACTGTATTTACTGAAATGACATAATGTAGAGGCATGTGGAGATAAAGATCTTAATTCTTATGCACTGAACAAAATGCCCTTCACTTAATGCCCCAAACAGGAATGGATACTCACACTGCTCTTGGTTCAGAGAAGACATCAGTATGAATGTGCATCATCAGATCCCCCCCAGCAGCATATTCCATTACAAAGCAAACATGATCTTTGGTTTGGAAACAAGCAAAAAGGTTCACCAAGAAGGGATGTCTTACACTATTCACAGTTTCAAATATTCGCTTTTCACACATCAAGCTGCAAACAGAAAAATCAGTAGAAACTTAAAGCTGAATCCTGAACCACAATTTTTCAACTCCCAGAAACTATAGGCAATTTATACCTTATGTTTTTTTTCCTCTGTCCCTCAGGATAAGAACAGAACTTTTTTTGTTTCAAGACAGAGGTTTTAATACTTGCACACACATTAACCTGATGCCAGCATTTCCACAAAGTTACATTCAGCTTTCACAAATGAAAAAGGAAACCCAGCAGTCCATGAAAATTGTACCCTGCCCATTTCCTTCAAATACTCAGACTTGCATCAAGTATTCATTGATACCATGTGACATTAGCTTCAATCCATTTTCATTTTAATTGTATAAAATACATAAAGTGGAAAAACAGTAACAATATTATAGACATTATCTATAGTATTTCCAGATTATTTCTCCTTAAAGCAATTGGTTAATTTGTAGCTTATTCTTAATGCAGTTATCTTTCTTCCTGCAAGTCAAATGAATGTTCTTGTGCTAAAACTCGACAGTTTTGTAACTGCCACTTCACTTCCAAGCAAAGAAGAATCTGAGTTTTGGGGCAAAAAGATTAAAAAAACCAAAAAACCAAGTGGAGCATACACAGGACTGAAGGGAAATAATGATGGGACAAACTATGACAGTATGTTACAGGTTGAGAAATACTGTCATAGGTGTTTCTGCCAGTAAAGAAAACATAGTCACTGTCCTCCTGAAATGTGATGGAACAATTATAATAATAATTGCAAGAGAACCTAAATGAAAAACAGGATCAGCTTTAAGTCAGAGCTGTAGTACAGGCATGGTAAGAGAGGCACTAGAACAAATCAGCATTCCTGGGCTACACTGCTCCCTTCTTGCCCCAAAAGACTACACCTCTGCAGCAACCAACCAAGCAGGGAGATGACAACTCGTTTTGCTCTTTCACTGAATTTAACTACTGTTTGTAGAGCTTACAGTTGTGTTGCATGCAGAAAGAAAATACGATTTATGGAATCCATGTATTATATTTTACAAACTGACCTGTCTACTTCATCACGAGCGACAATATCTCCTTTCTTTAAGGCTTTAATAGCAAACATCTCGTTTGTGTTTTTGTACTCTGCTAACAGCACCTAAAACAGAAGATAGGCAATTCATTTAAGAGCTGTATCTAGTTTTTGATACAGCCTTGACATTTGATACAGCCTTTTGACCTTTACCTTTCCAAAATGTCCTCTGCCCAGTACAGCACAACATCTGAAATCCTTCAGACTGAATTGAAATCTCTGTTGTGATCTATGTAAATAAAAACCCAGTCAAAAACCTTCTAGTTTGTTAACTTCAAGAAATATTATTCAGATCAACAGCAAACCACTGCACTTTTACCTTCTATCTTCAGGCTCTCGGGCGTTGGCATATTTTATGTCTGAATGGGGAGCATCAGGCTCACAGATTATTTCAGGCTGGAGTTTTGGGACAATACTATTTCTTCCATTTTCAAAATCAAAAGCTGTTACTTCATCCTGTGAAGAAAAAGAAGTCTGAAAATTTAAAACTGATAGTGAGGGCAAACAAATGCAGAAATTTTACTATAAGCACGTGAAATTCTTAACACAAGAATTATCTAAGCAAAATGGTATACTTTAAGACGATACAGATAAGCAATCTCTTAACAGACGGATGAAACCTATTGCTTCAGCCATTCTGCTCTTTGTTCATAAAACCATTTTTGCCTGAATACCCTAATGATTTTGGACTTTTGTTTTTTTCTGTGGTGGAACCAATGACATGGGGAATTAAACATAGCAACCACGGAAAGAGTTTGCCACCAAGAGCAATTGGAACGTTGAGATAATTCTGTAAGTTAAGGGAGCATATGCTAAAATATAAGGGAAGAAATCCATCATAAAGATGCCAATATCACAACCTTGTTAAATTGTATAGACCAAAATTCTTAGTTACTTGCCTGAGATGGCACATCAGGAGCTTTTATCTCAGAGGAAGATTCACATATTTCCCCAAGGGAAGATGCGCGGGGTGGAGCAGGTGGAGGCTCAGGCTCAAGTTCAAAGTCCAATTTGGCTACAGGAGAGTCACTGGCAAGAAAATAAGTAACTCCTCAGTGTATAGCAGAGACTGTTTTAATAGTATGAAAACCAACTTAAAACTGCATGTTATGTAGATTTCTCCTAAAACAAATCTTGTCTGTGTAGATCTGACTATAAAATGGATGTCTAAAATTAAAACACTGAAAAGTCTGCAGTCTTGCAGAATAAACAGATTTGACATATATTACGTACATTAGGACATGAGCATCTCACCGTTGCTCTTGCTCTTAAACATACTTAAAAATTGTAGCTATCACCTACCTGGCTGGCAGTGTTAGTTCAGGAATGTGTGCATCAACCACTGGCCCAGTAGCAGGCACCGGTGCTTGAGGGCTGAAGGTGCCAGAGTGATTTACTGTAGGAATAGCTCTTCTTACCAGCCTTCCCCAAGTGGCAATATTAATATTCATTTGAGGCGCTCTGAGAAATGTTTTGCCTGTGGATATTGGGAAAAAAAGAAAATAGAGTGCATGTAATTTCCTTACTTATTACCAAAAGCTATAATTAAAAAAATTCATATTAATCAGTTTATAGCTTATGAAGAACAAACTGAATTTGTCATATTCCTTCGCAATTCCTAATTATTCACTATTAAATGCTAATGCATAATAAGGAATTCTAAAACAAAACATTTCTAAATGCAATGCCAAATCATTATCAACAGCTTTATTCACAGGCAAATATTAGGTCTCTGTATAAAAAATATCACAGATCTGTACAATCTTTTAAGCTTTACATATTTATATTAAACAATCACCTTGCTGTTTTGAAAAAATTTTCTTCTGCCTCTGGAGTTTTGGTCTTCTTTCAATAACTGGATTAAAAAACGTAACCTGCAGTTCAAATAATGTGTGTTATAATTCAAGTTTCAGAACAAAATGCATCTTTAAAAGTTTAAGAAAAACTTCTTAAGCTATTCTGCAATATAATACTTGGAAGTATGCTCAAGTGCTTCAAAGAAACATTCTTACCTCTGCAAACAGAGTGCCCTGGGGTTCAAGATAGAGACACATGCCGTGCCGTTGGTTATCCAGGAAATCTTCCAGCCTCAGAAACTTTACCGCACACAAAGATCTCCAGTCACGCCAATAAACTGAGATTTCTAATTCACGTGACTGCAACAGGCAACATAGATACAGTAAATTACTTATTAGTAGCTGTTCTGGAAGTTACCTCTGTACAATCATTAAGTCTAGCAACTCAAGGATCAAGACGCAGAGCTGTCACTGTAGAAGAGCGCCAGGGCCAGCCATACTGAGCGAGCTCTCACTAGGATGAGCGCAGCATTTCACTGCTGTTCAGATGTGATAGACAGTGTCCAAACAAAAGTATAAGTGCAAAATTCCCCCAAGAGTAGGAGAGAGAGAGAGTCACAGTCACCGGGCTTTCTAAGTCAGTCTAACAAAAGTGGTAGTTCAAGTTCTTTTAGCTCAAGCTAACAACAAATTTTTACCTGTGTTGAGAAACCTCAGCTTTACTAGTTTTCCATGTTATTTACAAGTATCAATTGCATTTCACGGCTGCATAGTGACATTTTAGTACCTGCATACATACCGTGATGCGAGACTTTATATACAGCATCTCTAGAAATACACACGGTTTTTGTAACATGGTGGTGAAGAGGGCCAAAACCTTTAAACTTTAACTACTGCTACATCTTGCTGCTGGGACTTGTATATTCTTAAGGTGGTTTATATGCTTGTTACAAAAGCTTGTTACAAAATGTGAAGAATCCCGCAATACAATATAACAGCAGCATTGTATGTTACTAAGTTCAGCTAGCATAGTTTAATTCCATCATGATGCACCAGTTTACTGTCTTTATATGATAGCTGTAGGTTTTAAAAGAAACAAAAGTTAAGAAGAAGAACAGATAAATAATGATGGGGCTTGGAATGCGCATTTCAAATACAGAAGGATGCGTGGTCATGCCCAGCAGAAGCAAGGTCCTTTTCTGGCACCAAAAGGCATCTAATATTGAATTCTTAAATACTGAATGTGACACATACTAGGCTGGTAGGAGCAGCTACTAAACTTATGACTAGTCCTAGTCTTAATCTGAGAATAATCAAGGCTTCAGGACTCCACAGCTGCTAATTTTGCTGTGCACTACTTCTAACTGGAACCTGAATTCCTCTACCTGCAGGTCTAGAACTGCTTCTCTCCTAGATGGAAGGAATCTGGTCTGGGGCTCGGAGGGGTGGGGTAAGGCAGGGAGAGAGCAAAACCAGGAAGGTGGCTTTTTTCCTTCGCTCCATTTGTTTTGAATATATGCTGGAGATAACATTTAGATTCCTAAAATATAGTCTAATTTTCAGGCTATTTTAAACACTGATGAAAAAAAAATCCTTGTACCTTAAAATACTGTGACTATCAGGTATCTAAAAAACAAGTGCTTGATTAAACCTATATAATAAATTCCCTTCAAAAGGTATGAGGAAAGAAGCATCAAGTATCATCTTGATACTCGAGTCCTCCAAGTAACATTTAAAGTTCTAGGAAAGAGCTATTAGTGAATTTGTTTATTATTCCTGAAGAATTGATCAGCCTCACATGAGAGCACCTTTACAGAAGCACTGTAAAAATTCTGACATAGCTTTATGAAAATACCCAAACTGTATCTGATACTAGAATTTACTGATAACTAGGAGAAGCTGATGATCCTAATAAAAATTTAAACACCATCTATCTCAGGCTAAAAAGATGCTAAGTGTTAGCTCTTGGATAAACATAGTATGTCAGTTTGTAGGCAGAAAAGGTAAAATTTCTAGAATGCCAGCCCAGCATTAACAGATTAACCCCAGGGAGCTCATTCTGTTAAGGATGAGAATACTTGCACATACGAAATTTTAACATAATCACAACACGTGTGGGGAAAAAAATACCCAAACCAAACATGTAACTAATCTAAAGAATTGACTATAGCTGTCAATGAAGTAAAACCACATTTTTACCCTGTCTAGTTCCAGTGTAAATTTCTGATCCCATGACTGATTGGAAATAGGTTTCCAGCTAGTTTGACCAACCACAGTGTTATCCAGCTTCAGTACAGCACAGACTTCATCTGTAAGTAAAAGTACACAAACTCAGCTTAAATCTTTAAGAGGATTTTCCACAAACAAAAAAATCTTCAGTAAGTTTCCCTTAAAAATGTAATCTCATGTTTAATTGGTTCTTATGGGCATAATAGCATGGTTGTGGTTTTCTTTTTTTTTTGTTGTTACAACAGATGAAGGAACAGATAAGTTTAAAGCTTCAAATCAATTTGGTATTTTAAATTACAGAACACTGCACACACATTAAAATGTAAGTAAAAGATATGCATAAAATAAGAGAAGTAAGAGTATACTGAACTGGACAAGTCATCAGTTTTCAGAAGGTTTCTACTACTCCCACTTTTACTTTTACTGGTTCTGCTCATGAAAGATGATCTGGCTTCATTTGGACTCCAACCAGGTAGCGTAATCGATGTGGCTTTTGATCGACCAGGGACATTTTCCAAAATATCTTGGCAGCCCATTAGCCTAACTTCCAGAGTGCCTGGAACAAGATAGACAATGACTTATCAAAGATTTCTGTTATTAAGTAAACAAAGTGAATGACTAATGATTGATTTACGAGAATAGCTCACATTCTGACCCCTGCAGGGTATAACAGAAATACCAGATGAAATCAAAAGACAGATCCAAGACAGACAAATACACTGAAAATAAGCATTAAAAGTCAAATATGTGGGACTCAACCTTCTAGAAGGAGCAGCAGTTCACCAAAATAATGCAAATTAAGTTTTTGTTCCATGTCTCCGTTTTCTTCACTTGAGAACCTAACTGACTTGGGTTCAAGTTGTAAGCAATGTCATTTTTTACTAAGTCAAATCTTAAGTTTCTTATTAAAACAATGGAACTTGCAGATGGGACAATAACAATTGTTCATGAGTTTTATATAACCAATTAATATCGGATACATCGTTTCAGTAATTAAAATGAACACATTGACTATTTAGACTATGAATTTGTTTAAGATACGTTCAGAAATCACATTTGCCTGCTGCATGCTAAAGTCAAATCTGAGTTAGTACATAATTTAAAATAATCAAATTGTTCTAACTTGACTGATCTTGGATTTATGAAAGCTGAGACAAGAGGCTACTCTTCAAAATCTCCTACATCTTTAACCAAATGAGGTACAGAGGCTGCTGTTCTAATTTAGGAGTTTTTTCCAGCAGCCCAGAAACATCTGAATACCACAGATGGTTACTAGAACGGTAGGATCACCTCATCCTGTACAAGATCACATCTGTAAAACTGCGACACCACTGACACTAACAAAATTAACTACTAGAAGTGGTGAAATTAGCCAGTTCATAATCATACTGTCGGCTAGAAATGCAGCTCCTAAATGCAGTGTTCTTTTGACAGCAAATGTACTTTACTGTGAAACTTCAAAGTACTCTTTTGTAACAGAAACTTAAGTCAGACTTGACCTAAAAATGGTCTGGCAACATTATAGCCCACAGAACAGACACCAAGAAATCAGTCTGAGAAGAAATACCATCCTGTAGGGAACTAACAGCTGTAAGTGACAGCTAAGCATCAAGCTATGAAGACAAAGAGATGCTACTGGATCCTGAAACAGGTTAAAAGGTAAAAGAATACTTAATTCCTAAATTCTGTTTGGGGGGGGGGAAATAAAATAATAAGCAAATCGTGTATAAGGACTAGATGCTTATCAGAAAGTTCCACTGATGCACTTTAAAAAGTATAACAGTAGCACTGATCTGTTTTTCATGAAGTGTTAGAGGCAAAACACCAGGACACTGTTCATTTAAATCCAGTCCAATACAAAAGCTCTTTGTGTAGCCAATATGAAAATGAAACTATTAAGGACTTCACAAGCATGTAACTCTGTTTTGATAATTCTTATTAGAAACTGTCCATATGTATTAATAAATCATGTTTAAAGAAGAATTACTTGCCACTGTAATGTATCTGACCCATGATTATGTATTACAGGAAAAGAATAAAAAAAAACCCCAACCAGCTGTTTTAAAACCAAGACACAATACTTCCTGCCCATGGTCACTGATCATTTGAGATTCCATATGAGGAACAAGTTCCCCTCACCACTCTGCAACTTTACAGGGCTCTCAGCTGAGGTCCTGATGCTTCTCACTCTTTGCTACATGTCTTACTGAACCAAAATGGAAGACAAGTAGACCCGCTCCATTTTATTATTATTGCAGCTCAGCAGGCGAGTTCCTCTTTTTGTTTTAAAATATAATGCCACAGTACTTCAAAACTAAATTCTGGTTTCAGTTATACATGTATAACCAGAGTAACGTTTGAATTACAGATTTTTTTTGTAATAAACACTCTGTTAATAGCTGGTTTAATAGTTACATGTAAAATATTTTAGGAAACAAAATAAAACCCCAAATCTATCTGTATTAGTAGTTCTTGTACGACCACTTATTAAATAAATTTAGTAAAGCAACATACCCCCAAGTAGTCAGAAGTATTTGCTTTTCTTTAAGAACGCTGGGAGGCAAATGTTTAAGACTTTTGTTAAAGTACAGCTCATCTCTTGAAACAGTTTACTTCCAATGAAGGACAACAATCCCAGGTGAATCCAAGCTATGAGAAGTTCCTAAGTCTTGTATTTATATATAAATGTACTGTTCCCTCAAAGTAGGCTAAATCTCTTTAAAAAAAACCCACCAACTCTCCATGTTTAATTGCAAGGAAAACAATTTACACCAATGAACAGAGGCTTCAATAGTTCCACACATATTTGTTAGTATCTCCCTCTTTGGTTTAGAAATATAACGGATGTTTTGGTAGCATAAATCTCACCTTCTAGGAAGGCAGTGTGGTCCAGTGGGTAAAATAAGGACCGGGAGAAAAGCTGGGTGCCTATCTCCAGCCCTGCCACTGACTTGTATGACCAGGGCAAGTCACTTAACCCTTCTGTACCTCAGTTTCCCCATCTGTAAAATGGGGATAATAATACATACCCACCTTTTAAAGTGCTTTGTACTCTAAAGATGAAAGGCATTAGGTAAATGCCAGTAATATTGTTCCATAATGACCTAACTTAAGGCCAGAACTTCACTTTCTCAATAGGATTATAGAAAGGTCAACAAATAAATCAAAGAAACTTATCTGTATTTTTTTGGTGCATAGACACTTGGAAATTCTAAATGCCTTTATCTAGGAAAAGAACAACAATGAAATACGTCCAGAAAGAAATAAAGTTGGCATTAAAAACTTGTTTTAAACCATTTAATAAAATAAAATAAAAAAATCTCCACAAATCATACCTGTTAAAGCTGCTGGTTTGGACAGTGTACTATACTGGTTTTGAGTAGATATTACACTTTGACGAGGACTCAATGTGGGTGAAGAGACCAATGAAAGTTCCTCTATAATAATACTGCTTTTGGGATGGTTTTTAGGAAGTTCATTCAATCTCTGTTCCAGTGAATACTTCAAAAGGTCCAACTTCTGGCTTGATTCATTAAATCTTGCTTGCGCCTTTTAGAATAAAAAAAAAATTGAAGTATTTATTTTTTTTGTGAAAGAACATTTAAAATAAAGTATCAAAAATTGTAATGACGTAAATTACTTCTGAAAGTGCCTTCCTGTCGGTAACTTTCCCAGATCCAAGTAATTTCATTACATTTTTTGCACCTTCTGCTACAGCATACTCTATCCTAAAATGATGCCGTAATTCTTCCATTCGGAGTTCAAGAGGGCTTATCACAGGTTTTGCTGCAAAGAGATACAAACAAAAAATCTTCATTGAAGACCATGCCCTTGTTTAATTTCTTTAATATTAACCTCTCCCCCATATAAACAGAGGGGAGGAGAGGGAAAAAAGAAAAAAAGAAGAAAGAGGGAAAAAACAAACAAACAAAAAAAAAGAGCGAGAGATGCAGATTTGGTAGTCTGAAGAGAAGCTTGAGGTATGTCATAAAAGCAACAGTGAAATTTTAAGCATCTGCATTTGAAGGAAGAAATAACTGATCAGGGCTTCATTCCAATAAACAGGTCCTACTCCTTGAAGAGCTCTAATTGCTAGAGGGTGTGAGAAAAAGAACAGGTACTCAGGGGAGTTAAGGGACAAAAGCCAAATCTCCCAAACATCATTCAGCTGACAAGAGGAGGTTTTGAGACTTCCACATTTCTGAACCATGCTCTGAGAATTTATCTTTCAAACTACTCTGTAGCTAAGTAGATCCCTGATCAGTTTCTGATAATTCTCCTGCTTCGCACAAAATCTCAAGGAATCTGGATTCTGCCAGCACAGAGAACATAAGAGGTCCCATACACTGCCGTCCTCAATGGTTTGGGTTAACCATTCTAATGTCCGCTTCTTACAGTGTTCAGATTTCCTAAACAGAATCAGAAAGTTTCCTGGATATATTCTTTTCTGTTTAAAGCTCTAAGTGTAGTAGGAACACAAAAAAAAGCATTTGAAGGCATTTGAAAGCCCTTTCTAGCTTGAATGCCTTTCTTTTTCTTTTGAACAAATGATACATATAATCCATGTGCTAAGATAAGGTGTTATAAAAAGCCAGTGTCCTAACTGTAAAAACAAATAAAGAAACCCACCCCCACCCCACAAAACAAAACGAAACCACACACACACACAGGTTTCTCATTATCTAGGATATATCCAGGCCCTGAATATGAGCATCATCATACAACTCCAATACTCAGAAACGCATACGAATAAAGTTCAAGACTTAGAGATGTACCAATATGCCCACAATTTTATAGTACGTTCATGCTATTATAGCTCAGTGGCAATTTCCTTTTTTATTTATTTAAAGATTTCCAAATAAATGCAAGTTTAAAACTACTTCTGAAATGCGGCATGAGTATTTCAAGTCAGGTCGTTTTAAATCCACCGATTTTTTTTTTGTTTTTAAAATAGTTATTTACTACTCAATCTAGCCTAAATACCCATAAAGAGAGCAAAAATTCACCTCCATCTGTGCTCCCATTACTAATAATAAGGTCAATCTCTTTAAGAAAGACAAGCAGGCTTTGTGTCTGAATCAGATTTTTGGTTTTTTTTTTTTTTTAGGATAGTGAAAAGATTATATGCTTTAAAAGAAAATTACTAGTTATTGTTAAGACAAAAGAAAGCACGCATGAAGGGAGAATGAAGACCACAAAGTAAAAATGGACTGCATAAGGTATAAAAAGGATGATGAAGAGAGATTGTATTTCTCTTCATTAAGCTTAAGGTATTTTGCTTCAAGTCACATGTATTTGGCATCCTAACACACACAACAGTACGCCTAGTCTCTGACTATTTTTGGTTCATGCAAGCTTTGCCTAACATTCCTACTAGAAATTTAGGACAATTCAGTGTGCATATGGGTACATATCTACGCGGCATTCTGACATTAATGATTTTTATTTCCTTTCTACTCCATCACCATTATCAAAAGCCAATTCATTGGTCTGGACTGCCTGAAGAATCTGCATCCTTATAACTTCTATTTTTGTCTTGCTGTCCTGGAGCATCTGCTGAGCTGTGGCAAGAAGTTTTCGATCCTATTAAAACAAAACCAAACAAAATTGTAAACTCTTCATGGAACAAAACACACTGAAAGCTTCAAAAGCCACATGCTTTAGGAACAAGAACTAAATCTATGTAGTTCATTCAGTATAGCAGACCAATTCAGCTAACCACATTAGGATATTACTGGAAATTAAGTTAAGACAGTGGCATATTCTGGCTGATTAAAGACTGTAAGCCACTCCCATGGAAACTATATCTGTTTAAAGCTGAATAAAGGAGGCATGATCTAGTAACGTTACATGTGTCGATTATTGTTTTGTAAACCGATACTAAAGAAAAGGCAAGATATTAAGTGCAAAAATATCTCCACCCTATGTAGAATGACTCAAGTTTACTGTGTGATGAGAACTCTTCTAATAGATGAATTTGCTAGACTAAATCCATTTAAAATTTTTTGTACTAATTCACTTGAGCTGATTTTCCATCTTGAAATTGGAAACAAGTTAGCTTACATAGCACATTATAAATAAGTGTTCAGTGTGTTTTTCCAAACAAATCAAAGCTGAAGATTTTTTGCTTTAATAAATAAATAATAAATGAGGGTTACTTCATTAGCTATTTCATCAGCAACTTAAAGTACAGTACTTTTCATCTAATAAACTAAGCTAACCAATTTTTGTTCTTCAAAAGCAGTAACACAAGAAGCAGTCTGGAAGAGAACATTTCTGAAGATGAACTTTCAACTAACTGGTAATACCATTTCATTGTCAGGAGCACAGACAGCCATCTACGCATTTCTTTGGTATACCGGTTTTTGCCCTCCAGCTACTGGAGATCTGACTTAAAATGGATTATCAAATGGTTCTTGGATGTGGAACTGTGCATGTGCTTCTATGGCTGCTGCATGGTGCTCTCTGTATATTCTGGGAATTACCAGATAATGTAAAGGTGATCTGACTTGCAGTAAGAACAAAAAAAGGGGTATAAGAAAATTTAAGGCAGTCTATTTGGCCTGTCTGTGCAGTGCCAATCAATCACAGTAATTAATAGCAGTCAGTGTAGATGAGTATCACACTTGCTATAGCCCAAAGGGTATTTTGGTTAACTCATTTTGTAGCCACTCTATAACCTCATTAATAAGTTACTTTCCCACAGACATGGTTTATACTTATATTTTTAATTTTATAATGAAGTTATCAATTATTTAAGAAGTTAAAGAAATTCAATTCTCCCCCTTACCACAACCAAGACAAAGAACTGCAGTGTAGCACAGGTACCCAGAGCTAGAAACACTGGCACCATCAAGTATACTGTGAGAAAAATCAGTATGCCGAGAAGAGAGAATTTTACCCTCATAAAGCTCCTCTATGACCTTGCACCTAATGCATTACTCACTCAGATATTTCAGTGATGCCCTGTGTTCTGCAGGTTAGATACACCAAGACATACACATAGAAAGGCATTAGCTGCAGGGGGATAAATTGTGCCCCCTCAGCACACCATAGTCTCAGAGCTCTTGGTTTTCAGTTTTAATATTAAACTGCATTTCAGAGAGAAAGCACTAGTTTTCATATTTTAAGATTCCGTGTTAGCTATCCAATTATTTAATGAGTACACTGAATTTCCCAAATAAATGCCTTCTCAAATACAGATGTCAACTTTTGAAATAACCACTGTCTACAGCAGAGTATAGGATCGAAGTAACAGATTACAAGCAGCTCTAGAATCCCGTATGAAACCTTAACCATGCATCTTTCTGATGTATAAATATGCTGTGTTTCTTTGTCTGTATCTTCACTTTTATTTTTCATCTTGCTGTTCTTGATTGTCCCTTATATCCTCTACCTGCAATGGATTCGCTTGCTCAGGGGCAGCATCAGCCCTTCAATGTGTAGAATGGAGGTAATTCAGGATTATAGAGATATCCTTATGTTTTCAAGAGACAGAAATCCCATCTTCAGAATCAAAATGGACGTGTTATACGCAGCAGCTCTTTTAGTATTGGAGGCTGAATACAAAGTATTTCAAGGCACCTGCTGAGTATAGAAGAACTGACAGTGCCTGTAAAACTGGTATGCAAAAATGTCAAGGGATCTCAGAGAATCCACTCAAGTCCAAGGAAAGATGATCAGTATCACAGAAACACTTAAGTCCGAATAGGTTGAGCTAAATCTTACTGAAGCAAGTAGAGTAAGTACAAAGGGAAAACCTTCCCATAAGATGATGCGTTTATTACTATTAACAGATTGCTTTTTCGTTTTTGAGAAACAAATGATGACTCCCCTTCATTAAATTTAGGTCTGAAAATAATACAAATCTGAAATTAGATTATATAGTACACTTGAATAAAGGTCACAACAGATTTTAAGACATTTTGAAGAGGGTCCTGTGACTACTTTTTAAGGACCTACTGGATTACTGGGGTTGAATCAAGCTGGGAATTTTCTGCCCCTCTTGCCCACCTCATCCAGACACTTGAGCTGTTGTAAGCTCTGCTTTTTAAAACATAGTCACCACGCTCAAGCATACAGTTTAAACATGCCAAATTAACTCACTACTGAGTATTAAGAACATGAGAGAATGAATACGCACCATTTCCATCCCGTTTGTTGAAGCAGCTGGCAATGCTTTTGTGCTTTCCAGCTTGCTCTCCCCAGCCCAGTTACTATATACACCCCATCTGGTAGGCTGATTTAAGCATTTACCAATTGCAAATAGCAGATTCAATCATCAATTTTAATTACATGCCTCAATCATAAAGCAAGCCAGAATTTATCCTTTCTGCCTAGTCTGATCAAAGCCTGCTAACAATGTCTAATATTATAGCTCGAGTGTTTAGTTAAGTTTTCTCAGGCTGTTATAAGGTTACTTACTGAGGGTTTATTAGGAACATAATTCATGTATGTCTTTTGATCCATTTGGGTCAGCTGATTATTATTTTTAAGTGTACCTCATGTTAAGTACATGGCCCCAGAGGATGTAGACTCCAGGGTTTCCAGGAGCGGAGGGACTGCAGCGCATGGACAGCATTCCCAGGCCCTTAGTCATAAGGTGCACTCCAGATATTTCTTCCGTCTGCCCCAGGCTAGCAGGTTACAGGTCACTTTCAGATAAGGTTAACAAAGCACCAGCTGGTTCAGCAGAAGTGCTGCTGGGACAGAAGGAGCTTGATGGCACCTATGGTCCATCTAGTCTGTAAACTCATTTTTGGGGGAGTGAGCGGCACTGACTGTCCTTTTTTTTTGAGGTATAAGTCAGTCATACAGTAGGATGACACAAAGTAATCTGCCTCTCCACCAGTGCCTAGCAGAAACTTACTCAAAAACATGAAGTTCCTTTCCAACGCTTCCTGGTTAGTATCAGTTACAAGGGGTAGCAAGGCAATTCACAGATGTCTACTCTTCAAGTCAAACGCTTTGTTTTAATCAGTTCACTGACCTAGCTAGGCATTGGCTCAGTCAGTTAAGAACTTAAAACATTTCAATTTTGTTTACTGTTGTCCAGACACAGAAACATCTAACCAAGCTACTACATCCTATTTGTTAGATCTATGCTTCTGTTTCCCCTTAGTTTGGAAATTCATCTCCTTAATGATTTAGTAAAAGTAAATGGAAAGAACAGGTAATGAGTAACTAATGAAGGGTGAAGGGGCAGGTAAGTAGAGGACTTCCCCTCCCTTTTTTCTCATTTGAGAACGACGACTCCCTTATAAAACGTGGGGTTTGGTTTTTTCCCCCTTCATTTAAAAGGTTTGCCTTGTCTTTCAGTGGAGGGATTCTTAAGAGTATCATGAATTTTATTACATAGTTAGGACTATGTAGTAAGTCAAACCTATTTAGGGGTTAGCAAACACTTCCCCTCTGCCTTCTTGGAGAACTTCTGGCGCTATCAAGAGAGAGTGAGTGCAAGCAAGCATGTGTTTAAAATTCAGATCTAGAAATAAGTGTGGCTTTATTTTTAATTTCAGTTTGATGCTATCAGTTGCTACCTTTAGAATACCACACTGCTGTAAAAAAGACAAAGTATTTTTATGTGTATTTTATGTGCACGTGTACTAATGCAGATTATAAGAACTCTATCAGTATACTATACTTATCTTATTAAAACAAGATACAAATACAAATCTTTTGCCTGCCAACTACAACTAGATGACCATTTCAGAAGCATACTTGACAATGCCACCTTTTCTGTAATTATCATGCACATTACAACTCTAAAGTAATGGGGGTTTATTTTTTTTTTAGTGGAGCTAGGAAAAGCATCAGATACCAGTCAGTGTCATACCAAGCTTTGTTGCTAAGTGAATCACACATCATCAAAGATTACTAGAGGTACTAAATTTAGTAAGCCGGATTTGTTATTTAGGTTGAACTGCATGTGGACAAACGATAAAACAATCACTTGAGTAGCTATCAAACCATAACAACAAATGCTATATAGTAATTTGTAGCAGATTTGACATAACTATTTAAAATACATATACCCCAGACTATAAATACTGAAACTGCATACTGTTTATACATTATACATTTGCACCACAGCAACGTGAAAATCCACAGTCATTTCATGTTCTTTAAGCATTCCAAAGCCTTACCTTTGAGGAGCCATTTGAGTACATCTGTATCATATTTTCTGCTCCCTGTTTTACCTTCAGTTCTATATCCAATTGCTTCTTTAAGGCCATCAATCTGTTGTTAGTAGAAAAACGAGGATCGCTATTTGGAGTATCAGGAGTCCTAGGACAATCTGTGAATTAAAGGTAAGATGTAATGTGTGCAGGGGGGAGGGAAAAAAAATAAAACAACCACAAAACCAAAACCAAAACCCAAACTTCTCCCCCCCAAACTACTCTAAACTCTGTTCTATTAAGTTATAGATTAAACAAAGCTAGAACATCATACTTAAGTATTAAGACTGACCCTCCCGTCCAGAGCTGCTTTGCAACAGCACTGCAAATGCGCCTTAACATGAAAAGCCTCCCGAAAGCCTAGTGACTCCTACACATGTCCTAATTCACATGAATCACTTCCGGGAGTCGTAAAATAGGCAGGTTTGCAGCTAGGTTCTATTTTTGTTTCAAAAGAGATTTATTTCTTTTGGAATGTCCTGAGTCAATTAAAAATGCAGTTTTCCATTAAGCTTTCTTACACCTGATTTTAAATCAAAGTGTTTTAAATCCAAACTTGGACGATAACATTCAATACTAATGAGCATGGTCTAAATACAGATATTGCGTAATCTCATCAGTTCTAGCATGAACACTGCAGACACAGTTTACATCAAAATTAAGAATAGATAGAGAAAATGAGCCTTTTCCTTAGTTGTAAAGCTAAACAATTTTTGCTCTGGAATCATAACAGAAACCTGGGATAAATTAATATATAGGCAGACAGGTTATTGAACAACCACAATCTGTGGGAAGGGTAAAGCTTTTTCATTTGACAATATTACTGTGTTTAGATCTCCATCTTGCTGGATTAATTTAACGGAATGCAAGTTAGTTTTATCCATCAAATTATGCAGTCAAACTCCTAAACTTTTCTATCCTTCTCCAGAGAAGTCTCCTAATCACTGGTTCATGCTTCAGCTTCTGCAACATGAACTGCTAGTGAACTGAAAATAAGTGGCCACTGGATTATTTCCTAGTACTGAACTATATCCAACACGACTCTTCTTTTAGCTAACTATCTTCCCTAACAGTCCCAGTGGTGTCTCTTTCAAACTTTTTGTAAGAGAGGATAAATCATGTCCACTGTAATAATGTTTTTTTTTGCTGTTGATTTCTTCTACCCTAATAAATGAGAGAATACCTTCTCTATGGGCAAATGACAGTTGGTCTCCTGGAAAATAATATTCACCCCATACCAACAGTACAGTCTTTTTTTCCAATTTTAATTCATTTTCCTTGAATTAAATAAAACTAGGATGATGAATGAAGCTCCTGAAATCCTCAGTTATTAGAAAACACAGTTACTGCACTAGTGGCTTACAAATTATTAATTATGAGGTGTCATGGGGAGGAGATGTCTTATCTGCCATTTCATATTTCTTTCATAGAAGCTTCTGATAACAAGTTTTGGAAATTTGATACACTTTATTTTCAAGTTTGCTGTGTAATTTCCTCCTAAATTGCAGTCTTTGAGGCTACGTACAGGCTTCATGTAAGCAGAAGTTTTAAGTTCCTCTGCTGCTAATTCACCCTTCAATCTAAGCCACTTCAAGACTCTCGATGCATCCTCACTAAAGGTAGTGCAGAAAATTACAGATGTTAAAAAAATAATTTAAAAATCCGTGTTATTCCTCATCTGTTTTGTCATTCACCCTCTCCTCAATGTTTTGGCTTGGTTTCTCTGAGAAACTGCACTTGAATAGCTTTACCTTAAATCTGTTTTTAATAAAACAAAGATTAACAACATGCTTTCCTCTCACTTATGCCTTCACATTCAACTAATCCTCACCTGATAATCTATTCAAAATTAGAACAAATGTGAAATTTGAAAGTCACTGTGTCAAGTCTCCTTGTAAAGTAGATTAATCGTATAAATGAATATTTACCAACTTTAGATTTATGATGCAAGCACCTGCCACTTAAAGATCCCAGTCCTCTGATGATCCCTGGGAAGACTGTGGGGCTCCTGAAGTCTGTTTTCACAGCTTTTAAAGATGCACACAGGCAGTCTTCCTTTGCATTAAAACAACACTCAAGTTGCAAGTCAAGGACTAATTAGAGATACCACAGCTCAGGTTGCCCAGGCAGCTGTTATTATCTCCCTTTGCGTGTCTGCACTGTGAAGGTGTAACCACATCACTTACCTGGGTCATCTCAAGAGTTGGTCTGCACTTGTGGACTTAAACTACCCTCTACCATTTAGTTTAAATGGTTCTACCATATGCTTTGTTAGTAACCAGCAGCAAAGGAAACTTTTCTGCAGTACGGACTAATTGCTAGGAAGAAATTATGTTTTGCCTTCAGGCCTAATAGCTGCTCACTAAACTCCCAAACATGGAACAATATGGCTTCTTAAAGTTTTGGGGGTTTTTTGTTTGGTTTTTTTTTTTAAGGGGGAAAAAAGTTTACCAACAGCTTTTCAGAAATGGCTTCCAAGCGACTCCTTCTCCCGCCTGGCCCCATTACAACTCAGTAAGTAGCCCAAGACAGCTTCTTATACAAGAATTCAGATTAAGGTTTTAAATCAGCCAGACAAACTGGTCCTGTTATGGAAAGCACTGACAATCTTAGCAGCAGCACTACGAGCTACATCTGTATTAGCTGTTTCCCTCTCTCTTTGTAATGTCTACTGAGGTTGTAATCACTTTGGTATGGCTAGTTATCTCTCATCTATTTGTGTAAAGCACTATACAGAGGGGCTCAAATCTCATCTGGAGACATTTAGTCATTTTCATAATACAAATAAGTAATAAATTCATCCAGATAATTGCAAGTAATGGGATTTATGTGTATGCTTAAAGTTTAACAAGAGTTAAGTACTCATATCAAATCGATACTTCACTCAAGTAGGTAAGTGGGAACAATAGGAGATTCTCCATTTTGCCACTTTTTTTTGTCAAAAAGGGCAGTACAAGACCTGCCATTTTCAACTTTGCATAGGACAGCAAGAGCTTTGCTGTGGTATGGATTAGTGCTCCTAGGCATTTTCTTCTTCACACTGAATCTTAAGTGAAGTAACAGAAGTATTTCAACTGAACTTGACTTCGCTTCAAGTAACTAGCACGTTGGTTTTGCTGAACAACTATGAATGTTGTTGCCTGACATGAATAAGCTTTGTGCAGCTTGTTAGCACACGTCCAGGCTGCTGGAACAGCTGCAGTACTGCTTCCCCAGCACCTGCAATAACCTGTTTTCATGAAAATATACTCACAAGATTTAAAATAAGTTAATAGTGATGGTTTAACTGATAACATTTTTTTTTAAATGTCTGGATTGCATCAGGACAATAGCAGGTTTCAGTCTGAAATGTTTATCTTAACCATGATCTTTGCTCTTCTGAAAACCTTTTCAGTTTGAGTCTTTGCATAGTGCTCACCAGCAGAAACTTCTTGCTTCTAAATTGCCTTTTACCAGCACTCCCAACTAAGTCAAATTTATTAGAGTAGTGACACAACTCTACTCTTCTGAGACTGCTGCTCTTTTCTTTGGGGACTCTTCCCCAGATGCTAGGTATGCTATTTCTTCAATAAGCTCAGTGTGAAATCTAGGACCCCATGTAACTTTCTGGATTTAGGTCCCTGGATGGTACTGCAGCATGCTGCTAAGCTATTCAATTAGCAGCAAGTGCCCATTGGTAAACAGTTAATTTTAACCTTATTTGAGGATATTTAATTGCAGTTAGCCTCCTCAGTGTCATACCCAACAGAAATACCCGTGATGTATGTTTAGGCATTGCTGGAGAGGGGAAAAAAGAGGCATCATCAGGCTTCTCTCAGGAAGTCGGATGGCTGCATCAGCACTTGAACTAAGCCATCGGTAAGTCCAAGGCAGCAGTGGACATTCTGCACTCAGAAGGCATCCAGCACTGACCTCCTGGAAACTTTTGAAGTTCAACTCAATTTCAATTCAGTAATGGCTAATTTTAACTACTAAACAAGTGACAAAGGATTGCTTCAAATTGCTTCAATGTTATTGTATATTAAGGCTCCCCAAAGTTACCACAAAATTCCCATGGATATGAGCCTTGTAGGTGGAGTCTGCTGTCTAAAAAGTCACTACCTCCACCAATTTGGTTGCTACCTCAACCAGCTTCCAGTAATTGGTCTTTGGTGTCTGACAGATTAACCTAGACATTTGTAGGGACGAAGAAATCCCCCAAACAGTCTTTCTCACTCTCCTGTCAGGTAGTCATATTCTTCAACAAAATAATTTATTTTCCTTATGACCCTACAGCCAAGTTTGATGTAAAGTGGATAGCTTAAAAGTTAGTTAGGAGAGTGGAAGAAGCAGCATGAACTTGTCTGTTTGATTTCATGTTCTCCACATTTTATCCAGTGTCCTCAATTCCCTCAAAGGTTTTTCTATCATCTCATCTCCCTATCCAACTTTACTTCTGCTCAATAAGCCAGATTAATTTCCCAATTTATATATATCCTGCATATCAACTATATGCCTAATTAAATCAGTGACTTGCTGTAGGTAAACTATTTCAATCTCACACCTCAGTGACTCATATTAAAACCCACAATCTCTACTGCTACTTTTTAGACACATGAAAAGAGTATCAACTTAATCTGTGCTACTGTGTAGAAGTATGTTTTCAAGATACAAAATTTCTTAATCTCTAAGACTTAAGTAATCGTCCCTATGTTACACATTAAAATACAGCTCTAGTATTTTCAGCAGTAATGGTCACTCGGCTTGTCCTACTCATTTTGTCTTTCTGCATTCTGCTTCACTTTTAAGTGCTGACCTACAAATTTTAAAACTCTGCATCCTAGTATGACTAATACACTGCATGATAAGGGCTGACCTGGGTACAAAGTTCCACTTCTAAAACAAATCTAGATTTACCAACAACCCCATAATGTAAAGTAAACTTATGTTACGCTAAGAGTTGTTTCTGAATCGTGCATCTGCTGCCAAATCTACCCTCACATTCAGCCATATAGCTTTTTTAGCAAACTGCACTTTTTGGTTAAGGTTTAATACCAATTCTTCAAATAGTTGTGAAAATAATTTCCTATGGCATTAGGAAATGGAAATCTTTCAGCTCTAAGCAAACTGCCATCAAAACATCTTAACTTGCTTGAAACGGAATATTAAAACACATTTTTCTATAGTAGATTCATTAACAGTACATTTAATGGGTTTAACATGTATCAATTACCCAGTACTGATTACAAAGGAGTTAGACTACAAATTAGCAGTTCGTTAAAAAAAGTAACGTAAGTTACTACTTGATACCATAAGCAATAGTAAGAGTCACGAGCGCTTGCATAGCACTCTCCAGCTCTAAGTCTGGAGCACTTTACAAATGTATGTTCACATCTGCTTTTCAGATACAGAAACAAGAAAAGATTAAATGACTTCTCCAAGTTACCACAATGACCTTTCAACCAGTCAACAGAAACAGTCCAAAAATCTTCAGAGTTCAGGCCTGACAGGTCAAAGTGATCATCATCTTGTAGGCAATGATTCTCTCTGTGTTACTTCTTAATGGATCTCAGTCCTGACTTTGCTACTTAGAACCTGCAAAAACCTATACAATGTACTCTAGAAGACAGGGAAAAACATAGGGCCACCCCCAAAAAATATTAAAGTACATTAAGAGAACACAGGCCTTAACTCCCACAGTTCCTGAACTCTCTTTACCTGCTCTGCACAGTCTAAAAGTTTCCCATCTATTTCCTTCTCTCTTTAAATCACAACTGACCAGAAGATGGTCAAATACGAGTTAAAGTGAAAATCTGTAACTTAGAATAAAGCTAACCTCTGGAAACAATGCACTTATTCAGTAAGCTCCCATATTCATCAGTAAATGGTTACTAAATTCACTGTTGATCCCGAGCAAAAGCAAGAATTCCCAAACTGAGATAGCTGTGACCTCTCCACAGAGGTATCTTCTGTCAGATGGCAGCGATATTTAGGGCTATGTGTCTATCTATTTGCTGAATATTATGTGTGTGTATACACACACACACTCACACAAGCATCCACACAGTTGGCATGTTCTGTATTTACATTTTTATATTACCAACCTTATCTTGCAGAGGCCAAGCTCGCTAGTACCCTGTCAAACTTATGACTTCAGTATTAAAAATCAAGAGTACCAGCTAGATGACTTGCACCCATTAGTCTCAAGACAGACAGAATGTTTACTGATAGTGCTCCACCTCCATGAATTAGTGACCATGAATGAGGAAGGAGACAGGCAATTAAATTACAAGGCAAACAGTGTAAAAAAAAAAAAACCTCAAGCATTTCAATTTTGGAGCGTGGGTGCTTGTAGATCTTTGATCTAAAAAGAGATATTAAAAAAATTAAAGACTACTACTTTTTTCATTTTTTGCAATATATTCTATTAAAATGGGTATTACATAGGAATACGTGATAAGATGCTATACAGAGAATAGAAAGATCTCAACAGAATTCCTAAGGTTTTTCTTGCATATTTCAATAATTAAGTAAGGCTGTAAAAGCTATCTACCAATATCACTTTGAACAGAATGAAAGTTAAAAACGTAGTACTAAGAAGTTTAGAATGCATCAAAAGCAGGTAGAAGCACATAAGTTCATCAGTCTTGACCTTTTTACCCCTCGAGCTTTTCATGAAACCTCTGGTATTTGAACACAAGGCGTGATGAGTCTGCCTGCTAACAGTTATTCACAAAATAGGCACTGCTGGCCTTTTCAGAAGTGTACGAAGGATTTAAACAACATTATTTAGATCTTTGTACACAAACGACCTCTTTAGAACTAGTAAATGCTTTCTTAGGGTCTACTGCATTTCCTGAGTCATGCACAAGGCAATACTGCTCATTAACTCCTTGCGATAAGAGTTCTAAAGCACTACCCTGGAAGGGGGCATTCGGACAACAGCATTCTGTGCTCCTCCACTTTCAAGTTCTACTATTAGATGAAATTTACAAATTTATGTCCACACGGATTTTTACATTCAGTCTATACACAGTTTGTATACAATTTTCTTGCTGTTCCACTCCTCCTGTTCCTTTAAAAGCCATGCTACTGTCAATACTGAAGCGGATTTTCATAAAGCTTAGCCGATATGGAATAGAGTGCTTCATGCCTACTAAAACCCCAGTGGCTATCTATGAAACATACATTATTGTATTCATTTCCATTTCATGCTGCAGCAACTACTTTGCCTCACTAGCTCCAGCTGCCCCCCCACATCCTCCGCCCCTTGTATGTTGTGACGATCAAAAGTGAAAAATGCAGAGAATACCGTGCATGC
Source organism: Elanus axillaris (assembly GCA_026212715.1). Classification (NCBI taxonomy): domain Eukaryota; kingdom Metazoa; phylum Chordata; class Aves; order Accipitriformes; family Accipitridae; genus Elanus; species Elanus axillaris. The sequence goes on along the minus strand of JANZLQ010000095.1, from coordinate 18,098,145 downwards.
CACCATGGACGCTTCAACACTTTTACAGCATGTCACAGAGCCAGACAGTATGAACTGCTGACGTCACTTGCCAGTGTTTTCCTAAATTCTCACTGCAACCGACCTTTCTTCACAAGGATGATGCTGTCTTTTATTCTACTGCCCAAGCTTCTTAGGGCTTGGAATTCACTTCACAAACACCTTCGATGGCTTGCGCCCATTTATGAACCATTTGCCAAGAAGAGCCTGTGCAATGTGAAATCACCAGGTTGGCAGTATCTCCCAAGCCGTTCCACAAAGCTGAAAAAGTACTGTTTACTTTCACAATATCCATCTTAAAATACCAACCCTGGTATTTTTAAAAAATACATTCAAAATTAGTATGGACTCACTGCCACAGAAAATACTAATTAAAGCCATTAATTACAACCATTGTGTGATTCTGTGAAAACCATTTCAAATTGTCTTTAAAATGGTAGCTTCATTGTGGAAAAGCCTGAACACTTAACAAATCATTGCAACAGTAAGAAATGTTTGATAAGTTAGTCAGATAAATGGAGTAACAGAAAGTTTTTAAAAGTTAGATTTAAGTTAAAAAAAAAAACACAACAAAAAACCCAAACAACAAAAAAAACCCCAACCCCAAAACTTTTAAGTACAAATGTTACTATTTTTTCCCCCCTATAGAATAAAAAGGTATATTAATGGTGATGCCTACAGCGTAACACAGAGAAAGTCACTGGAAGATCTACTGAAATTTCCTTTTGCGGAGTGAAAAGCTATTAGGAAATATTACAGTGATTGAGAAAATATTTTAATATTGTAATAACTGAAAGTGAAGAACTGGTACAAGTTATGTTTAGAGCATCATCAAATAGTCCATGAAATACAGTGCTCCCCAGAAAAAAAATTTAAACTCAAAGGGACTGGACACTTACTTGTGAGTCAAAACAAACAGGCATACTTAAGTAATAAACTCGCCAGCTAAGGATTTGCTCATTCCCAGAACAATTTTTTCAAGTGAAATGGGATACAGCTTATCTAAGTTAAGAGGAAAAATAATTTCACAATAACATATGGTACCTGCAACATCTTCTGGATCCGTTACAACAATGTGTGCATTTAGCTCCTGTAACTTATGATGCAAGTCTTCTAACTTCTTATTTGATTTTTTCAAAATGTTGTCCACATATGCCAAGTTCTTTTTATCTGTTGTGACCTTTCTGAGGTTCTCTGCTCCCTCCTTGATTTTAAGTTCCTTCCTTATTTCTCGCTTGATTTGGTCCTTTATTTCATCCAGCTTCTGCTGTACCATTGTATCTGAAAAGTCCAACTTTTGGCCAGTGCTCACATTCTCAGAGGCTAGAAGACTTTTGGCATCCCCCTAGAAAAAAAAAAAAACAACAACCAAAAACAGAACAGTAATATAACTACCAGGAACCACTGTTTCTTGACAACGCATGCAGCCCACTTAAAATGACTAGGCTTTAGGCCTCTGCATATTAAACACTCTCTTTGTAAGACCATTTACTAACCATGGGTCTACACTCATGTTGCCCTAAAGCAACAATCTCACAAGACATTACATGTTAACTGGAGTTACATTTTACAACAGATTTATTTTAAATTTAGTGACATCTTTACTATGCCTATTTTTAACACCAAGAGATTTAAATACTTCTGGATTCGTCATGGCTGCTTGCCTAGCAGTTATATGCCTCAGAGCTAATGACTCACATTCGTAATTTTCTAGATTTAATTGTGTGTTTTAACAGACCAAATGGATATAGGAAATACGACTAACTTCTAACAATTGTTATCTATGATGAGTTTTTATACATTCATTAGAATAGATCCCTTTAAAGACTGTAAAAAACCAAAAAAGTTAAACTTAGTGGTGTTTGTAAATGTTTAAAGAAATACTGGCATCTTTATAAAGTTTTATCAAGATGTTATTGGAAAATAGATTTGCTAATTTTTTAAATCCCTCAAGTAAAGCCTTTCACTTTACAAAAATCTTACTTTCTTGTGCAGGCAAGCTAGGCTGAAATGGAAAAAAAACAGTTGCAGAAATGAATAGGAGTTGGTGTAGTAAGGGAGCAGGGGAGGAAAGGTCTTCAGACCACCAGTATATATGAGGTCATGCTTGAGCTTAGTATATGTTTACATATCATTGAGAAGTAATAGTACAAAGGGCATGGTATAGAACCAAGAAGTAGTCTTGGCTACAGCTGAGTGAAGGTCAAAGAAGGGTTCTCCTAACTTAGGATCTGATCCAGTCATAATTCAGGATGATTTAGTAAATGTGTGGCCTGATCTGTACGTAACTACCCAAAAGACCAAAATTACAGTAAATTTCTTAGACACAATGAAGAAATTGCCTAGACTTCTGAAATATTTGGGTGGACAGTAAGGTATTTGAAGGGATGATTAAAAATTCAAAAGTTTTGGGTGTAAAATTAATTGTCATCACTATATGCTCTCGGAAACACCAACAATACAGCAGAGGAAACAGAAAAAAAAATAATTCAGGAAGGAGTTCAAGCAGAATAGCATGGGGCTAATAAACTAAGAATGTCCAAGAACACATGATCTCTAGATATAGTCCACAGCAACTTGTTTGTTTTCGAAAGATTTTTGGGAAATGAGGATCATGAAGGTTGTGCCTGGGCGATACACATCAACAGATAACACTGGTCAAACTATTTCAGTCTGTGCACTTTCCAGTGACACTGCCTTCCATAAGCAAGATCCAATCTACTAGTCCTCAACTATAATTTTACAAGTTCACTAAATTACCTTTAAACCTCTCTTATTAAAACATTTCTACCCATAGCTGCTACTTTTACTACAAACAGTTGGCAACTCAAAGATTCTTAAATATTAAAAGTAGTCGGAATCATCATCTTGCCACAGAATTTATCTATCAGTGAAAAAGACTACAAACAAGCAACTGAGTAAGAAACAAAAGGGGAAAAAAACATCACGTGAATTTATACTTAAAATGCACTTGTGATTCCTGTAGGTGCATTTCTGTTAGTGCAGATTAAAATAAATAATTTATTATGCATATGGAGAGAGGCTATTAATAGTTGTACTGGGAAATATATGACATTGTTCCCATATATAGGCATATAAAAAGAATCAACTTTTTTTAAAAAAGAATAATCAATAGTGATGAGCAACTAGTACACAGGTTCATATCCATAATGCAGGAAACTGACTACCACATGTTGAGTGTTTTGTTTTGAGAAACAACTGAAATTGAAAATAAATTCATATAGCAATGGTATAGCAAACTATTTAAGTAATAAGTATATCCAAATTAGATTCGGATCTTTGATTTCCCTGTTTGACTAACACACAAAAATTTAGGATGTAAAAAAGAGCTTCAAGATTAGTATACTACTATAAAGCCTTTAAAAACAGAGATCAAAACTGTGTTTGTAAATAAAAAAGCGTGTATTTTTAAAGCATAATCCTTTGCACTTGTTCTGCAAGCTTCCTGGAAATAACTCGTCATCTACCCCCTTTAAAGCATGGTACTATACTTTCCAAAGTTCACAAGAGAAACACAAGTAGTAAATGTAAAAAAAAAAAAAAGAAAACAAACCAACACAACACAACCCCCCCCAAAAACCGCCCAAACCAAAACCCAAACCAAATCCCAACCCCTACAAACAACCCCCAAACCAAAAGAAAACTTTTATTCCGTATTCCAACAGTGCCTGAAGTATGCTAAAATTATGCCAAGAATGTACACTTCTCAAACAGAACAATGTAATTAAAATATAAATAATTCAGAAATATTCTTGACTAGGGTTTCCTAAAGAGACTTCAGTTGTTTTATCTATTGAACGATAATGTATTTTGTTACAGGGGAGGTTCTTATTCCTCTGAAAGCCCTACATCCCACCTGTTAAAGGGATGTTATGTTCCTCCACAAACAGGTTTTTGGAGCCCTTGTTCCAGATATAGAGTCTATAACAAGTCTTCAATTAAATTAAGTCTCCATGATCATTAGTAATTTGCATTCCAAATTTCCAGTAATTAAGTTAAAGTTCTCCTTAGCTTGAACAGCCTCAGCAGCACCTTTGTCCCTGGACTTAAGGGGTTCAGGATCCAGAGTCTTCTCCCATCTGCTTCTGAGACAGCTCAACAGCGTGGATGCTAACACTGGAAGCTGGTCACATTGCCTATGCATTTAAGTATTCATCTTTAAATCCCACCCCCCAAAGCCACAGATGATACTCCTTCTGTCTCTCGTCATCCAGAGTTAATTATACTTTTGACCCAAAAGTATCCTGTCACCTAGCTACCTAGATATCTCACCTGGCACAAAGGTCACTGTGAAATAAAGTCTTCCAAGGAGGCAACCGTGCACTCTGTGACCCTGAAGGTCGCTGCGAATGCGGAGCAAGAGCGTGTTCTGCAAACGAAGTTGTTCCTCCTGCTCCAGCAGCGGCACGTTTTGCTGCTGGGATGCAACGAAGGTTTGAGACAGATCCTCATGCCAGAGAGATGAGCAGCCCCAGCAACGCTGCATTTTAAAGTGAAGATAGTGCCAAGATGGGCACAACTGGGCAGAACATCTGATAGTTGAGAAGTGAGGTAGGATTTTTTCTTTAAGAAAAGCACCTCCCAAAATGCCAAACTCAAACTCTACTTTTAAACTGGGAAGTGACTTAAAACACAGCATATTCCAGCTTTTGATGACAACCTATTACAAGGCTCTTCTTACGAGCTGAATATTCTTTCAAAAAATTTTTTTCCCCATTTGGATAGACTCCGTCCCAGGCTGAGCCTCACATCCATTAGGACATAGGTGTTCTGTCCCCTCGACCTGAAAACCAAGTATGTCAAAAGAAACAGCGGTTGGAGGCGGTGGGCCAGGTCCTTTCCTTTGCACTGCTCAAGCAGTCAGCGTGCAAAGACAGAAGAAATCATTCACTTTCTCTATACCAAGAAACCATCAATGGATTTTGCACAGCCACTTCCTTTACTCTCCCTCCCAGAACGATTTAACGTAAAATATCTTAAGAGCAGAAATGCTCTGAAGCAGATAACGACTAAACCACTCCTGCTGGCAAAGCAGAGAACAGACCTCACCGCTTTAAAATGTAAGACAAAAGAATGGGCGGCCAGTTACCGATCCTCGGTTTCTTTTTTAATTCTGGTAGTTTTTTGACTGCTGGTTAACAGAGAGGAGCCAAGCTTTGTTGGGTGGTCCCAGGACTGTGCCACAGCAGACTGCTGGTGACCTAGTTCTTTGCCCCAGCAGCAGCAAAGGACAGCAGGCACCGGGTGCTGCTCATAACAACCTGCTTCTGGGCTGTAGCTGTACGGAAAGCAATTAGAGGCAGTGGTGCATACTTCTTTGCAATGGGAAAATACATGTTTACGAGTCGGACTGTAGATTTCTGAAACATTTCAGCATGTAACTGAAGCTACGTTTACTACAATAAACTATCAAGGACCACAAATTAGATACTACTGCTTTAAAGAAAAAAAAAAGAAAAAGGAACCAATATATATACATATATATATATATATAGCTTTCCTACTGCAATGGCCTAATGACTCAACCTCACTTTGATTGCTGGCTCAAAGACTATCTATTTACACAGATGAATTCAAGATGCCGGCCTTCAATTTCTGTACTCCTGGGAAGTGTTTTAAGTATAGCTGCTGAAAATAATGGGTAGTGGTCTGAGCATGTCTTTTAATACACAGAGTCTATTCTGCCTCATGTAGTCAAAGAGAGTAGTAATGTTGTTTATGAAATCCCATGGGGGCCCCCACACTCTTTCCTCAGGTCAGTTCTGAGCCAAATAATCGGTGAAGCACGTGCCTTGCCAAACTGCATTTACCAGCCAAACTCCCATTTAAGAATACAACATCTCAAGTGCTGAAGGATGGAAATGGTACTGCTGAATAGAAGGGCGTACCATGAAGCTGAACACATCGGAGAATGCTGCTTAAGTTGTGTAAACTGAATGACTTCCAATTCAAAATGAGATTCTCAGTTTTTCACCTCTTAAAAGAAAAAGGTAACGCTAAAATCCTGGGTGTTAATACCTCCCAAAGAGTTATTCCTAAGAGCACAGTACAGCTGCACTGTGTTATACCATGTATTCACCACAGAGAATACTGAATAGGGCAAGAATTCAGATCACTTACTTCTGGTAGGAATTGTTATAGAAATGTCAGTGGAGCCTTAAACTACAGCATGCCTAACAGCTGATGTGTACTCAGGCACAATATTATTTACAGTTCACACTGACTTGCTACTAGCACACACTCAACTTGCCTTTAGGGAAAAAAAAAAAGAAGACATATCAAAACTCATAGTAAAACTGTGCATATTTTTCCTAAAACTATTAGCATTCATTTTTATATGCTCCTGAATTTAATAACTGTTTCAACAGATGATAACAGACAACTAAACAATATGAAAACCTGTTTAACAGGTATAGTAAAAAAAAGCTTGGCTATTTAATATAAGCATACTCATTTCAAACGTAAAACTAGGATTTTCATCTTATGTATGATTTAATTACCATAATCCAGAAAGACTGTTAATTTTTCATTTCATTTTGAAGAGCTGGAAGTACAAATTTGGAACTAGTAGGTCTCTTAGTATAATTTTCTGAATAACCTTGGCGAGGGGTGGGGGGGAGAAGTTTTCCTGAGCTAACTGCCACGGTCCCTGAAGCTCTCTATAGTAATTCCTGAAACTACAGTAGTCTTTGATTTTAAGAACAATGTTAATCAATTGCAAACTTCCCTTCCCCCGAAGTCATTCATAAAACCAGATGTGACTGCTTGTCTGGATTACTGGAACTACATGGACTATTTCCTCCTGCCCAGAAGCAAATGTGATTGTGGTCAAGATCTCAGCACTCACCCAACATCAAGAACAACAAAAAAAACCAAATCCAAACCTTGGAGGCTTAATAGATTCTGGCATTAGTTTGCTGTGCTAACATGTCAGAAATAAGGATTTAAATTTAATCTAAGTCACAGGTCTCTGCTTTGTAACAAGAGGCTGTTTAAGGCACAAAGATCCATAGTGCATTGCATTATACGTGGATGAATTTGAGTAGGACACTGATTAAACAGGGTTCAATTCTTACGCGCAAACAGTAAGTGCCTGGCTGTATATATAAGAGATGAAATAGGTAAAAAAAAAAAAAAGCATTCCTTAAAATAGAGATGTTCAACCTACAGTCCTCAATCAGCGGGTCCCCTCTGCCTCCCTCTCCCAGTTTCAGATGCCGCCCCGATGAACACTTCAGGAGTAATGTTTGCTTTTAATCGCGCAATAAATAGCTGCTGGGCTGCAGCACTCAGTCCTACAGCACCCCTATGAAAAGCTGTGTGGCCCACCTCAGCCAGAAAGTCGCACCTAAACAGGTGATAAAATCCCCTGGGGATTCCTTGCTAACATCCAGGCTTCCAGCCACAAACAATCCCTGATTAGGCCAGGGCTTACCAAGGCAAAGAGCACGCTCCCCAAAAGTCGGTAAGCAGCACAGACTTGCTTACAGAACTGGAATTTGTGTCCATGCAGTGATGTGCCAACACTGATTAGAGAAAGGGGCATAAGAAAGCAAAATTTCCTCGCCACGGAAGGGAAGGAAAACATTTTAAGAAACGCTGCCTTCAGCTGCTTCTCATTGTAACAGCTCCTGCTGGTTTTATCCTAGGAGAAGGACCCACAAGAAGGCTTGCAGAGAAATATGACATTGAAAGAAATTCCTCACAATCACCTCTCCCATGGTTGCGAGGACTCGATGGCGCCTATAGCATATATACAGCATAAGCTAAGCAATGCGCACCTGAATCCGAGATGGGTAGACAGCTACAGTATCCAAGCAGCAGGACTAGCCATTCTGGCAACAGGCGTGGTACAGACACTTCAGCAGTTTCCGAACTTTTATCTATAACTTCAAGTTCCTAATCCCAGCCAAAAAAATTCCAGAGCCCAGCACAGCAGAAGCAAACCTTACCCTCTCTAGTTTCAGACGCGCAAAAGAAACAGCACAAATCCCTGTTACGATGAACGGGGCCTTCTGTCACAACTTTTATTTACGTCTGTCTAGGAACAAGATCAGCATAGGAAATTGTGCCTATAACACTGCCACACTGCCACTCTCTGTGAGACCTTGCTGTCTTAGTTTTAATTTAGCATCTCATTTTTAAGTGCACGTGAAGTACCAATGATTATCAGTGGTGCTACAGTAAATGAGTTCGTGTAACAACATGAAGAAGCAGAACACATACTCAGAAGAAAACTGCATTTTACATAATTAATATGGTTTCAAGCAGACCACACACAGTAGTAGAAGCTCTATTAAATGTCAAAATACAAGTGAGCTCCTTCAAGATACAGGGAAAAAGATTTTATGAACTGTTAATACCATACTACATGCAGGAAGTATCTCCAATAATGATGTATCATAGAGCTGTGCTAAGAAGACTAAAGTTAATTCCCCCTAAAATGCAGCCTCACCTAGATGCATACAGTAGAAGCACTGAAGTGGTAATTTCTCATCTAATTCCTGTAACAATATCATAGCACGTATTCATAATATGATAAACACACACACTCCTGTTTAAAAGATGAGGAAAACCAGGTGGATTAAATGACAGTTCAATAAATGAAAAAGAAGCAAGTTCAAAGCAGCAGAATGTATTTTAAAAAGAGAACTCCCCTAGGCACAGATTCTGAACTGGAGCTGTACATTTAATGTATTCGGCAGTGAAAATGGACTTGCATGTGTATTGTACCTCCTACTGCCAACAATGCAATTCCACATTTTCCAAATTCAACCTGGAAAATTTAGTCTTCTTTCGAGACATACTTTGGGGAAAAATTCTTAAGATCCCATCACACAAACTAAAATATGAAAACTGGTAAATAGCAGAGAAATTGCTATTTTTGTGTGTTTGACAGCTTGAGGCTTCTTTGAAAAAAAAAACCACAACCAAACCACAACCAAACTTAAATTTTAAAATTGATAGCAAAAATAATCATTAAAAGGGACTTAGGTTTTGGGGTTGTTTTGTCTGTAATTTTAAACACTTTCAAATAAACATGGAGTTATTGTTTTCTTCATGGGAACATCTGTAATTTTTTGTACCATGTAAATATGTATAAAACAAATTCATCCTAATGGCCTAGAATTATTTCTTAAATATATACAGTATGTACTTTTAAAATAAAGTCTATATTTTAATATTCTTGCCAAATACTACATATGGGTATGCATAGTACCCATGTCTTTTAGAAATTAATACAGTTATTTTGAATTACTGCTAGAGACTAAAACAAGGGGTTTTGTAGAGAAATTCTTATCACTAGAGTCACCTCAGTTTGACTTGACTGATTTCTCTGTAGCTACATTAAGCTAAAGTTTGGTGCAAGCAGTTGTTTTACGGCTCTGAAATGCTTGAAGTCCAACCTAACTTCCTGAAAAAACGGAACTATTCAAGATAAAGCTAAGGGCACGCAAATGTTGTGTGGAGAACTTTGCTTCTAAGTACCAGTAATACAGAAAATAGTAATCTGTTCACAATAGAGAAACACTCTCCTCATTCCCCAAATAAAATATAACTAGTAAGGTAATTCGCTGAAGTGTGTGTTAAAGCAAACACCTACAAAAAGGCACTTCTGCTGCTACAGAAGGTTAGTATAATTTTATGTCACCCCAATATAAATAAGTTATTGTTATTTTCATATAAAATATTTACCTAATTTTGTCTAACATTGAGCGCAGAATAATATTACATATAGCTCAAGATATTGGAAAAAAATACTACTACTCTATTATCCAAGCTACAGGATATGCTATTTAATTTGGCAGAAGAGATTTTTCAAAGGTAAAAAGGTCACTCAACAGACATGAGTCACAACCGTGCCTTATGACTTTGGTAACTCCTCCTCAAACACAACGCACACTGTACAAAGGTGATAGCTGGGCATGCATCCAAAAAAGTGTACTTACCTTAATGTAAAGTTAACATTATAACTATACATTTTCAATAGCTGTAATGTTAACGTTAAGATAAACGTGTGGTTAAATTTCTGCTTGTGAAGAAGTTTTAAACACTAAGCAGAAATATCACAATAAAACCCCAAGGAACCCAAACCCCAGTTATTAATACTTAATGACAAACAGGTCCACTTCCATTTGTAAGGTGGTTTTCTTCTATTACGAAAAAAACGAATTAGATAATAGCTACTATTACCTAATTAAAAGGTATTATTACCCATCTCAGATAATGCAACAGATTGACCACTCTGCTCATCCACAAATTACAGTATCAGCTATTGCCACATCTGTAAGTGGCAGTACTTAAGTGTTACACATTCGAACCGAACTACAGGAGAAGAATGCTAAAATGCCTTACTGCAAAAACGACTCGGTACAATTTGGGACTTCTCTGTTCTTCCGGTGCAGGTTAAAAATCTTAAATCATTGAAATCATGTAAAAAAAACCCTAGTTAAACAAGAATTTCTCAGTAACACATACAAGTGTCAGGATACTGTTAAAGAACAATATGCTAATTTCTTTAATCTGAAAAGCACAATAAAGTGATCCATGTATGAGAATCCCCATTTCTGGGATGGATAATTATAATTAAAAAAAAATAAAAATGTCTCCAGCTTTCAGCACAGACAACTGATATGTTGGTCCATTTAACTTTACTATATTTTACAGGAGCTATTTTTAGCCATTGCAAAACTAATGGAAGAGCTGAGAGTCTACATTCCACTCTAATTAAGCCATCATCTTTAGCAGCCAACTATTTTGTACATTATAAATGCAGCAATACATATCAGAGATAATACTAACATCTGTTTTATCAGGCAACAGGCCAAGTGGCTGAATACTAGATCATGGTAAAGGAACCAGATTTTTTTGCTTTCTAGGACTGTGCAACGGTGCCTTCACCACAGCTTATGGGTGCCCCAGCTTGGTAGCTGAATCTGTTATTACAGGAAAAGGATATATGTTTGGATTTATACCAAGGAACTATGTCTTTATACTCTAGGATTGAGAACTCTTCCACAGTAGTTTTGGCTATTATATCTGAAGTTTCTTAAGTTCAAGCCCTACACTCCAACCAGCTGGAAACGCTGCTCCTGTCTTCATCTCCAGCAGTAAAAGGATGGAGAAGCATCCTTAAATCCTTTCCACATCTTTACAGGTGGTCTCAGCAGAAAAGATCACTTTTCACTATTGGGGAAAAAGTATTGCCACACCCAAAGTTCTGCTTGTAGAGATGCAGGCATCTCATTCCATGCTTTTCCAGTAAAAGTTTATGGATGAACACAGAGTTATTTATAGAAGCATTACTTCACAGCCCCATTTGTCTGAGACTTTTACAGAGCATCACTGATGTATGCTGTGATACTTCTGAATAGTGTTTTTGCAACCTTCCTTTCTCTGACCCTTAAATTACAGTAGGAAATTTCTCACTGGCTCTTAATGTCCATTTTCTATGTAAGAAATCCCTAGGTATTAGAGAAGTCATGAATAAACAGAAGCCCATCTTAACCTACAACACAAGCAAAAAGAGAATTTCCTGACTAAATGGCTTTATATGCTATAGCAATGAAAAAGAGGCAGGTGATTTCACTTTACTGATTATGTGGACTACAAAAAACTCGTGAAATTTACATTTCAAAATACAAGTCTGCATAAAGTTTTGGCTTTAAAAACTTTCTACATTTTCTTGGTTTTTAGGAGTCCTGATCCCCCACTGACCTGCAGTACGGTGATCCAAATCTGGCTTCTTACAACCCAAAATGAACCTCTGACATTTGTATGAAGTTGACAGTGAGAAGTGCTGAATAGAAGTCTAGGATTTTAGCTGAAGGATTCCTTAATGCTCATTTAACAAGTTTTACTCTTTATGTTCAGTCTCAGTACCATCTCCCAAGTAAGCCGTTTCCCATTTTGCATATATACTTGTGTAGGACTCTCTTCCACCTAACTCTCGTTACCAGCACAGTTTCAATATCAGCTAAATTGAAAATGGGAAGCATCAGTTTCCAAACAGCCAATGCACCAATGAGACCTGTAACGTAACAGAAATAGAGCAACATAAACCACCAGCTTTTCAATGCATCACGTATAGATGTGCCTATAAAAGTAAATCTTAAAGGATAGGCTATAAACCCAAGTTTACATAATAATGGCAAAAAGTTCTCTCCTTGCAACAGCATTAAACTAGGGGAACGACAGGTTGCTTTTTTGTACTGCTGAGTATTCAGAAAAACCCACAATGAGGCATACTTGTTAGTGATTTCAATGCCCTTCCCTTTTCAGAGTGGGTAAGATTACACATGCATTCTGTGTGTTTTCCAGCACCAATCATGTGAATGGAATTTTGAACATGGTATTTAACCTCTGTTTATCCTAAATTAATCGATTTTTTAACATTAAAAGCCTCAACCTGTTTTACAGGGCATATATACACAGCAGCTTTCACACACACTTACAATTTTAAAAAACATTCTAGGAATATTTGTTGCCAATATTTTAGTGTAACTAATTTTGGTGTACTCAAAACTTTCAAGACATTGTTCTTGAAGGCTAGAAGTTTTCCACTTCATTCCAGTTGAGAAGGATTTTAGTTAGCAGCCTGAGAAAAAAAACTTTAGTTAGTAATTGAAACTGTACATGAAGAGTATGTTAAACAGAAGTAGAATATTCTGCTTTATCAATAACCAAGAGCTATGAAAAATATTCTACTAGATATGACATTCAGCAGAACCTTCATGAAGAAGTCCTTTAAGCTAAAGAAAGAAATTACTGCAGTCAGAAGCTATTTAGGGTTGAAGTTTAACCTGTTGCATTCCCAAGAGTATCTACCATGTACTCCTCTATAATGAGCTATCTAATCTAAAGCATGTCATCTTTAGGAGATAAAAATATACAAACTAACTTTTGACTGAGAAATACCAGCAGGAAGACTTCTTTTACTTCATCAGAGAGACCAGCATATTCTGACAGAAACTTAAATTTTAGAAGGTCATGGCTATTTCCTAACTGTATTTGAATGGGGGGTGAGCAGTTTGTGAGTGGGGTTGTGTGTGTGTGTTTTTTGAGGTTCTCTCAAGCGATCTATTAAAGAGGTCAAGAGTCAAAGGAGAAAAATAAAAAGCAGTCTCTAAAATAAGAAAAGAAATTAAACTACACAAAAATAAAGTACAGTCTTAATCTGTCTACACCATCTTCCAAAATAAGATGCTATATTTAGCTCAGGCCTCTCAACTGTACACTTCTTTGACCTCTCTGAGCATTACTAGTTTCTTTTTCACACCCCTCCTGCTATTTTACCTAGCCAGGATGCAATGAACTGGCATTATTAGAAACATTCTGTGGTACAGCCAACGCTCCTGCCTACACAGGTTCTCCCCATTTTCTGAAGATGCCAGAACCACGGCCAGCCCTTCCCTTCTTCTGCCAGCCCTGAGGGAGAAAGTGACATCTCTGACCATTCTCAGTATATGACACCAAAATGCTCATTGCTGCTGTAACTCAAATTTGCAGGAATTCCCAGTAGATATACTTGACTATGGACCATGCTTCAAGTATATTCATTACGATAAAGAACCACTTTAATACTTCAGGACAGTAGACAACTTATTTTATACCAGGGGAAAAATTCATAAAAGTAATTAGAAACATCTGACATTTTCAACACACATGGTTAGCAAAGTGCAAGACAAAAATTAGTGAAGGAGATCTGCAGAAAATATTACATACTAGATGGAAATCAGGAAGAAAATAATTCAACTGCGTACTTCAGAAAATGTATGTGAATAAATTCAGAATATGGATGCCTGTAGTTCAAGTTTTAAAAATCTGTTTACTTGAAGTACTGTATAAGCCTTAAATTGACAACAAATTAATTCAATTAAATGCAACAGACAGGAAGGCAGACAAATGCTAAAGAAATGAAATGTTACTTCTGAGTCCATAAAACAGTATTGTCCATTATAGAAAGGAAAGAGTTACAAAAATAGAAGATCACTTGCGGAACTTGCATCTCCCTTGCCTTTCTTTCATACCCAAGGTCATTTGGTTCAAGAATCAAATTGGAGTTAAAGAAATCAATTCCCACGTGCATGGCAGCTGCTGCCCTGACTGTGTCACTGACTCACTCCCATCAAAAAGAAACACTTCAGAAAAGAACACTTTAATATTAGTGCTGGCTGCTAACCTGAAAAGTAGAAGATGATACTGAATACTACTCTACAGCAGACCAATGTTCTTTATCCCCTGCACTTAAGAAACTTCTAGGGATTTGTTTTTACATCTGTTAGAAATGGTTTAATTAAAGCTTGAGAATACATTCCCTCACTCTCTTGTACTGAATCCTAATACAGGTGAACAGCAATTTTTAAACCGTTTAAATTGACAATCATAAATTGTTTCTGCATTTCGCAGTATGTTACAACAAAAGGCAGAATTCAAGAAAGGAGTTTGCCCCCCAAAACAGAAATTAGCTGCTGATGAATGCCATGTACTTTGCCCTAGATACTCATTTTATTTGAAAAGTGCACATACAAAATGAAAAGGAAAAAAGTCAGATTTAGATATTACTTTGTGAAGTGGCTTATGTGATGAGGAATCATATTTCAACCAACTTGATGACAATGAATAGTTAAAACTAATTACACTTTTCTCCCAACAGACGAATACTTAGTTTGACTCAGACTAACTGGCATGAATAAAGAAGTAGAGAACAAACAATTAAAAACCCCTCTGAAATAACCTTCTTTCTAATGCTAAAGCACTACCTGTTTAAAATTTCAAAATGTCATGTTTCCATCTCTTCAGGAGGGGAGAGACTGAAGACACATCCTAGCAACTTGAAGAAAAATCATTAAATAATGGGTTAAGTTTCAAGAACAAAATTTAAATAATCTTCCTGAGGATCTCTAATTATACAGATCATTATAATTTGCAAATGATAACTTTTAACATCCAGTCATTCTCAGCCTAAAACACCAGCTTCATATGAGCTTATAAATAAGCAACAAACTCAAATATTGAAGAAAACACGCTTCCATTAAAGGAGATTGCTGAGTCCTAAATGGGCAGCAGTTCAAGAATGCTACACTAGTAGTCAGGCATGTACGATTTACAGTACTTTTACTTTTCTACTGCTGCCACTAAGTTTAGAACATGTTCTACAAAAAGGCCTTGCTGATTTTAAAATGTTCTGTAGATCTGTAGTATGCTTATTTTGGTACTTTCTAATACAAGTCTTTGAAACAGTGCCTTCAGTCTGACTGTCTTCTGTAATCTTTTGCTAGAATCTAATTTACTGTATTCTGCCTCCCCACCCCATTATGCCCATGTAGTTCCCCATGTACTCTGGACAGGTTGTCAGCAGCACACACCCTTACGGCTTCAGAGGTTAATAATGTGCTTTTGTCTTTCATTTTTAAGAAAATCCAACGTTTCTTTGCCATAATTTGTCTTATAATTTTAGCCCACACAATTTCAGAATTGGGGAAGAAATAATCTTGTCATGTCATATGCAGATCTGTCTATAAAGGGAACATCCTCTTAAAACACATTCCACTTAATTGTTTTGTAAAGTCTTCCTGTATAAACAAACACATGAAGTAGAAAAGCAGTGGATGGTTTTACATATTATGCTTGTAAAAAGCAACAGGCCACACAGTCAACTTGCATTCCTCCTAAATTCTCAACAACAGTTGTGGAGGCTTTTGGACTTATGTTACTTAAAAATGCAAGTGATAAGATAATATGCATCGCAATGATGAAAAAGCAATTTCCATCTCATACCCAATAACCTAAGTGATGTAGATACAAAGATAACACACTCACGAGTTTGTCAACTTGTACAAGGAGAAAGAATTGATAATTTTGAAAATGAATTCAACACCATGAGGACTTTGAGAACATTTAATCACTTTGTTACCTCAAATTTCTTATTTCTGCTCCATATTTTCAGGCCTGTCCTCCCCCCCCCCATATTTGGCCAGACCTCTGAAGCACAGCATCCATCTTATACACAGTAGTTCAAAGCCCTCTCACTGGTCCTTTAATTGATGCTCATGTGACCGTTAAGAGGTACGGTGTTATTGCAAATGTTCAACTTGTAATTGTTTGGGGTTTTTTTCCCTAGTAAATATTCAAATGGCTCACAGTTATCGAACTGTTCAATAACTGCCAAATGTGTTCATACCAAACTGTAATACCTCACACTCTTCATTATCTTTATGGACAGTAATTTTATAGTATTATTTGCACTTTAAGTTGTCTTCACTCCAAAATTCAATCCCATCTGTTTCAATCGTATACTTACTTTTTCTTCAATTAAGTTAGAGAAATAACAGAAAGACTCAGGATTTTTCAAAACTACTCCTTGCCTTGAGCATGTAAAAGGTTTAACAGCAACTTCTGAAAGCTAGCAAATAAAGTTGTGGTCACATCCCCACACTCGCCTTAGCATAATGCTACAAAACCTTAATGCTGTTCTCAACCTTCAACATCAAACTAAATGAAACTACATCTTCCATCCACGCATTATGTCCAAACCAATTCTATTTTCAATGCTTTTTCAGACAAACAGGTTTTTACTGTCACATGCAGCATATTGTGAGACCTTCCACTCGAAGAATGCGAAGCTAGAAAAGAATTGCCATAGACAGTGCATAGACAGCTCATTATCTCTATTTTCATCTGCAGCAGAATGGGACTCTTTTCACAGTCCCCAGCTCAAAGCCACATCCATGACTGTAAATCTCAGCCTGTCATCTGATAAACATTTTACTGCATAAACCAGCATTGCAGACAAAAAAAAGCACCCTGAAGAACCAGCAGTCCTATCCTCCCCTAACAGTTTGTTCCCGCCCCAGACCATTCGCTGATACGTGCCAGTACAAATCTTTATATGGCCACACAGTGAACTGGGCTGTGAACCTGATCTGGCTGAAAAGTAATTCAGCGGGGAGAAAAACCAAACACCAAAATAAAACTAACAACAAAATCTGTTCACCATATAGCCAGCCGCCTGTGCAAATGTAAAGCAACACAACATGGCACATACTCGTTTTCACCAGCAGTACCAGCTGACAAAGTCTGACACTTTCTTTGAACAACAGCCTCAAGTCTGTATGAGCAAAGCTTCCAATTCCAGCACACGGCATGGTCAATGAACCAACTAGAGCTCTTCCGTTGTAAATTTACATCACAGACCTGCCTTGCATCTCAGTAATCTGCAACAAAACCCCCAAACTGAACAAACCTTTTGACAGTTTTCAAAAATAGATGTGTTAAAAGTTCCTAAGTTCATAAGCAAACGATAGCGCCAGCAATATACTAAACCATATCATTAATATTATTTCCTGTTCAATTAGCCAGTTTGTATTTAGGATTAAAAAAAAAAAAAGGACTTTTTCTGCTTCTTTTAATCATCAATTCTCAATTTCTCCTCAAAAGTTACATGAAGCCTATATATGAAAAACCCCAATTACATACAAATAGACCGAAAAATAATTTCAGAACAGCTATGCACCACAATTATTTGCAAGTACGGTGTCTAAATCAGGTAAACAACAATCACACTATTAGCTTTTATTCCTTTTAATAACCTATTTATTTCCATAGTCTAACACGTGTGAGTATACAGAAGGATGTTACATATGTACTTATGAAGTTTATGTACAAGTATTTGATTTTTAAATTTCATAAAGAAATTGTACATGATGGTGACCTTTACGTGCTTTGAGTATTAACTTTTATGAGCTAACAAAAAAGGTGTATCAGCCCTTACATTCCAAGAGCTGAGCAATGTTCTCCAGGTTTAGGGCCCAGAACTGATTCAGAGTATTACTGCTGTAGTAATCCATATGAGAAGTTCTCCTTTCTGACCTGATCTGCTTGCAAGTGTTTCTATCATGCTAACAGACAGAGCCTCACATTATTCCTGTGATTTACCCCAGAACTTTGATACAATCTATTAGCACCTTGGTACTGCAGACTTAATTACGCCTTCTCCTGGCTATAGATCTGCCACCTACTGTATTTTGTGACACTCTAATAACAATTGCGGGAAGTTAGTGGAAAGCTGTGCCCCTGGTTCTTCTCAATAGAAATAGCACTGGTTCTCCTACTTTCATTTTCAGGTTAACATGTTCTTGTGTTTAATGGAAACTTAAAACCTGTGAGTCCTGCTACCATGTTGCAGGATAGCAAACATTTGAAAAAATCTCAACATAAAAACCAGTTTGCTTCAGCACCGGACTACTATACATAACACTACAGACATGAAATAGGTATTATAGGTTTTGATTCAAGCTCTCTGATCTGTATTTATTTAGAGAACAAGTCAGAATTTCTGTCATTTAAAAAAAACAAACACATATCCAGTGAAGAAAGCAGGGCTTAAAGAAATCTAAGGGAATTGGAGGCAGAAAAAGTTAACTAATTTAGTCATGTCCACATTAAGGTTTTTACCAACATAGCCCAGTTTTCCTGATTTGCATAATGGGCCAGAGCAACCGCTCCCTGGGTCCTGCCACATATAAATGTTTCTCTATGGCACAAAAAAAGCCCAGGAAAAATCTGCATGTATTAACCTTTCATAGCCCAGCCCAACCCTTCCCAGTCAATCATTTCTTATTTGGTACTTGATAGCTATTGACATCTGTAATAAAATAGCAAAGGCCATTCGTATAGATGCAGTTGTCCTAGCAAGATACATTTATGCTAATATTCCTCTTTTTCCCCTGGTTGCCCAGGAGAAGCAACAAACTACACTGTTGAGAGCAGAGTTTTGCCGGCATCGTGCACCCACCCCAGAAGCGCTCCGTACACCTCTGTAGCAGCAAACAGGAACTACAGCCAAAGTGGGCATAATGTTGATACACAGAATAGGCAATGCATCTATACCTAATATCAGGAAAAACAGGCGTGGCCTAATCTTAAAAAACAATCAGATCGCCACTACCCACAGTTGGTGGTCCCACAACTGAGCCATAGTAACCGATCACATGAACTCTCTCAACTCACTCTATTTGTTAAGTTAAATGCATCGGCCTGAATAGCTTGATTTCAGCCGCCTTATTACCCACAGTACAACAGCAGCAGAATTCCCAGCAGAGCTGGTCCATTTAGACGAACATAAGCCTGCAACTGCACGCTACGATCCTGTTCGTATTCATGTCCGCTCACCGCAGAGCTCGGCCATGTCCTCCTCACCAGCTGCTGGAAGCTGCACTGCAAAGTTGATGGATGCCACAAAACTGCATTAGTTTGACACGCAGTCACAGAATTTCTGAAGGTTTGGGAAAGCACCCCGCAAAGCACCATGAGAAAACCTACAGAGCAAAACTTTGCTCCTCAGGATGCATGCCCAGACTGCCATTCAAGTAGTTAATTCACCAATGAGTGGTCAAACAGCAAGTAATCAGTAACTGTCAAATGGCAGTAAGAAAAATGGTGTGGACTTGTGTCAGTGTGACACAATTATATTGCTGCAGTTCAAATAAACAAACTAATCAGATATAATGTTACTGTAAGGAGAGGCCGAAAGCATTTTCTTAACTAATGACACTACCAGTTTCTGTTTCAATGTAGTACTTTGGAATAGTATCTCAAAGTAACAGAAGTCATGGATTGGATCCTACAACATAAATCTCATTTCTTTAAAGAAGAGAGAACACACGCACCCCCTCACAAACACTAGCAAAGAAGGTATTTTGCTTGTGCCAGGACTTGCAGACCAAGCATTGATAGAACTAAAGCTTCAAAGTACCATACAAATGCCTTGCCCATGCCACAGAGCAGTATCTCATGAGAGAGGCTTCAGCTCAGTCCATTCCTGAACCCATTCACTTACTGGATCCACGTAAAGAAAACAAACCAAACCAGCCAACCAACCAGCCAACCATCGACCAATTTGTACCAGTCGTACAAGCCATTTCTAGAAAAAGCAAAAAGAAAAAGCAGACTGAGACCCTCAGGCTACATATAACACACCGTAAGTCTTTGTTACTCTGAATCTAAGTAGAGGCCATGTAATGCCTTAGTCTCTAATTCAGCAAAGCACTGACACATTGACGAAGAGATTCTTAATCCCATCATTAAGCCCTTAAACCACCATTTCCCAATGTAAAGGACATGTTTATCTAGTTATTCTACTACAGATTTTAGGCTACATTGTAATGAATGACCATTCACAATGTATAAAACTGTTCCAGGAGAGCTGTTACAAATACTGTAACTAAATACACTTTTCCACTAGCCAGCACTAATAATTCATCTTGAGTTAAAATAACAGATCTGCATCCTAGAAACACATCTGCTCTGATAAAGAAAATGCAGTCAAATGTATACAAGTCCACATGATATACAAGTTCCTATGTTAACAGGCAGGCTGACAGAATTCAAAGATGGAAAAAAAACCCAAACCAAAACAAGACCAAACCCCCCACCCATGCACCTACCTAAAGGTATTTTAAGGACTATTTATGTTCCACTGAGAACAGGATGTATATTTTACTAATACAAGTTTTGAACAGAGTACTGTTTAAAGAGTAATATATATCCACAAACAGAAAAAAAAAATAAATAAAAAAATAATTAAGTGCTTCCCTAAATCCACCTAAATCTGGAAGTGTTTGTAGGGACCTGAGAAGTTCCAAGCAGCTGTACACACATTTTCATGTCTAAACTGCAGTAGACTAGTTCAGGATACTTGAATTTGAATGTGACATTTTCTTGTTCTGAAGAAACAAGACTAAGTCAAAATTATTTGAGGCTAATCTGTCCTAGCTGCACAGTATTTCAAGGCAGTCTTACTGCTGAGTGTTCAGCCTAATTACAATGTCTGTTCAAAACAGATTAATTAGGTTACTTGTACCTTTTTAAGGTGTCCTTAGGCACTTGACCACAGCTAATAATAAATACCCAATACTTTTTATCTCTAAAAAAGCAAGCATCATTACCTCTAGTCTAAAGATGAAGAAACTGAGACATGAGTAAGCAGACTCCTCAGCCTAATGTCACCTAGCTGAGAACAGAGCAGCCAGGAATGAAACGCAGGTCTTCAGAGTCCCACCTAGTAGTTCAACCCAACATGGTGAGGTACAAGTGCCTAATTTTATATACTTTTATATACAAGACATAGTTGTGTAATCTAAGACTCAACTATCCAATTTATATCACGCAGACTAACAAAATACTGAACATTTTTCAGTCATACTCATTTTATGAATGTTCGTGTCCCACTCATGAAATGGCAAAATAAAAACAAACTGAAAACTATACCGGATGTGCCATCATGTAAGTGCAGTTTACATGCATTTCAGTTGTGGTACTGTTCACCACTACTTTGGGAAAAAAAAAAAAGTTACCAATGGCCTTTGAACACGATTCTGTCATGAAATTTATCCTTCAAGATCCCCAAGTACAGTACAGCATCTTAGGAAACTCGATGACTAGGGCTTCCATCAAAACAAAATATCCATTAAAAAAATCCCTTTATTCTGACCAATACAGAAACAAAGACATTTTTGCCAAGGTTTTGTAATTTTAGAAATATGCATCATGGCTGAGTTTGAAAAACTCATTCCAAGTAGAGCCTTTAACACTTCCATTTGAAGCAAATGAGGGTCTATTACATGCCTATTTACTTTAGGGCATAGCCCAAGTTCTCTGTCTTGACCAAACGACTTCATTTAAGCAAATAAAAGCAAGTAATATACTGTTTTTTTCAGGCATTAAACAGGTATTGTTTTGGAAGTGCAATTTTGAGTGAACCAGAAATTTTCTTAAAATAAATCCTGTAACATTAATGAGAAAAGTCTAAGTTTAAAACATTAATTTACATTACTGGCTAGAAAAGAAGTAGCAGAGAACACCTAGAAGTACAAAAGTGCAATAACTTTGCATACCCAATAGCTTCATTTAAATAATCTAAGTAATCATTTCTGTTCCCCTAGCCATATCAACTTACTATGCTGACATGTACCATCACAGTAAACAAAGCACACATCTTTGGAAATACACACTATCTCACAAAAACTTCTTCTTTTATTAATAATGATTTAAAAAAAAAAAAACAGACCTTTTTTTTCCCTATGAAACTTAAAAGATTTTATTTCATGGATGCCTTACTTCACAACCTACAGCATCATAACTTCATTTTATGAGGAAACAGGGTTGCCACTTCCACCACGAAGCAAAGAGTTAATAAAGGCTGTGCAATTAACCTGAAAGCAAGCACTGGAGAGGCTAGTTTACTTGCTGGACAAAGTTCTGAAAGGATGCAAGCCCAGAGAAGGACAGCAGAATTTCGGAAGGGAAGACAACATCAGCAATACCGGTTCTTACCCAAGCTCCTTCCCTCTCCTACAAAAGAACCTGTACTGGAGATAAAAGGAGGTAAAAAGGTAAGCTGTCTTCATGTAATCTTTCAGTCTTTGGTAATCAGATAATTTTGCTGGTGAAGCTACTAAACAGAACAAACTAAAAAGAGGATTTGTTTACTGACAAGTTTATTTCCTACTATGCGTTTGCTAACTATTGTGGAATAAGCGTTATATTTTTCACCTTGAATAAATTTATGTGAAAACTTGCTTAGAAGCAAGATACACTTCCCACATCCTATTAACCGTCTGTGAAATGTTTAAAGTAAGATATAGAAGAACTGAGAAAATATTTTGTAGAAAAAGCAGGACAGAAATCTCTAGTGGATATTTGCTAGCAGAAGTTTTTTAAGAAACTGCTCTATCAGATACAGTGTCACTTTTCTTAAACACAAAATTGTCACTATGAGAAGTGTGCTCTAAGGCCTATTTAAGGCCTGTTTAATTAAACCCCGTACACTTTGAAACAAGTACATATACCACGCCTATGTTTTACCACTTTCTTCTTAGCAGTTAGTTTTTTGTTTTTCATAGTTTCTCAGAATCCGCTTCACATCCTGTGTAGTCAGTAGCTGAGAAAGTTTGCCAATCTTTATACCAGGAGAGTTCAATTGATTCGTGACTACTGATCCACTTTTATTAACTTCATCCAAACCTAACAGTTAACTACTTACAGCACAATGGAGTACTCGGGGCTATCATAACCAAGTGCACGCAGAACATACAATATCAATAAGCAACGTGTTATATTGATCAGTCACTGACACTCTAGATTCCATGTCAGGATCAAGCTTGGGATTAACGATGGGTTTAGCTTGTTTTCAGTAGGTATTCATGAGTATTAGCAAAACATCTAAACCACACATCGTTCGTGATCTAGATCAATGCAATTACGTGACACTTTCAACCTTTACTGCAGCCATGCCTTCTACAACTTCCTCATCTTTCTGTGCACGATTGCAATATGCAAGTAAAAGCCCATTTTACATGTAAGCACTTTTTAAGTTAGTGTTCTTTAGATTGAGGAAGTTTCCTCCTGAAGAAACATGAGCGAAATGGCGCATCTCACACTTCACTGTAGTTCCTTTTGCTTTGGGAACATGCCACTAAACTAGCTTTTATGCACAGGTATACGAAGAGTAGTTCATTTTGATGAATTCCCAAGAAAAATGATAGTTGTGCCTTTGCATTCCACTGCTAATATATGCCACTGCAAACAAAACGCTGCCTTTACAGTTGTTCTTCCTGATACGGAAGTTCCTCTTAAAAATACCTAAAAGTTAGCAGTTTACAAAGCTTAAGCCCTACTGGGACTTCCATGTTAACTTTGTAACCTTTCCGTCTTGCCCAAAGAACTGTATTTATTGACACAGAAGTTACCAGATATAACGGCAGAGACAGTCCAACCAAAGGATCTAATCCATGCTGGTTTGGTTGTTTTGGGTTTTTTTTTTTTTGTTGTTTAAATTAGTATCACTGTCAGTCTCATCTTCAAAGAAAAAAAAATAAATACAAGCAAGCCCTCCCCACTCCCAACAACAACGTCCCCCTGAACAAAACCCCCCACTCCTTTCTGTTTAAATTAATCTGAATCGCACTCTCAGTACTTCTACAGAAATTCTGCTTCCATTGAGCTTACCTGTAACGCTACCATAGTTACTTATTCACACAGCTCACCACTTCAAACAGGTTTCCCCGCTTATATATCATCGTATCAAGTTTGTATTAACATAGCGATTCTTCCTAGACACTTATGAGCCGCTGATTAAAGTTCATCATTTTAGATGCATTCTTAGCCTTCAGCCATCTCATGTGCTACAATATTAAGGAGACTGCTACATCTCAGTTGTGCCCTCTTTTCCTTTGTTACTCAAGTGAGCACACTGCTAAAAGTTACAGGAGAATTTAACAGCATTTAGGAAATAAAATGTCTCCTTTTTAAAGCATGCCTTTCCAATTTCTATTTGAGCATTAAATTCAATGCTTTCCATTTATGGCCTTCTTTCTTTGGCTAATTGTCCAACTAATAAATTCAGAGACACATTCTTTGCCTGGTTAACCATAACAACTTGCACAGATTTAGCGGTGTATATTAAAAAAAACCAAAAAACAATCAAAAAAAAAAAAAAAAAAAGAAGCAAGCAAGCTTTCTTCTGGACAAGGAAGCGGAAGAGCCAGCAGGTTGAGCTGACATGGAAAGATAAGGGCACAACAGCCAAGCTCCCGACTGGCATCTGACAAGCAGAAAAGCAACAGTTGCAAAGACAACCAAAACTGGCCCAACTGCAGGGAAGGATGCAAACAACCACCCCTCGAGTTTTCAGGGCCTTTTACGGCCTTGCGGGGTAGCCCGGGGAGGGGGAGGGCAGTTTGTGGCGACGAGAACCCTTGCCCTCTGCCAAATAACGTTGCTCGGACCATTTTCTCCTCTTCCCAAGGCTCCAAGGCCTACATAAAGGAAGCTGCTCCCACTCCCGCCCGGTGCAGCGCAGAGGGGAAAAGCTCTTTGCTCGGCCCTGAGGCAGCCGGCGGCGGGGCGGGGT
>JANZLQ010000095.1:18060896-18071898 GCA_026212715.1 Elanus axillaris | reverse complement strand
GGGGGCGGCTTGTGGCACATCCCTGGTGTTGGGGGTTGCTGGGCCTAGGAGACAGGTAAAAGCTGGGCGGTTTTTTAGCAAAAAGCAGCTAGCTCAGGAAGGAGAGGTCGTGCTTGTGTCAAGCGCCCGGAGAGAGGGCAGCCACCTGCCGCCCTGGGGACCTGGAGCAGTGGCCCAGGAGGTTGTGGTGAGTGGGGGCTGTTCATGCCGTTCTTACTAGTTTAAAGGGCTAAACGTATGTACTTGGGGTGCTTGGTGAATTGGGGGGGGGGACGGGACACTGCTCAGTTAGTCTGCAGAGTAATAAGCTGAGAGCTTCAAAGTCAGCTTCAGTGTCTGGGAGGAAATGGTTTCTCTTCCCTCTTGGCAGCATGTGACACGAGCATTTATTCTCAGTTTCCTGCCTGTGTCGGGTTTGGTTGTTTTTTGGTTTGGGTTTTTTTGGTTTTTTTTTTTTTCCACCTGTCCATAAACATGTACTTTCTGTTGGCTAGTCTAAACGCACATGCACTCTCATTCCAGCTTCATATCGGATGTTACATTGGGCTCTTTGAACTCATGCAGAATGCTGTGTGGAAGCAATTAAAATTGCTTTTTTTAATCTGTGCAGTTCATGTCAAACTCATGTAAACTGAGGCATTTTTGATAGATTCCTCTTCATGCTAGCATCAACATTTGTTCTGTTTATGCTAGTGCATCTCTGTATGGCTACAGGCCAATAGTAGTATGTTTGCTCTAGAACTGCAAGATAAATTTTGGAGTGGTATGGTTTTGGTTGTCTTTTTGTTGTTGCTGGTTTTGTTTTTTTTTTTTTTTTTCCTTTGAGAAAGAAGGGAATGGGAGGAGTAAACATTAAATTACCGCTACTATTCCTAGCAAATTTGAAACATTTTAAGCGTTTTTATACTTCCACTGTTGAGCACCAAGCAAACTGGACAATCTGTCTATCATGCATTACAAAAGAAGTTTATGAACATATGCACACTGTTAACTTCACATAAAAGAAATATTAGGATACTTCTACAGTAACAACGCACAACTTTACAAAAATTAGACTTTTTCACTGATTTATGCCTAAGTAACTGTGTTGGTATAGTTTGTAATGTTGCACATATACAAATCTACATATAGACTTAGCCCACTTGAAGCCAATGGCATAATTTCTGTTCTGTATGGCCAGACAGTTACAGGCTGGGAGGAAAAGGGGATGGCAGAGAGGAGGAAAACCTTGCCTGCCGGATGTCTCACAGTGACTATTTTACAAAAAATATAGAAAGTTCATAAATCTGGGGTTAACAGTTTTTAATGCAAGGTTTTAATTGCTGTTTATTGCTCCATTGGTAGATGACAGCAACCAGTGAGGAAAATGTATGTTAGCTGTCACAAAGGAATATACAACATCTGAGGCTAAATGGTAAATTGTCTTGAATTGTATCAGAACTCGTTTAGCAGTTGGATACAATTTTTGGAGTATACACCTGTGCTGAATGTAAATCCCTCAAATGCAGTTTGGATTCAAGTGGTTTTTTTGCCTACTATGCAGTTTTAAACCACCTGAAGAATGCTAGGGTGGGAGGTCATGTAGGTCACTTTTCTGAGTCTGGGCATCAGGTAAACATGAATTAGCTTTACTTGTGGAGCATGGTGCAGTTTTTGGCACAGTGTAGAAGAAGGCGGATGGCAAAGAAAGACATTTATACAATAATTTCTCATTTTGGGCAGGATACAACGATGCCAAACTGTACTTAAAATTAATTTCAACTGGTTTTGAGAACAGATGTTTAAGGATATGTAGAAGTAGTCAGAAATTACTAGATTACTGTGATTTAGTGACTTCATATACTTGTCTGTGTGTATGTGGTCCATTACTGCAGCTCATCTACTAGCCTGCTCCAACTGCAAAGGAGGAGTCAGTGTGCTAGCATGTATATTTTACAAGATGTGGTCAGAGGAAAACACAGATTGTGCCCCAAAGAAAATTCATAGATGTATGAGTGGGTGTCGACAAAGTTAGAGAAGCTTTGAGATTCTGTCTAAAGTAGGCAGCTGACTTCAGTTCATGCTTAACCTAGCCTGCCTATTCAGCATAGCCTAAAACATGTTGTTATCCCTCTCAAGACAGGGCCTATAATCTTTTTCGTATTCTCAATGTTATTTACACAACTTGGAAGGACAAAATCCTGGATTCTTTGATAGAAGTGTAGTGGTACAGGAATCAAAGGAGGAACTGGTTTGAAAGAACAACATTAGTTTAGCTAAATCTCTGATTCTTCTTCCAGAGTCTGGAAAACACAAGGCAGTGCTGGACAACTGTAGCTCTACGTTTAAGTACGGTGACAGTGAATTACTGAGCAAGAGAGAACATTCCAAGTGAGTCCCAAAATAGAAGGCAGTCAAGTACGTAAGTCTGAGAATTTAGCATTATATGGAATCCTGAGTTCAGCCCGTGCCTTAAAATATCTAAATGCTATTTCTTCAGCCATTATTCTGTTAGCTCGTTCCCTACACTCAATTAACATGCTAGAAAAGCAAAGTGAATGAAAGGGATGTCAGTACCATTGGCTAATGCCTTTAATTATTTCTCTTCTTCAGGTTGTGTGATTAGAGTCTTTGTCCCAAAGACCTGGAAAAGTAAATAGTTGAGGCTTCCAGTGTTCCAGGTGGTGCAAAGCACACCTTGTGAACCCCTGAGCATAGTACAGAACTTGTTAGAAAAATATCCACGATACTGTAAGCAATATCTAGGGTATTTTTTTAGAACAGGTCTAACTAGTCCTATGTATCATCTGAGGAAGAGCTTGCCTTCACTTGGTGATGCATATAGAAATGAGGATTGAGGACATGTGAAGAACAAGCAGAAAGGTGTTAATTATTATATTATTACACTTGCTACCAGCAAGAGTCCACCAGGAAAAAGTTAAGTATTTATTTAAACTTCTGGTTAATCTTGCTTGTTCAAATTAGCGATGTTTTCTAGAGGGACAACAGTGTAGCGACATGCTTGGGTACAGGCTAAATGAAACTCCTGAGGAGGAAGAAATTAGGTATCATTCTACATGCGCTGTGTTAGCAGGTAAGTGGGGGCAGAGCAATACTAGGCCATCCCACCACCTTTTTAGGCACAGAACAAACTCTAGGAATTAGTGACTTTGTTGATGGGGCGGGCTAAAGATTATTTTTATTTCGCAAGTAATATTGATACCTGTTAAAGGAAATCATTCTCTCTCTCACAAAGTGGGAGTGCTAAAATTCACAGTTTAAGTCTACTTTAGGATAGCATTTTCTTTAAGTTCTTTTGCTTAGGAATAAAGACACGTATGTAAAGGAAATGTAGTCCCAACATTAGTTTAAAAATAAAAAAAAAGTAAAAAAAAAAAAAGAAAGTAACACAACAGATTTTTAATAATGTAACCCTTTGTTCTCCCTGACTTCTAGACATAGCAGTGTTACTCTTGTATTCCCGTAGTTGTCCTTCTAGGTTGGATCCTCTGAAAACCTTATGAAATCCTGGAGCTATGAGGCACGGGAAAAATGAGATGGGAGAATGTATACATCTTTGCCTTCTTTGTTTGTTTACTTCAGCCTGGAGATGTTGAAAAAATAATGCATTAATGAAGAATAGTACTTCTCATCTTCCTGTTTTGCTTCTCAAATCATTGCGGGAAAGGGAGAAAGCTTTGCTTTAAAGAGCTTCCAATACTAAGTCTTGCAATAGGTTTAGAAGGAAATGTGTCTAGATCAGGTTAAACTTTGAGATAAAAAAAGAAATTAATATAATAATCTTTCATAGACCACCAACTTGCTGGTGTTCATTAAAGAAAATGCCCAATAGGAGGAGAAAAACAATCAAAGGTGTGGATAATTTTAATGGATTTAGCTTGAGAATGTTGTTTCATTTCTTGAAAACTCACTTCTTCCATAGTATTTCTTAGAAGTTAATTACCTGCCTTTCACTCAGATTTCTTAAAGGGAGTTTTGTGCAAGAAAAGGTTCCTGAGAGAGAGCATGAGAGCTCTCTGAGGCTCTTACTGATGTGCCACTGACAGTGAAGAGGACAAGATGATGACACGTCATAAACAGAAAACTGACTACCTAAGTTTATTTAGCTCTTGTGCCTGCAAATTTTGCATGTTCTTAAACTATTCCTTTATTACTTTTTTAATTACACAGCTAATCTTACAACTTTTGCGTGGATTGCTGTGATGTAATCATAACCCTGTTAGCAATTGCTGCACACTTTCTAGTTAAAATTTGTTTTCTGTGTTTACATACCATTGCTCAGGGCTAGGCGTAGGCATATTATCACCCAGCCAAGTAGGCAGATGCTATGAGGAGTGGAGTGCAACAAACCTTATCTTACTATCTGTTTTATTAATTCTGGACCCTGGGAAGGCTTGCAGCCGGTGAGAAAAGTGTGCTCCAGGGGAAGGAGGTTCATTCCTGTTACTGCTTCCTGTTCTTCTTTTCCCTTCTTCTCTTACAAGGGAAAATCTGCCTTATGCCAGTTAGTGGGAATCCTGTAGAGGGGAAGTGCCCTACGTGTGCAGAACCAGCTGTAAGATCAGACCTCATTTCTTTAAAGGAGATCAACTTGGATTATTTGAAGTAATAACAAAATGCTTTATGTCTTTACATTAAGGCTATGATCCTACAAGTGGATCAACATGATGGATCTTTACACCTATGCTAAGTCCCAGTGAGTCTAATTAAACTTGATTATAGGATCAAGCTTAACATACTTGATGTTGTTTCTGCAATGAGCTGTGCACAGATGGACTCTTGTGCTTTCATTGAATCCACTGAAGTGAATAGGTCCTGGTGGAGCATTGGTAACATCAAGGCCTTATTTTCAAAGAATGTAGATAAGAGATCAGTACAAACAAGGTAACTATACCTTTGGATAGTTCCTGGTTGTCCCAATGCTTTACTTCTGTCAGTTGCAAGCACGTTAATTCAAATGGTGCCTCATCAAAAGTATCTTAGTTCATTACAAAAACAAGGCAAGATGCATTCAAGAGCAATTCAAAATATGTTATCCTGTTATGAAGAAGACTGACTTTCTGAAGAAATGTAGGTGGCCGTGACCTAAAGTTGCTATGAATAGACATTAGAAAATTGGGGCTCTGGAGGTAATTGGAGGATTTTCAAATGCAGCTTTAGGGTGTGCAACTTCCCATGATTTTAGGAAAATCAAATTCCTACAAAAGGCTTTACTAATATAAAACAAACAAACAAAGAGTTTGAGAGTCACAACATAGCTGAAGTCCCAGTCTGCATTTGGAGGAAAGGGAAATGTATTGCAAAGGATGTCAGACGTGAGCGTCCCCAGAGAAATCTTTGCTAAGTAGGAGATGTGTGCTTGAAAGGCTGCTGCAGAGATGTCTCTGTTGCATGCTTCTAAGGTGGGATTTGACCTGCGTTTGGAAAGACTGTTGCTGCCAGCAATACTAGACTGCAGGTCTGCTAGCAGCTCTCAGCGTGGTGTGCAAAAGGCAGAAGGTTGTGTCCATTCTCTGCATCACGGTACTGACAGACTGGTTTCACCCTGTGTTGTGGAAGTTGATGCATGTGACTCATGAACTTTTGGTTGTCCTCAAGCAATTTTAATTTGCTGTTTTGAAATCTACAGCAAAGACTGACAATAACAGGAACTAAGTCCTTTGCCTGAAAACATGCATAGCTGCAGTGTCAT
Organism: Elanus axillaris; assembly: GCA_026212715.1. NCBI lineage: Eukaryota > Metazoa > Chordata > Aves > Accipitriformes > Accipitridae > Elanus > Elanus axillaris. The sequence goes on along the minus strand of JANZLQ010000095.1, from coordinate 18,066,206 downwards.
GTCTGGCGATAGTGTCCCCATACATCACAGTTTTCTTTAGCTCCAATACGTTTGTGGACATTATAAACAGCTATGCCAAATGATCCTGAAACAGACTTCATCAGACACTCAGTCTTAGATGGTAATGATTTTTGGTCATGATTAACTTGATGGCTGTTTTTTCTCTCCATGTCTTTATCTCCTCTTAGAGACAGTAGCCTGCATATGTAACTCTGTCAGGGATTGAAGTCCTAAATAGTTATTAACTTGTACTTAGTATGCAATGTCTCTGAATTAAAAGGGCAGATCTATCTTCATCTAATGAACACTTAAAACAAGAGAGTTACCAGGCAAGTTTATAGCTAGCTCTAATTGCATTCTCCTTGCTCTGCTGGGACTGACAACCCCAGGAGAGAAGAAAGCTTAACAACTTTCAGAGAAAATGACAATTGCATCAAACAATATCAAGAGAAAGACACATTCAAAAATTGTTAGTGCTGATACCAAATATGTTACTGCTTCCCCTTCTCTCTTCCTTCTCTTCACTCCCTGTCTTGCCGCACCTCCAATTCTTTTATTCTCATGCTATGGCAAAGAAACTTGCTCTTGTGTAGTTTGGTGCAGCTTCACTTTGCTTTGATTCATGTTCTGCTGCTTTTGAACCCTGTGGTTTGGAGATGGCTTGTTACAGTGTATTCCCTGTATTAAACTGTTCGGGCATAAGTGAGGAAGTAAAACAAGTATCTCTCTTTTCTCCTTCTTTTTTCTTCTTTTTTTCCTTCCTTTTTTCTTTCTATTCCTCCCCCCACTCCCCCTTTTTGAACCGGGATGGCCATAATAGGGGTGAGCAGGGAAGTTAGTCACACACATTCCTTTTGGATACCTCTTTTACTAGCTGTAACAAACTTCCACGTGTTTTCAGGATGTTCAAAGGCATTTTCTCCTGTGTGAATGAATCTGCTGGCATTGTCACGTTGCCTGAAAATATACACAATGTAGAAAGGCTTAGATGAGATTTCTATACTGGAGACTAGTTGCAGAGTTAATTGTGGAGTGGCTCTTCTGACTGAAAAGTGAAATGATTAGGTATCTGAAAGAGCAACAACAATTAAATTATTGTACTTCTCTTAATTTGCTTAGATATATAGATGCCAGTTTTGGGGTTTTGGGTTTTTTTTTAGTGTAATGCATTTTCTTGTAAACAGTTAATGTTATGGTTTAGCCTCTTTTTATGTTATAGAGCGAACACTCTAGGGACTAAGCTGAATCAGTTCGGGTTAAGTAGCTTCAAAGTACCTTGAAATGCATTTACTGAAATCCTATACTGTCAGTATGGCCTTGGATTTGAACCATTTATTATAATCACATAATGAAATGTTCTAGTAGAAATATAAAACACTTTCAAGTTGGTTTGCTGCCTAGCAAGTAGTTTGCAGTTAGTGAACTTGCTGCTGCCTTGTAAGAAAAATGAGTCTAGAAGCTACTGAAGAACATGTAGGAAAATGTTTTGGAGCCTTGATCTGTTCCTGTATCTATGCTGTCAAGGAGCAGTCAGCCAGAGGCAAACACTGAGGTGGAATTAATGGAGGAGAGGGCTGAAGTGTACTGGTGTGATATTTGAAACGTGATAACCTGGATTTTCTTTACATTCATTTACCTCTTTACTTGCTGCAATGTTGACATGTTAGCTTTAATGAAGGCAGCTTTTACGGAAGTGTTAGAAATGTCTGTTAACTAATGGAATGCCTTATTCAGCGTGCTCTTGTTCTTTCCCTCTTAACTTGTTCTTTGCTTTCTTCTGTCCGTTCCCTAATATACACCGCACACTCCTCCTGCCCCCCCCCCCCAGAAGTAGTGCAGTGATGGAACAAAGTATGAAGATGAAGTGTAATAATCTAAAAATAAAATAATAAGGTTTACCCTCCTCCTGTCCTATATTATTTCTCTCCATCCTGAGATCCATCTAGCAGGCCAATCTTGAACTGCAGTGTCCTTAAAGACTATTTGATTGAGGTAGGAGAGCTTAGCTTAATTGGACCTGAGCTGAAGGTGGTGATAATATTGATGGAGATGATGGGGACATATCGATGATATGTCTTCAGAATCTTTGGAACCATGGCCAAATTCTGTAGGGCAGAAGTGCATAATTACCTTAAAAGTTGCATGAGAGGCCTAATGTTTGGTTTTTATTAATCATGATAAATAAATAATAGTAACAATTTTTAGAAGAAAGCACCACATCTAGACATTAAAAGCATGTATTTTCACCATGGACCTAAACACAACAGTAAATCCAGTGTTATTTATTTATACCTGCTATGCAGGTAGAAGTTGATTTAACATTAGGAAAGTACAATAGTAACAGGATAATAAAGTTGTATACCATATAATGAGGCATGCAGACTTTAGATACAGTAGACAGTATACTATAACTTCTTTTCATAACATTCAGGTTTTCAAATCATACTTCAAATATGAATATTTCCTAAGTGTAATACAACATAAATTTAAAAGAAAAAGCTGAAGCTGAGGTCAGTTGGGGGTTGCCATTTGCATTGTCCTTAAACTGTTTATTGCTTCCCCCTTTCCTAGCAAATTCAGTATTTAAGAAGGATTGTAAGATCCATGTAGTCTGAGGATTTACTTCCTTTGGTGCCTCAGAGCTGTGATAGGCAACAACACTGTTGTTTTATTTGTTTTTTAAGCATACATGTCACTTTTACAAGGTACAGAAGACTGTTACCAGGAAGTATTTTAGATAGTAGCAACAACTGTAAATTGTTGCTTGAAATTAACATTGGAAATTTAAGTAGACATAGGTTTTGCTGTCTTTTGTTCTTGCATTGACAGAAAGTACTGTAGTTCTACAGGGATCTTGGGTACAACTGATGTAAATTGGGACTCAGGCTAATGAGGTTGAGTTTTTCTCTAGTGTTAGTACAAAATCTTCATGATTATCATTTTTGATATTAAAATATAGAAGAATTCTAAATATATAATAGTTTGGCTAGGTTCAGGGTAGGCTTAAGGCTTCTAGTTTGGAATAATCTTTGCTGGCAAAAAGTTCTTCGGGTGTCTGTGGTGAATAGAGAGCATAATACTCTGATAATCAAACTGCTTGATGTTTCTTAATGCTTAATGTTTCTGAAGATTATGTGGTGTAGATTGGTGGATAAATTAAATTAATAGTTTAACTGAAGTACTTTAGAATTGCAGTTTACTTCACACTGTTTCCAGTCTTTGCTGTAATACAGGTAAAATACAGAAGCACTTGTGTTTATTCATATGCAACTTTCTTCTTATTTGCATAATCTGTAAGGACACAGTATTTCTAAATGTCCTTAGTGTAAAAAGGAAAAATAAAAATTTGGTAATGGGAAAGGTGTATTAGTGAAAGATCTGAAACTTCAAGAGGATTTTCTTTATAAATGGAAATTTTAATATTAAATTGCTCCATCTAGTGGCAAACTGCTAAAACTGATAATTTTTCTTTAGTGATTATTATCCTTTAGTAATGATTATTCCTTTTAAGAATTTAAGACTGAATTCTTCTTTTCCATGGGAAGTCCTCTGCCAAGGGATCTCCATACATGACAGGGTACAAACCTTGATTTTCCTTCCAGTTAGTTCTGAGGATATTCGCTGTTTACTTCAGTGGAAGCAAGCCTTATGTGTCCAAGTGTCTGAAGTGCTTTTGAGAACTTGATCTTAGTGCCTTAATACCTTTGGTTCGAGTTGTCCTTGGGGCTGGGAGGGAAAATAGAGAAGCTGGATTGCATAAATGATTAATACGATAAAGATGAAGTCTCTGATTCTTTGGCAAAGAGTTAAAATACACAGTGAATCATGTACAGAGTACAGCATACTGACAATGCATCTTGTATTCTAACACAAGATAAATTTCTGTTGAAGATTGTTTTATTCAAAGTTTAACTGGCATCGATACTGTACTTTTCATAATAATAATGAACTAATTGAATGATTTGTTAATGTCAATATACCTTGTAAGCAATTGGAATTCTTATGCCAATCAAGGTGAAAAGGCCGGTGTTTCCCAGTAATATGAAAATAGAGAGAAAATTCAGAAGGAAGAAGTTCAAGGAGAGGTTTAATCCAGACATCTCTGAGGCCTTCTTCCTTTGCACACCTTGAAGACACATTCTGACAAAAAAGAAGGGAGCTCTTGAGGAGACTGGCATATTTTCCTCTACCCACTGCTGTGATCCCTTGTCTAGCTGCCTTTACAGGGAACTCAGGCATTTAAGAATCGAAGATCGTAGAACAATGAATCAGTTTCAGGGTGGTTGCGTGCTATTGTTTTTCTTTTTCTGAATGGAGCCCAAAACTGTGCAGCCAGCAGCTGAAGTCCTGCAGAAAACCAAAACTATTTAAAAATTAAAAGCAAGAAAAAACCCCAAAATTTTAAGTATTAAATTAAAAAACGAAAAGGATGGCTGTTCTTGAGAATGTAATAGATGCACTGGACTTGCTGACTCCCTGTCCTTTGCTTTTGTCATTCATTTTTCAGTTTTGGTTAATCTGCTACATAAATATTTTATACACCTTTAATTTCCTAGGAGATGAATTCTTACTTCTTCTTAGCCTATGTCTGAATACTCCTTTTATATTAAGAAACTGCTCTGTAACACTAGAAGAGTTGCATTTTATTCCAAGACTACTGTTGTTATTATTTTTATTCACTTGAATAATGGAACATAAACCAAAGTGCACTTTTCCAGACCTCCTCTCCCCAATTAGGCTGGTCACTTAAAATTGCAGATCACTGTTCCTATCTTCCTTTCCCAGGCAATTGAACCCATTAAGTATCACAATTGCATGATTTCTCTACATGCTAACTAAAGTTTCCATGCAGCATACGTTTTAACCTCGGCTTTTACGCTTTTTGCTGAGCTTGCAGTGTTTGAAATACAAGGTAACACATCCTGATAATAGTGCATGAACAAATAATTAACAGTGCTGTGAATTGGAATGGTGCTTTAAATCTTCTGTGGCTCTTACATAGCTGAGGCCTTCTGTTGTGGTTTAACCCCAGCAACTAAGCACCAAGCAGCTGCTTGTTCCCTCCCCCCACTCAGTGGGATAGGGGAGAGAATTGAAAAAAAGTAAAACTTGTGGGTTGAGATAAAGATGGTTTAACAGGACAGAAAGGAAGAAAATAATAATAATAAAATGACAATAATAAAAGAGTTGGAATATACAAAACAAGTGATGTACAGTGCAATTGCTCACCACTTGCTCCCTGATGCTGTCATGGTTTAACCGCCAGCCAGCAACTAAGCACCACACAGCTGCTCTGTCACTCCACCCCCC
>JANZLQ010000095.1:18009299-18059654 GCA_026212715.1 Elanus axillaris | reverse complement strand
TTCTGCACTGACCTGGGGGTCTGCAGGGCTGTTTCTCTTACATGTTCTCACTCCTCTCTCTGGCTGCAGTTTCTGTGTCACAGTAACTTTTTTTTCCCTTCTTAAACCTGTTATCCCAGAGGCGCTACCACTGTTGCTGATGGGCTCAGCCTTGGCCAGCGGCAAGTCCACCCTGGAGCCGGCTGGCATTGGCTCTGCCGGACATAGGGGAAGCTTCTAGCAGCTTCCCACAGAAGCCACCCCTAGTCCTCCTGCTACTAAAACCTTGCCATGTAAACCCAATACAGATACCCAGTTAGTTCCCAAGCAGCGATCCACTCCCCAGCCAACTCCCCCCAGTTTATGTACTGGGCATGATGTCATATGTTATGGAATACCCCTTTGGCTGGTTTGGGTCAGCTGTCCTGGCTCTGTCCCCTCCCAACTTGTGCCCCTCCAGCCTTCTTGTTGGCTGGGTATGAGAAGCTGAAAAATCCTTGACTTAATATAAATGCTACTTAGCAACAACTAAAACCATCAGTGTGTTATCAACATTATTCTCATACTAAATCCAAGCATAATACTGTACCAGCTACTAGAAAGAAAATTAACTCTATCCCAGCTGAAACCAGGATACCTTCTCAGGCAATAAAGCCAGTTAGGTGTACCTCATCTCTGTCATCTTCTAATGCCTGATGGATTTTGGGTTATTCTTTCTGAAGAGTGCAGTTTCTGCAGATAATCTTTATCAGTGTTGCTGTGGTTGAGTTCCTCCCCTGGTACCGGCATCTACAGGAGTACTGCCAGAAAACTGAACAAAAAGCCTTGGCCTTTGCACTTCCTTCTGTTGGACTGGGGAAGCTGAGAGGTATCAGTGACTTTTAAACTGATGACTTTCAAGGTTCAAGGCAGGGGGGGTGGCTACTAAAGCATTTGCAAAAGTGAGAAAAGAAAGAGTGCTGCTTGAATAATTACATTGTTTAAAATACTTTGGAATACACATCCCAAAGACAATTTAGTCTGGAATAGTATTTTCCATCCAGTTTGTCACTTGGAATTACGTGATATGTTTACACTAACCTGACAAGAATTCGGTAAGTATTGCTAATTCAGGTATGTATTCTCTCTATTGAAAAATCATTTGACATACACAATTGCATGTTTTTAGTATTTTTGAATAAAGTTTTCATTGGGAAGTGAGACCAGAAGGACTCATCTTCTCTTACAACTGCTTGGAAACAAATTGATGCCTATTGTAATTTTGAGAGGGGTTAGGTACTTGCCCTGGTTGCGTTGGCAATAGGTCTGTATTTAATTTGAAAAGAAGGGGTTTTCATAGTATTATCTAGCATAGATTATTCCATTTAATCTACATCACATTTTAAAAAGTACCAATCCTTAGTCTGTTACCAAGGTTCAGTTGGCAAGTTTTTGCCTCTGTATGCTACAAACCTAGATCTATATTCTCTGGAGCAAATTGCTAGGCAGTGTTTGACAGTAGTAGTACATTGCTTATGGTTCAGCTAACCAATCCCTGGTTTCTCAGTCTGGCACACGTTTCTTGCTAGGAAAAAATGGTGATTATCTGGTTTTGGTCATATTTGTTGCATGGTACAGTATTTTCCTGTAGTTGGCCAAGGACAACTTTTTCCTGTTGGTGGGGTCCTCAGCTGTGAAGGATGTTGTATAATTATTTAAATTTCCAACTTCTTAGGCATATACCATGGTACTGAATACTCCTGGATTTTGAGATTGCTTTATCTTAACACAGTAGAAACTTCCTGTGAATGAATTAAAACTATGTATGTGGAATCTTTGCACTCTTTCTTGTTTCCTGAGGCAGATACATTGTCAGAGTATGCCTTACAATGATTTGTACTGGTGCGATTCTGCTCTTCTCTAGAGCTGCTTTGTTGTGCTTTGCTACTGATTTTGATCTTGAACATCTAAACCACTGTATTCCTCATGCCATCCAAAATGCCTTATTTTTCTGATGAAACATACTTGTTTCAAGCCTGAGCTAAGCAACAGCAGTCTCAGGAAACAGTATCTCAAAGTGTGCATTGAGGGAGAGGGTATTTAATGTATACTCTTCTATTATTTTTCAAAATGTACTCATCAGAACCTTGCTGTTACCCACATGCAGTGTAAATAAATATTTGGTATTGACCACTTTTTCTTTATTCTTCATTGTGGCTCTTCTAATGCTTCTAGCAGAAAATGTCTTTTTAAAAATGTTATGGGTGTTTACAGAAGTGGTGGGCTGTTTATCTTTTTGCAAGTTACTGAGAGTACCTATCAGCTGCCGTAGGACAGTTCATGACTTGCAGAGTGGTTGGGGTTTTCAGCTTTATTCTGGACTTGAAGAGCTTGCTTTTCTCCCAAGTTTCTAAAGGTTTTAGTCTCTTGCATCTTCTTAATGAGACCAAGGCCATGAAGTTTTGGTGCTGTCAATCTGTCCTGTGGCATTTTGGATTTTAAATTGTTTACCATATCAGGTTGCTTATTTCATAAGCTTAATTCTGGATTGTGTAACTTAATTGGGCAGATAACTATGATTCTAACTGCTTCATCAGAAAGTGATTCGAGATCTCCCAGCTTGGCTATCCTCTAAAGAGTTTCATTTTGGAATGTAATAAAATCTAATCTTACTGATCATTCTACCCTTTTTCATCACATAGATGCTATCTCCCTAAAAGAAACGAGTGCAGGCATTGTTGAGATTTTTTTTTGGTTTCAGTGTATTGTTACCATAGATGCATTTTTCTAGTTCAGTCACATTTAATGCCCTCCCAAACCTTTTTTTATATGTTTCTTATTGAGTATGATATTCCAACTGCTGTGGTGTTTCCATAGCTGGCCTTCGCTAAGCTAACTGAAAATGATTGTTTTTCAGATCCACCTTTAATCAGAAATAAACAATGTCCTTTTCACTGGTGTGTACTTTGAACAAAGAATACCAGTGTCTGACTTCTTGTCTTATACATATATCTATACTGATAGATAAAAAGCATCCTACTCAGTTGTTCTACTTAGGTTTGTTTTGTTTTGTTTTGTTTTTTAACCTCTGATACTCTGTGGTCTTCAGGAATAATTTCAGTCCCAATATTGTAGCGAATCTAAAATGATTTCCATTACCTCTCTCCTGTGACTGCAGAACAGATCATACACTAATTTGGTGCTCCTTTCCAGATTTACTACTACCAAAGCAGAAGTCCACATTGAAAGGCCCATTTCCACTCCAGCAAGATCTCCATGTCCACATTCATTTTTCCATGAAATTAGGAATCAAAGTTTCTAAAAGCAGAACATCTGAATCAGAAAAAAGCATTCTTATTCTGGAACAGGTGGAATCACATGGTATTACATTAACATACCTATGAATCTACATGTAGAAGTCCTGAATTTCTCCACTCCACTGTAAAGAAAACCAATAAAAAGGACTACTCAAGTACAGAGCAGGAAAGTGGCACTTCACTTGGCTTTTGCCAAGACTTCTCACGCTTCCTGTGTTTATTGCTAATATGCTTCCCACTGTTTCATTAAACAGGCTGTTCGTGGCATCCTATTTTCTTTAGCAGATTTCTATCACAGCAGTTATTGTCAGACTTGACAGACTGGCAGCTGGAGATATGAACCAGGCATAGCAGGAAAAAATTTAGGTGTTTAAGGACTCTTATCTTTTTCAATTGCTTCTCTTTTTTTTTTTTTTTTTTCTCTAAACTGGTTTTTGTCCTATTATTCTCTTAAAGTAGAAACGTGGACTTTAATTTTCCCTCCTCTCCTGTGAGTAGGAGGTGTGTTACAACACGCAAGCGGATTTGGAATAGAAAAGAACACAGGATTGCAATGGAGGCAAACATCCACTAGAAGTAGCGTATTTCATTCTACTTTCCAGGTTAGCATTAGATTTATGTGTTAGAGTGTGGAACTGGACATGTGGATGGCTCCTTGTGGACTGTAGAGGTGTGTTTGAGTACTAGTATGCATGGGGGAATTAAATTTCATAGGAAATGTAGCAATGTTTGGGGTTTTTTTTATTTTTTTCCTTTGAAACTTCTGCTTCTTGTTAGCTGAAATCTGAATTTACTTTTTACTGTGGAAGCTGTTTCAAAGAGGAGATTTGTGAGCTAAGCATGCACTGCACATGAAGATCATGAGGTATATCTGGTTTGGAGAAGTATTATCTGGAACCATTAACATCTGAATTAAGTCAGTGAAGTGAATATGCTGTAGGAAGTATCCAAATATCTGGAAAAAAGGTACTGACCAACTTGCATGATGATAATTTACTGTTTATGTTGTAACAAGTATGTGTGTGTACTAGAGAGGGGGAAGATGGTGCTTAAAAAAAAAAAAAAAAAGGTTTGTCATCAACCTTGTCAGGTGAAGCTCCAACAGAAAGAAAGGATGTGCTTCTCAAGCACAGAGGTCCTATTTAATAACACTTTTCTGGAAAAAGTCTATATATGGTGCCCACAACTTGCAAGAGATGGTATTTAACCTCTGATTAAAGGCCCAGAAAAGTCTTTGTGGGAACTGAGGCAGAGAAATATATACAGGTAGTCCTGTATATGTATCGGTATGTCTTGTGCAAACCAAAGCTAGAAGTTGGGAATTATTGCATTTGAACAATTTAGGAGTCTGGAAGGCTGATGCATCTGGATCTTATGATCTTGCATGTGTTAACAGGTAGCAGACTTGTGATACATTACAAAAAGGTACCAGGAGGCAGTATAGCAGTTTGACAAGGCTAAGGAAAATGCACCTAACTTACTGAGAAATAGGAACAATGCCTGTGGCTTTCTAGCAATGAGCTAGTTTCCTAAGGCGGATATGATGCTTTGCCATGAAGGGTGGATAGATCGTGGTTAACTTAGTTGGAAATTTTTCTCCTTTAAAGATAATGTCATGTTTATTTGCCATAAGACAGTAGTCACTTACTTCTGCGCATGTTCTCCTGCAAATAGGTCTGCATCATGAATTTCATGTGCACTATCCCATTTATTCAGTCTGCTGGTTTTAGGTCTATTAGGAATGCTTTCCAGTTACAGACCTAATGCTACAGCTCACCCACATCATTGTAACCATGTAACTTCCCATCCTCAGAAGGTTACATATCTGATCTTATGACTATTTTCTTCTTCTCCATACAAGAGATGACTCTGAACTGTCCTCAAAACAATTGCTTTACTGTGTGCGGCAATTATTAAAGAACTCTTGGGTCACGGTGCTCAGATAGTAGTGTCTACCACTCATATGAGGATATTGAAAATTGTGGACTCTCGGGTGTCTGAAAACAGATATATTATGCTTTTCTAACTTCATAAAAAATTGAAGATTTGGCAAAAATTAATAGGAATTAGTTTGCTGAAAAGAAATTTGGGAAGGCTGAGAGGGGGAGCTAGGAAAATCACCAGCAGATTTGTTAAACTTTGATTCTAAGAAACTGAAGAATGGCTCTCTTCATTACTTGCGTTAAGTCTCTGGTCACTTGGAGGAGAACAATGTGATAAATAACAATCCAAGTGGATCAGTTCAATCAGTCATATCATCTTGAGTGGTTTCACTCTTTGATTGGATAGCTAATTAAGTATTAAAGGGGATGTAGTAGAGATTGCATACTTCTGTAATTTTTGTTTCTTTTAATTTGGAAAGGGCAGTAGGGAATCTCTGCTTCTCAGAAGGCTTTGACAACAGCATGCAGGCAAAGGAGACTGAACTGCAGCACACAAATGGTGACTGTGGTCTTGCCAGTGCAGAATCCCCGTATAAATTGAGTAAATCTTGTTTATTGGACTGAATATACACAGATTATCTGAACAGCATATGTATAGTAATTCCAGTGTTGGTTTTTGAGGCCTGTCCTTATGTACGTATGCTTTAAAGGTGGTACTATCATATGGCATTCTTGTATGATTGGCCAAATATTTGGTTATTTTATCCATTAAGTCTTCTTTTAAGGTAGGGTTGCAGATAACTTTTCTGTTTGTTTGAGATTCCCAGATGTCTAAAGGCTGTAGGATATTGTAAACTAAACCATGGAATCCTATAAAAAAGAACTTCAATCACAATGCATCTTTTGATGCTTAGCATTAGTGAATTGCTGTCCCACAGAAAGTCAGTTTTGCCCTAGAAAATAGCCTGACTGCTTATCAACTTCAGAAAGTTCAGGAGCAGCTCATTAGCATCACACAAGTAAAAGCAGATTCAGGTTTGTATTTCTAGAAAGTTCATTTGTAGAAAAGACCTGAAATAACAGGACTGGTGGTTTTTTTTTTCACCTTGTGGACAGAGATTAAGAAGATAAGACTTTTCTCTGAGTTTTCTGAAGGCATCTAATTTAATTTAAATTCAAAAATACCAAACTTTTGGGGGATCAGTTAGAAACTTTGTCCTGAGCACATTAATAACTCTCCAAATGAAGGAACAGTCTTCCCATCTCTGCAGGGTAGTCCACCTCATCTAGTTTTTTTCAACCATTATTGTGAAGACACATGTGCCCAAAATACCATCTGCTGTGTATTTTTCATACCTTTCTGTTCTTAACAGGAGGTCCTTCCTCTTGTGTTGATTTGTTGTCATTTTTGTAAGTGGAACAAACTTCCTTAATCAACTTAGTAAAGCAGAAAGATGGATGGAACCTGCTTTCCAAAACTATTTCCAGATGTAGTGAAAAGCACTCAGCAGAGGCTTTTGTTAATTTAAACTATTGAGTTGGCAGTCTTGGCCACTCTCTTCCGCCATAGAATGGGGAATGCAAGCTTTTTCACTCCTGCTTTAGCCACACATTGTGTCACTGGTGACTGAATGGGTAGAGGCAAGGATAGAGGAGGTAGCTGAATTACTGGGTTAATTTCATGTTCTTTTTAACTATTGAGATTTCAGAAATGATGCCAGTTAGAATAACTTATTACTGCAGGTTTGGCATTCATATGAATTAAATTTCACAAGTGAATTGAATTCTGTGTAATGACTTTCTTACAATGGTTCTAATTCTGCTGGTTTTATTTAGAGAGAAGTCCTATTGAAGTCCCCATAAGAACTCTAGGATCAGCATTTAGTATTTGCCTCAGTTCAGTAATTGTTTTCTTTTATGCGACTTTTTAGAGTGCTCTGACAAGCAAGGAATGAACGGCTTATCTTATCAAGATTTATAGTCAATAGCTTCTGTAGTCTTGTGAAGAAGACATCTGCTGTGCAAATAGCAAGGTTAAAGTGATTGTGCATGAAGTAAATACAAACTTCAGCTAGTATTTCATCCTGAAAACCAGTCTGAACAATACTTAGATAACTTCACATAATGGAAGCCCTTTCATAATCTTGACCCGCATACAGTTTTGTCAAATCCAAGGTCAGATAGAATTTAAAAAATAAGCTTTATTTGAGCTTCTCTAACCATGATTTCACATTTGTAAGCATGCTCTTTAATAAAAAAATAATACTATTGTTCGGTGGGGTTTATTTAATTCTTATATAAGTCTCAGAGTTTGATCAGTTGTAATAGAAAAGAAAATATTATCTATTTGTTTAGGAAATGTCTTCTAAACCATTACAGCTGCAGACAAAAGGAGTTCATTTCAAATTGATTAATGTGCTGTAAGTATCTGGAATTGCTTGGTCCAGTCACTTTGTTGCTTTCTCATCTCTCTGAAAAATCAAATGAAGCATCTCTGAAGATTTCTGATTGATGCTGTCAGCTTTGTACTGTGCATTTCAGGAAATGTTCAAAGTGGGGCAATAATTTTCAATCTATTTTCAAGTATGCTGCAGTGAAGTTTTTCTATCAGATTATACAAAGTCCATTTTCTGAAGAACTATGCATTTTTGTGTGTTGTGCATTTGTGGGTGGGAGCTTTTACATATGGATCTTTATAAATATGCATGAGAGAATGATGTATTGGTGATATTGCCTACTTCTGTTGTACCATGCCAAAGTGCATTTTTTTTTCTCTGTAACCCATACTGCCTATTTCTCTTATATACAAGCTCAGATTAATTTATTTTCTTGGAAGCCACGTGTAACTTGGTTTCATTTCAAATGTATGTACAAATTTTCCAAATCTTGCTACAGAATGCTTCAGAACCAAATCCGGTAATTCATTGGTAAGAATGTTAAAGTACAGGAAACTGTAACAAAGATTATTTTCCTCCTAAAAAGGGAACTCGGACAAGATAGTATCGTTAATTCCTATATTTATTTTTCTTGGCTTGCAAGAAAAGCAGGAATTACCTTAAATTACCAATTCTGCAAAGTCAGGTGTGGATATGAAGTTCATGCACTTAAGCTGCATGAAACTGTATAAAAAACTTACTGCTGATTTGGTTACTTTATGAAATCATTCAGTGAACAAATAACCATTAGTCAACAACATAAAAATACAGCATTAGGAGCATAGCCTTTTGTTTCTGTAGGCTGTACATGCAAACTCCGCAGGAGTTCTTGGGCTGTAATAGAGGTGGAAATACAGAAGACCTCTAAAATTCCCCCAGGAACCCCTCCAGTCTGTAGCAGAATAGCTGGCTGCTCACCATGCTGCCACTGGCTGCTGGCCAGCACCAGTACTCCGTGACCCCTTCTGACGCAGCTCATAGGGCATGAAGGATGAGTTAACGATGCTTCAAGCAGCATTAATGAATCAAATTTTAAATGTGGATTCTCACCCACAGTAGTGTGGAAAGGTCCATGGCTCTGAGGAGAAGGAACCAGGGAAGAGAAACCTTCTCTTAAATGTAGATTTCATGTAGGTGAATAGAAGGTGCCTTTTTCCTCCTATCGTCCCCATAAACAGCATTGTTAGTGTCTTTTCTTGCCACAGCAGGAAAAAAGAAATAACTGAGTTTTATTAGTATATTATATTGCCATCTTTTGTATAGAATATCTTATATGTGCACTCTGAAAGCTGCCCGGATATAATTATCAGCATTGTTCTGTCTTAATCTAAAATATAAAGAATATCCTGATCCAGGACACACCCCCTCCCCATTTAAGCCTGTACTTAACTGCCATTGGCTCTAATGAGGTTAAAATATACTTGTAAATTCTAATATGCTTAAGTATTCGCATTTATACAGTACTTAGGAAAGATTATTTCAAAATACGAGTTCTGAAAAATGGAATGCTGACCCCTTAAAAATTCATTGAACACAAAAGTATTCTGCTGTCTTTTGAGAGCGAAACAATTTGGTCTTGAAAATCTGGAAGTGGAGCACAGACATGATGAATCTAGTCTCAGGATGATTGCGATGTAGCTTGTGAAAATTCATTAAATAAGGTCCCCTAATGATAATGATTTACGGAAATTATTTATTTTAAGTAGCTGAACCAGTAACACAAGTGAATATTCTTTTGCAGTATAAGATTGCTAAATTGTGTTCCATTCAGTCTCTATTTGCTTGCTTATTGCTGCAGTGAAACAGGCAAAGCAGTTGCATAATCAAGTCTTGTATTGGTGTAATTTGCATGTTTTCTTTATTGTTTCAGAACCATCACAAATTGTTATGAAATGAATAACACTTATTTTTATGCTGGATAGATGATTGAAACTGCTGAGCGAATTTTTCCATGCTATTTTGGGGTTTGTGTGATAAGGAAGTATCCAAAGACGCTCTAGTTTTGTCCATTCCATAGCAAAGGTTTTTTTCCTCTTTTTTAAACTTCAGTATATGCAGCCTTATTTTTTTTTTTCAAGGTGATTTTGTGCAACAAAAAGTATCGGTAGGGCTGTATCCTGAATGTTTTCCTTCCTGTGAGCATTACTTGCATAAAATTATCTTCACTTGTGCAAGCAGCGCCATTGTTTTCAGCTGGACAACATTTACAGGGATGTACTACTCTCTGTAAGCTTGGCCCAGTCAGGCCTACTGTGGGTCCATTCGTGTGAAAGGAAAATCCTTTTGTTGAATTCACTGAAAGCGGAACACTGGAACACAGGCTTACAGTGAGCACTGATTAAGCGCCACCATGCTGTCTGAAAATTTATTCTTCAAAAAGAAAGGCATAATCAATAAAAATAAATGTTGGGGGTTTTTTTAATTATTATTTAGAAATGGGGGGAATGGTGGTGCTTTGCCTAATAAGGTTGCTACTGACAAGAAGAGCTCTGGTCTTAGTCTGATCCTGTTCTGAGGCTTGATTATCAAGGGCTGTTCCACTGCCTTGTGCTAATCACAGATCAGTTTGTGGCTTTGTGTGTATTTTGTAGTACAGTGCCCCACAACTCCCTCATCTCAAGTATTCCACTCCTGTTCTGTGTGGCTAGATGTTTTAAAACAAGTTAATAGTTCTTAAGATGTTCCAAAAAAATTCTGCATCCAGTTTCAGGTGTTATTTTCTTATGGATTTTAACAAAAGACAGTAATTTTCAGAGGTCAAGTGTTTGCAATTCTTCATTCAATCTTCATTTACAGAACGCTACAGAGTTTAGCTACGGCATTTTTTCTCATGTAATACTGTGTGGTACGGGAGGAGTTTTCCTGTCCCTGGGTCTGAATCCATTCCTTTTTCTAGGATAAGGAAAAATCACTCAGTCTAAAATTGTAATTTTTTTCTTTTTTAATTAGGCCTGGAAATGTTTTGCATGGCATTGTAGCACTTCTTCCCCATTCTATTTTGTTGTGCAAAGTGACATGCTGGGTCTGTGCTTGTATTTTGTAATGTTTGCCTTTGGTCGGCACTGTGTCAACACAAAGCTTTTAAAACATAAATAAAATACTGACTTTGGGAGAGGGGAAAGGCTGAAAGATTGGCCATATATCTCTTAATTTTAAAATTATAACAGTAGTCTTTTATACAGTTTGTATTAGCACCTCTATATCTTCCAGACCCCCTGAGTAGATGAAATACTTCTCCTAAAGTATAACAATTGCTCCCTGTAGAGTCAGTGAGCTTTGCCACCTCCTTGTCCTCTTGAAAAGTCCTGTGCTTCTGGACCTTTAATATAATGTGAGGAGTTCCTGCACTCAGGCAGCAAGGAGACAGATTATGGCAGTGGCTAGCTGGTATTATGAGAAGCATGTAATGAGCCATACAGCCTGCAGAATTCTGGAAAGGATAAAGGGGAGACACTTAAAGACAGTTTTCTCAAAGTAGTCTTATTAGCCTGTGAACCCAGGTTAAGAGATAAGAGAATTCTTGATCATAGACTGGAACCTGCTTCTTGTGTTTATGGGAAGCTTGTTTTTCTAAAGGTTATAGAGTGTATTTTCAAGGAGTCTGATAGCTAAGCTGTAGTAACCTGCCCTGTCTTGATTTTCTGTCATTACTGCCTGCAGACTGTCAACTAAATCCCAAGTGGTAGTTCCATAAGACAGTAATTGGGAATATCTGAAGGTAACCAGAATTTATAGTAAGTTTTGATTCCGGAATCCTTGCATCAGTAATCCTCTGAAATCAAATTGTGTTCACCCCAGGTAGCACAACCAGAACTGGGTATGGGAGCCTATCTTTCCCAAAAGCTTTTCTCTCATGAGTGTTGTAAGATTAAATACAAAGTTGGTAGGGACATAGCTCCTGGGTAACATTTATACTTTCCCTATTGAAAGTATGTTTTGGAACCAATTCTTTCATAATTTTTATCACTGTATAAGGATAGGGAATATAATTTTGTGAAATTCCTTAAATAATTGGAAAAGGCTTTGTTCTGGAAAAGAGGAAGTGTGTGGGTATGCAGTGGTGGGAGGGAGAGGGAAGGGTGCACAATAGTTCCTACTATAGTACAAACTATGCAGGAACAGAGCTATCAGCAAAGTGAAAAATAGGAATTGGCTTTGTTTCTAAGGAAAACAACTCCCAGGAGGAAGCAGAAGTCCGTAAGTAACACCATAACTGCTGATGTGCTGTTCAGCTTTGCTTCCCACAGCACAATGGAAGTTTAGCGTATTTTGTTTCTTAAGTGGCACCAATGAAATTATGGAAATTGTCATTTATAAAATGTAATACAGGGCATCTACTAATATAAAGAGTCACCTGCTGCTAAATGTGTACTTTCCTGTATTCTTCATCTGTAGAGGGGGAGGTGGCAGCAAGAGAAATCTCTTATAATACGGACTGAAGGGGTATCATAGCATTCTCTTAACCACACCCCCTGCCCCAACACAGAGTCAGCTAAGCCTATAACATGCTAGACAGAGAATTATCAGTATTGAAGAATTTTCAGTTTCTGTAGGCAAATTTCAGTATTTAATTAGCCTTACCTCAGGCTAGTTACCTTATCTAACCCATGCTCATAGACCTGTGTTTGTCTTGTTTGTTGATTGTCCAGGTTATACATGCTTAGAAAGGGTCCAACACTTTGAACTTCTGCTCCCTTATTTCAGCCAGTTAAAAGGTGCTGATGCACTCATCTTGCCTACATTGAAGAGGCAGCAATACATGTTCTCTTTGTGCAGAGCCTGGTGGGTGGACATGTGATGAAACTGCCTTTGACTTCCTTCCACCAAGGAAACTTGCAGAAAGCAAGCAAGGTGGAGGTGCTGGTGATCCATAGCCACATGTGATACGTGGTCAGGGAAGCCAAGCTTTAACTGATACGAAGCTTTTCCCCCTGTAAATACCCCAAATGTAATATCTCACATTAAAATAGTTGCACTGGTAAATATTTAAGGTTATAGTTATGCTGCAGCTGTCACTTGTACCAAGTAGGAAAGCTGGGGTGACATCTCTGTCTGTTTTATGCCAGTAGAAGTTTTGTATACATGAAGTTATACTGGCAAAATTGTTGCTGCTGTCATCTGTTCTGCAGTTTATGGCTTCATTGTATTGGTATAATGCACATCACTCACGTTGACAATAAGAGAGCTTTGGGGGTATACCTGTATTAGAGTGCTTATAGTATGGCTGTAGCATGAACAAAGGGCACACACATTTCTGTATGAGATACTAATACTTATTTACTTGTGTTGCTACAACTTCACCGTGAAGTTTGAGGCCCCTGCATACAAAGCAATGGAGAAATTTTAAATCAGCACAGACTATTAGGGTTTTTCTCTTACAGTTCTCAACAGGAGGCTTCTTTTCACGTCTGCTGCTAACAGGTTAACGTCGAAAGTGCAGCCATGTACAAACTGTTAGTTGAACGCCCCCTAGCTGAAATAATGTTCAGAACGTGATTCCAGTGTACAGCTGGGGGGAATCCCACCTTCGGAGTTCCTTGCTTGTTGGTTTCAGCTCAGCCAAGCAGTTACGGTAAGGATGGATACATTTGGATGTGTGTATATCTATAGATACGTTTATGTTCATATACTGATCCTTTTAGAAAAGTATTTTGCATTAAGGAAGCAATCTTCGTTTTCTGTTCCTTTTAATGAGGTTGGTACAACGTTTGGAAAAACGAGGCTGTGTGTACAGTTAGCTTGCAAAACTCATCTAGATTACAAAGCTATAAATGGGTTCATGTTTCAGAGCCAAATTAAGCGATCCTACAAGCACAAGTGTTATTGAGCTCTGTGCTTTTCTCTGGTGTCATATATTGCACAGGCACTTCTCAAAGCAAGAGAACTCTGCCTTTTCTATTAGTACAACTGACTGGTCTTTGAATAAGCCAGTAGCATTGGTTTTATCTTCATCAAACGGGACATTTCAATATTGGGAAAGAAAAGAAGGAAAACCTCTTTCTGTGTAGTTAAGACTTTGTTCTATTCTATACACACAATGGCATTGATTCTGCCACTTCCTTGATCAGATTGCTCAGAGTATATCTGTCCACAGGAATTTCTCAGTCTGCAACCCCATATACATTCAGCAAAAGTTTTTATCGTATCCAACTTGTGAGTGGTTCCTATGGCCCATATTCTCTCTCTCTCCATAAGCCTCATTTTAATTTAATGTTAGAATGAAATGCATAGTCAGTTTAAAAAACTGGAAGCTATATAAAGTTAAGCATATCAGATGTTTGCTACTGAGTTTTGCACAGGCTCTGCTGTGAGAGTTTCTACAACCATTGAAAAAGTACAGCCCTTCCTTTGCAATGCTGACATCACTGCTTACACATTATAGAACAGGCTGTTTGAGGATGAAGTAGTATTATCACAGTTAGATTAGCCTGGTGGTTGCACAAATCAAGCTATTGAAGATTAGAGACTATCTTTCCTGACGTTATCGAATGAGGCTTTGTTTTAGAGCTTTCTGTGCAAGTGAGAGTGCATGAAAAGGTGGAATGCCACCACAAACTGTCTATATATTATATCCTTACTTTTTTCCAGGCAGAATTCACAGAGCTGAGCAGGAGCAATTGATAATACACTACATAAAATGCTGTCTTCGAGTTTATAACAAGCATAACAAAAGTATATTCAGTATGCTCAAATGCTAAGCAACAACAGTTGTGAGAAAAAAATTTGACAAAGTTTCAGCACTTCCAGCCCCTATGATTAGCCCTGACCAAAACCTGGTGTCCCTTGTATTTCAAAAAGCAATAAATAAGCTTTTAAGCATCTTGTAAAACAACATCATCTTGGCATTCTGTAAAATATATAAAAACAGCAAAGGAGCACAACCCCTATGTTTTCCTTTGTGGATCACCGTTATGTTCAGATTGCTCCTTGTAAAATGGAAGCAATGCAGAAAACTCTGCCTGAGATCTCTCTTTATCATAGCTACAGCGGCAGCCAGCAGGCTAGTCCAAAAGTTCATAGGCTATCTTTTAAGGCCCATGGCTTTTTTTGCAGCTATAGAGGAACCAAGACTAGGAGACACACATTGTAGAGTACCTAAAGGCACAGGGTAGCTCATTTTCACCCCAGCTACCTAACATTTTAATGGTTTAAAGGTATATTTGCAATAAGTACAGGCCTTGTTTTACAAGTATCAATGAGACCAAAATGTCCTGTAAAATTTGAAACTTACTTTTGCACAGTTCTTCATGAAATGTGATCAGAATATGGTCTATTGATAAGACTACAATGATGAGGTATGGCAATCATCCTAAAAATTCCCTTTACTTTCTCACAGGATTTTTTTCTGCATTAATTATTCTTTATTCTAATTTGAAAAAGGAGAAAATTACATTTATCTCTCCTCTGTCTCCATTTCTTTCATTGATTGGGAATCACACTGAAAATTAGACTGCTAAATAGTAAGTAGTTAATACATGTGTCAAGTCTGCTTTTTGCTTCATACTTTAAAGCAGTCATCTGAGGCATGCTGCATTTGAAAATCACGAACTACACTAGCATTTGTACATTTTTGCACAAATGAAGAAGTGATGGCTGCAGGTATACTACTTTCAGCTAAGAAACTTACTTGCTGCTAAAACACTTGAGAAGCTAATTAGTCTTGAAAAGACTATTAGACATTATTTAGACATTAACTTACCTCTGTTAGTCTTGGATATGCCAAACTACAATGATTATTATCAGACCTTAAAGTATTACCTATTTATACTAAAATTAACAAAGATAACACAAACTGTGAATTGCTATATTAATATTTCTGAACCATTATTAATTAATACCACTACCACCTACTCATTCCACCTACTAAGTCCCAAATTTGATAAAATTGCTGGTTTGTGTCACAGTAGCAATCCATAATAAAGGAACAGAGGAAATTAAAGTTTGAGCTGTATTAGTTTAGCATGTGTTGCAATCTTTTTAAATCATTCTGCCATATTAATTCCATGTTTATCTAAATAGTTAACTATAATTATGAAAGCTCAGTGAAAGAAATGGATTCTATACTTAGTTACTTCAAGTCATACCATAGTTTGAGGAGTGTGTAGCACTGAGTCAGGATTTTGGCTTATCCCTACAATTGGCACTTTTACAACAAAGGCATGTGTTTGGATCGTGATTCTTCAAAAAATGTAGTTCTAGACCCTTCTGTAACAAAATACTAATATGATGTCCTTCTATTACAGGCACTACAGAATGCTCCTATTACAAACAGATGGGTTATCTAATACTTACTAGTGCCTCAACCATGACATTTTGCTGCCGTTAGAGTGTAATCTATCAGGAAGAACTATTTGTTGCCCATCTAGCGCTGCAGTAATTCATTCTCTGTAGATCCTCATTAGAATGGAAAATTACATCCATGAAGTTTACAGGATTCTGTAAAATTCCTCTCTTCTCTCCTATCTGTAGGAATGTCTTAGTTTCAAGAAGCAGAAGCACCCTTTTCCCTGTTTTCAAAATAAATGTTGCATGGTTCTCAGTGAGGGCCATGGACATTGGAAGAAAAACATCACATGGCTGGTAACTTAGTCATTTTTAACCATGGTGGAAGTTTTTTGCTCTATACAGCCATGCTTAATGCTGTGCTAGTAGCTAATTTTAAAAGCTAAGTTCTCTAAGCTCTACACTTTACTGTCTTGCTTTACTTTGCACACATATTTATATAAATATAGCCAACCTCAGGATCTAAACAGGTTAATTAATATTCACTAACAACTCAAAGCCATGTTCATAAAAGTACACTTTGTTAATTTATGCTTTTGGTTTTCTTGGAGGGGGTTTATTCTTACATGGCTGATACAAGAGAAAGAACCAAGGCCAAGAATCACTTACTGTTAGAAGTGTTGGCATGTGATTTTATGAAAGGTCACAGGAATTAGGGCATTTCTTTCCTTCTGCAGACTATTTTGTGAAAAGGGAGAGAAAAATAAGAAAAATTAGAAAATCTTGAAAAATTGAAAGTCAAAACTCATGGGGCTGCAGAGAGCAAGAAAATTGGCCCTGATTTTTTACCACTGGCATGTTATACCATAATCCATAGCTGTTAAAATTTAGCACAAATCTAACTCAAATCTGCAAGCGTGAACAGTGGTTGCATGGTGGTAGAAGCAAGGTTAAATGTTAACTATAGTCCTCTGTGCTAGGATATGTTTGTTCTCTAATGGAACCACTTGCTTAGTCTCAAGTGTGGGCTGAAGAAGAAAGGGTGTGCGGGGAGAATAGGTGTCACAGAACAGAAAAATAAATGAGAGTTTTGTGTGTATAAGGTGGCTGCTCTTTGGCTATTTTCCTGTAATCGAACTTTAACACAGTGGTAACCACAGAACTGTATTTCCGTGGCATGTCTCTTGGCTCACTCTCTCCCTGTAGTGGTCTATATTTATAATGGAAAACACAGATCACGCGAAGAAGTTTCCATCGATTTGAAGAAAGTTCCGTTGCATGACCAAGGAGCATGAATGGCTGATAACATGCCAATGTTAGGCCAGACCTATGCAGGCCAAATTCAATCTGTAGTGCAACATCACTAAAGCTGATGGAGGTGGTCCTATTTGCATAGTGCATGCACAAGTTTGAGACTCCACTGCTCCTGGCTGTTACTCTGCTCCTTGCACTGAAGTTACCACCCCTGAAGCAAAGCTAGCAGAACAAGATAGGTGAATTTGTATCTCTGCTTATATACTTTCCAACCTGATGGGTTGCAATGCAGTGCAAACTCAGCCTCATTTTTCATGTAAATTAAGATGTCAGGTTTGGAGTGACTAGAGAGAGGTGTGGATTTTTACCTTTCTGCTGTCCCTGCTTAAGGGGATAACCTTTTGCAGAGACAGATAACTGATTGGGCAGTGACACTGATTTGCACTAATAAACTTGCAAAGCCTTCTCTATCCAAGCTGTAAGTTTGAATTTTACTTTTTCAATATTAATGGATCTTCTGCACATCCTCTCAAAATTAACAAGAACAAATAATACTTTTGCAATATTCTTAAGGAACAGTCCTTTAGGAAACTCCTGGCTTTTAATGATTACTGGGATGCCTGACCTTGGATTTATATCTAAAACTATTAGAAATTTGACTGTCTCTAATTGCCACTTTAAGTGATAGTCAGATCATCATATCTTGTATATTTAGCAAGTCTAGGTTTTTGGAAGCTGCTTGAGATTTGACCTTGTGTAAATGCTTTTTAAATTACTCAGAATCATTTCACAAATCGCTAATTAGCATGTGATAAAATCACTTCAACTCACTTCATTTGACACTAGTCCATTAAAGTAACCCATAAAGTTTTATTTGTCTATTGTTACATGTTACTGACTGACATTTCTACATGAAGAAAACTTCAAAAAGAGAATCACTCTAAAGAGAAATTACAAACCAGTGCATCATACTTGGAGTATATAGCAGTATTTATCTTGGCCAGCAAATTGTCATGTGTCTCTTCTAAGTAAAAGTAAGCCGTGCTCTGGAGGGAGAAAGAGAAAAAAAATCTGTGCTATGCTTTAGGAGATGCCATTTAATCAGCTAGACCAGTTAATAACTCTTGCTGCCTTTTTTATTTGTCAAGGGCTCAATATTTTTTCAATATGAGGTCTGCTTCAGTGTGCTTTAAATGGCAGTTTATAATTAATGGTACTTGAGTGTGTCTCTTATTTCCAAAATTCATACAACATTCTTGGTTACAATTTATACATGATTTTAAAGTATAATTAACGTTCAGCTTTACAAGATATATGCAAACAGATATGCAAATTTGGAAATAAATATGCAAACATATAAAATGTTGTTGAATTAAGTAGTCCTTAACATTTTTAATGAAATCAATATTTTATTCATATTTTGCACACAATTTTGAGTACTTAGCGATTTGGTAGTTCTCAGACTTTCACGGACCATGTCTGCAGATTGATTCTTTTACGGCTCATCTTGTCTTCCAGTCTCCTGAACCTCATATTTTCATTATGGAAAACAGGAGCTAATCCAAACCCCCCTAAATTATTGGGATTCTTTTCAGTTATGCTGTGTGGATATTTGAGATAGTAAACTTAGCATGTTACTGAAACTGTTGAAAATAATCTTTATAAAAACTTTAATATAGAATCACATTAAAGGTCTGTCTAGCCCAGTATCCTACTTCTAACAGTAGCAAAAAAAAACCCCAAAACCCCACCTACAGAAAAATATGAAAATATACATAAAATATATCACCTATATGTTTTTCTAGCCTACAGCCACTTGTGAGTCAAGAAATGCTTATGGAGGTTTCTATGCAGTTAGTTACCCTCCACGGGATTCTTTTATATCTATCTATACATAAAAAAAAATAGAATACATTTTTTTTTTCCTGTCCCTGACCATGTTGGTGGCTCATCAGTTTACCAGTGTCTTTCCAGTGGTAGAGATCCCAAGCCTAAATAGAATACTATAGATGTGGCCTAACAAGTGATGAGTCTCTATTCCGTCCCTCAATCTGTGGATTATGCTGTTAATACAGTCCAGGATGGTGTGGGCTGTCTTCACTGCCAGACACACTGCTAGCTCACTGCTGCAGGTAAGGACACTGCCTCCACCTACCCCAGCCCTAGGGAGAGGACCCTGGCAATCCATGCAGCCCCAGACGTGGAGAACTGCATCCTCCCTCAGGAGCTCATCTGAGTTAAGACTTCTGATGTGCTGGGGATGGTTGGTGCTGTTGTCTGTATGGAAACCAGTCCATTCTTTCCTACCATGTGACAGTGATGGCTTTTAGAATCTTCTGTCTTCCCCTATCTTTGCCACTATCCCCAAACGTGAGAGTCGATGGCCTGGTATTTTCTTTCTCTGGATGCAGGAGGCTACTTTCACTGCTACATGGTGCTGGTAGCCCTCCCTTGTATATTCCTATCAGTAAATTTGCTATATGATTCCTGTCCCTGAATGCTTGCTATTCCTCAGCTTTGGTTGGCCACAAGCTTGATCCCTACCAAGGAAATATTATCTCAGAAGGACACGTATTTAAGATACCCAGACAGTCAAGGTATAAAGGTGTATGGAATTTTGTATTTAACTGATAAGAGAGAAAATCCTTAGGGATCCTGAGAGAAAAATCAGGGTTCTGGCTGTAGTTGCTGGTAAATAACTAGGTATTAGTACTGGGAGACAGATAGGTGCTTTACTGTTACAACAGATACATATCTTGTGATAATGTAGCAATAGATTGAACTAGGAGGTCAAAAAATGCTGGTACTTCAAACTATACCCTTTATAGTGTAATTATGTAATGCACACTGAGGAGAGGCACAGGGAACAGCTAAAGCATTTGATGTTATGAAGGCCAAAGGCTGAAGTAGCAGGCAGTGTGTAGAGGTAGGTTTCCATTCTGTCTTCATTGCCATCGAAAGCATGCTTTAAGTTTTCACATTTTTGAACTCCTGAAAGAATGTTACAGAATTTCTGCAACTGCAGAAATTGCTGAAACTAGCAGTTTCTTCAGGCAGTTAGCTAGCAGAGCCCTTTCCATCTTGATTCTGGTGTTAGACAGGATGGCTTGGACAAGCATTGACTTAAACTGAAGGAATTTGAATACCTGAGCATACAAATGTAGAGTGGATGAGTGTGGTGAAGAAAATTGCATTCAAGTCACAATGTACTATAGAAGGCAGGAGGTGTACCGTATTTGACTTACAATCTCAACCTGAACCAACGTTAAGCTTTACAACACTTCAGGTACTACAGATCCCACAAGATGACTATCAGCCAAAGCATAAATGTGGTTTCCTATCCTTGGTTTGCAAGCTTACCAATCAAGATCTCATGTCTAGGCTTTAAGTCATTTAGAGTTACTATATAAACTTACATACATGAAAAGCCACGCTGAAGTCCATGTTGTTGATTATATAAGACTTGCTCATTTTAATAAAGTTTGTAGGATTGGTCCCTTACATTTTTTTCAAGAAAACCTAGAATATGTTTCATTTAGTTTACATCAGTGCATAAGTAATCAAATTCGTAATTATATCTCTAAAGAAACATCACTTAAAAATAGACATATGAATGCTGTTTTGATGACTGCAAACTGCTATTTGTGGTGCAGTGTTTTTGTTATGAGATGTAGGAAAATTTATCTGCCCTTGCAGGTGCATACTCAAAATGCTATTTCAGGGCAAATAGTGCCATAGTATTTTTCTGAGAGATATTTATTTATTTATTCCTACAGGTATAGGGAGTAAAAACCATACAGCTGCTTCCCTGTACATCTGTGGCAGTTTCAACGTTTTTAGCGTATAATTGACTGAAACAAGTAAGACCTGATGTACTTAGCAAAACAGTGTTCAGAGCTATGCAACACCCTCTGCCCTCATACCAAATAATCTTGGTCTTTAAAAGACTATATGTGTGCCGTCACTCAGTTCCATATGCTTTTTATTCTCCCAGCATATTTCAGGGCTGGTTTCTTGCAACATTTTTTTTCTGTGGGCTGGATTTCATTTCAGCTGATTGCTCGATCCCCTCTTCATTCTATTGTAATTGGTTTTTTGAATTATCTTAAATTCTTCAGTGGATTTATGACAATCTGAAAATTAACAATGGCCCCTTAATTGCACAGGGCTATGTGATTCACAAAGTCCTTACTTGACTGGTATTTCTTTTCCCCTCGCTTCCAGCCAGGCAATGCTGTGTGCTTTCTAAACCAGTGTAGAGGCAGTAAAATGTATATACATTGAAACTTTTCCTTCCTGGCACTCCATCACTTGGAAAGCAATCTGAGGCTTTTCCATAGGCTGATGTATTGGCAGTAACTTATAAAACCCCCAAAATATGGAAACATGATTTTTGATTATGCTATAAATTGGGATTATTTCCTTCAGGCAGGCGGAAGGACATGCCAGCTGGACTTTATATTTTGGCTGTTAGAAAGCTTTAGGAGCCAAAATTGTAATTAGCTCACTCATATTGAAGTATGTTCTCCCTAGCTGTATTATTTTTTTGCCAGAGCCTGATACAATTCCTGAAAGATGCAGTTTCCCTCAGCACAGGAAGTATGCATCATATTGTTGGCATTAACCAACCACCTGTGCAGTGGCTGTTGCAGTGCTTGCACAAGGAGGCATACATCTGCTACCTGGCACCTTACAGGTATGTGTCTGCGTTGCAGGGGCTGGTGTAGAGGGCATAGACTGGCTCTTTACTGCTCAGTACACTAACTGCAGGGATCTACATTCTAGGCAGATGGGGTATGAATTGCTCAGAATTGCAGGTGATACTTCTGAACACCAAATTTGAAGAAAAGCAGGGCTAGTTCATCAGCAAACCATCAGTGCAAGAAAGTTGCTTGTATTTCAGTAGCACCCAGTTTTATGTGTTACAAAGTGGTACCTAAGAGATCCAGCTGAGATCCAGGTACCACGTATACAAAGTGACTATTGCACCTTTAATTAAGTGGTGGGAGTGAAGGACTGGTAGGCACAGCTGAAAGAAACATTATCAAGGGACTTTGACAGGAAACATGGACTACAGCACAGGATGCAAAAATTGCCAGACATCCTGAGTGCTTACTGGGGCAACTAAAATCTCACTAGGATAGTTGAGCAGGCCAGTGAGAGTAAAGCTGGTCTGGGAATGTTTTCACTCACACCTCTCTGTCACTGTTCTGGTTTTGGCATAGATGTGCCCACTGTGAGAACCGGTCCATACCTTCTGTAGCTCACCAGAGCTGAGAATAGGAATGAAGGATACTGAGGCAGAGTCAAGTAGTGACCTTTTCCTATTTCATAACAAGTCAGACACAGCAGTGCAAACAGAATCCAGATTCTTCTGTTTCACGGTTCAGAGCCATCCAACAGTTCATTTCAACTTGAGCTGAAAATGTAGCTAACTTGTTTCCCCCCACTGGGGGGGGAAATGGACTATGTTTGGACTATGTATTTGCAAGCTGGATGTTTCACCATATTAGAGGCGGTAAAATGCTTTCACTGAATAGTTCTCAGATTCTGTGTTTGGATGATTCCTTTTACTATTTTTTTCTATCTATGTTGTGGCTGCTAATCAATTAATGGGGCAGTTTCTCATAATGAACCCATTTTCAAATTCCATTTTGGATATTCATCCATTTACTCTGATTATTACATACTTGAATATGTTGAATCCTTTTTTTTTTCTTTTGCTTTGTATAAAAGACTCTTTTGTGACTCTCCATTTTACTACTTTCTTCCCAAAGGAATATAAAACTTTCTTTAGGAACATCATTTAGTTTGGGTGAGAGACTGAGATAAGGTTCTAGCACTGGGGAAAGACGAAGAGGGATTATTCAGAGTACTAGATGTTATGTCCATCTGAGAGCTGTGCACCATTCACAGCTGTGGATTTAATTAGCTAGCTCTTCCAGATGAAGGGGCCAGGCAAAGGCAGCCACCCCTGTCGCCTTGGCATCGGCAAGGTATGTATTCACGTTACGGCAGGGGGCTCCAGAGCAGCAGAGAGATTTCACTGAACAGCAGCCGGTCACCCCGCAGAACTGAAAGGCATTTTAAAGACTACTAAAGAGATTCATTTTATTTCTTATTTCAACATAAACCCCTATAATATGTCTGTGAATTAACTCATTATATGGACAGCCTCTTTTCCAGTTGAATGCCCTAACTGGTTTTGAAACTGATTCCTTGCAGACGTAAGAAGCACATGGAGAATAACATTCTTGCAACTACAGATCAGTTTGGGTGTTTTGGTAGACAAAAAGGAGAAATTCAAAGCTAGAGTAGAGGAAAGATCTAAAAATGAACAGACCACTTACCTTGAAGTTTTAAGGCAAGCTGTTAATACTACTCTATGTGCCTGAGAGTAATCCACTACATTTTTTTTCTGGATATAAGACCTGATGCAAGTTTCCCTCCTTAAAATGCTCTTTGTTTTTCATCTGTTGAAAAATTAGAAAAAAAATTATAATAGTAATATTCAAAGGGGCAGTTTAGTGCAGATTTGAATTCTTAAGTAACAGACATCTATATCTTAGTTTTGCTTAGACCCTTGTATTCACGCTAATCTTAATTACCACCTCTAATTCTGCTTTCTTCACATAAGAAGAATGAATACTCTAGAGTATGCTACTACCAGATCATACTGTATCACTAAACAGAACAAAATGTTTAGAACTAGAACTCCAGAAAGTAAGCATAAAGTTGTATTACTTGAAAATTACTGTAGTTTCCATGGTGAAAATTTAGAAGGTTTCTAATACAGTTTATAACTGTGTTTTGAAATCAATTAAATATAAATGATGGGAAGGTGGTAAGAAATTATGAATAGGGTAAAAATGTGAAAACTTTACCATTTGAAAAAAGGGGAATACTGAAGGCTTTCATGCTTCATGTTCTGGAAAGTACTAGTAGCTGAACTGTAAAATCTTAATTTTCCTGCAAGTTATACAGTTTTGTACATGCAAAGGTAGTATTTTCTCTTTCTTTTTAAAGCTGGATGTGTATTACGAAAGCAGTTGGTTTCATCACTTTTTATTGGCTTATGTCTTAACTTAGTTAAACTTTTTTTTGGAACGACCTTTTCATTCAAATGCATGATACCACACTAATTCTCTTCATTGTTCAGACTTTGATAGGACTGCATGTTGCCAAAGTAATTCTGATTATGCTTTCAGAAATCTCCAGTAAGCAAAATGTGTTGGTAGCAAATATCTGGGTTTTTTTTTTTTTTTTTGGATGGGTGGGGAAGAAGGAAATGCATCTATTTGAGGAAAGGAAGAAAATTTGTATGTGCTTCAGAAGTGATTCTAGCACCTTTGTTTAGTATAATAGTACTGATAAGCACTGTTTTGTTATGTTCCTAGTGCTTTGCTGTAGAACAGCAAATGTAAACAAAGATCAGTAATCCCATAAATTTAAGTGCAATGCTAGGTATTTGTCTTGTTTGATTCTTACCTCTTGTTTTTATGTATGTAAGTCAAGGTATACAAAGAAAATAGAAGTTTTGTTAAGTCTATTTCATCTGAAGTGAGTCTTGCTTTGAAATTACTTTTGCTTTTTGAAATTTGTCTTCTTTGCTGTCTTTGCCTGGAGAACCTACAGTCCCAAGCCTGCTCTTCCAGCTGAGGATAACTACTGTAGCAGTTAACAAATGTTTTCGATGCATGGACTTATTTCTTTACAATAAGCTTCTCTCAATTATCTATTGTGGAACCAGGGGCTCCACAGGCCTCAAAGTAAAAAGCACTGTACTGCTCTAATATTTTAGCCAGATCATCTGCAAACTCTGGCTGATGGTGACTATGTCATAGGAGCCAGGAGAAAGTCTGTTAGGCTTCCCTCAAATATAGGTGGTTAACCATTAGCAGTTACCTAAAATAGCATTATATGTCTACAGTGAAAAAGAAGCTAGAACTTTGTTTATGTGGGAGCAAGTAATGTAAGAGTGAATACTGTGACACAATAAGGGTACAACTTCATGCCTGTACAGAAGTTCTCTGTATCATTTGATGGCTTTAATACAGAGAAGTGGCTGTGTGGAATAACAAACTGTAATTCGTCTGAACTTACCGTTGAATAAAGAATCCTCAACACCAAAAAAATAAGACCCATGAATAAATGAATAAGCAATGAGCTGTCAGCTGAAAAGAAGCAATGAAAAACTAGAAAGAGAGAGAAAAATGAAGAGGATTAGGTGCCAAAAAACAAGGTGCCAAAAAAATCAGGGTCTGTCAGATTGGTACGAGCAATGATCCCTAGTTCCTCATTAGTTCCATATACTGTGCATGTTGCCAGAGTCCTTTGGTCCTACATTAATTTACAAAGTATTTTGATAAACATTTATTCTTTCCACAAGAAGTGCCAGTGGAGACAGGTAAGGGAGGAAGCCATGTACAGGAGCAGTCATGTAATAAAGGGACAAAATGCAACCAGGGTTTCTAAAAGTGTACCGAAAGACGGATCTCATCTAATGCAATGATCAGACCAACAGTCATTATTCTTCCTAGGTCTTCTATAGATCACCAAAGAGCATAATTTTCTAAATTCAGCAATTATTTATAAGTGATACAATATTATAGAAACACTAAATGTACTTCCTTGTTTTTATACAGTACGAGTGATATTGAGGAGAAACCAAGCTGTACTTACACCATTAGGGAGTTCTTTCTGGATCACAGGTAAGTCAGATAAATATTTTGGCTTTGGGTTTATGGGTACAGAGCCTGTGGTCAGCAGTTGGTATTTGGCATGCAGCTGCCTACTTTATCCATTTTTATGCACTAACTCATTTCCTTGATGTAGGGATTTGGGGACGGGGAAATAATTTCATAAATTATAAACAAACAAAAAAATCTGTTTCATCTACTTCATTCTGGATAGCCATTGCATAAAAACTGTCAAAACCATATTGCTCTGGGTTCATCCCTGCTGCAGTTCCATTGATTACAGTGGAGTTAAATCGAAGATGAATCTGTCTGCTCAATTTAAATCTAATGATTGGTTAAAAAGTCAGGGGGAGAGCCCTGTCTAAATCCAGTGCTGTTTTATCCTTGTGTCAGCGTTTAATTCCATTTGCATATAAGCCTATTTCCCTTCTCTAAATTTAATTTGTTAGAGCTTGGCCCTCAGCAACAACAGCAACAACAAAGTAATTGCATGCAGTATTGGGCAATGGTGCCAATACAGCATGTGCTATAAAAATGTCTCGCACAAATTTATAAAATGTAGTTATTAGTGACATTCTGCCTGGTAACAGCAGTATCTGGATATCTGGAAAAAAACAAAACATTGAGCTACCTCATGGACATGTGACATCTAATAACACGCATATGAAGAAGCTTTTTTTCTAATATCAGCTATTAATTGTGGCCATTTCACCAAAGGAAATGAGGTATCCATGTCTTATATGACCAATAGGAATCATCCTTGAGTTTCATTGAGACGAGATGAAACTGGCTGAGGCTTAGATCTCAAGCCACCCTAGATATCACCTGTGACTTTGCACAAGGTACTTTTGCTGCATGACTTAGCAAGCTTGTTTTAAACTGGGAAGGAGTGGTTGGCATTGTCGCAATACCTTGTTTGTTTAGCTGCTACACTCCACTACAGTACTATTTATTATGTTCTCATATCACCTAGCCTCAAAACGCTCAGCCCAGTCTTCATTTAGACCTTTCACATGGCCATATTACAATGAAAAGGTATTTCTTGTTGAACTTGACCTGATTGACTGTCATTCCAATTCAGTTGTTCTTCCAAAGGTAGTGCTACCTGTCTCAAGTTTATAGGATCCTTTATTCTCATTTTCGCTATCCTGAATATTTGATTGCACCCAACCAAAGGGAAAACCTCCAAATCAAAGCATTTCTTAGGATTAATTTGAGTTTCTCTTTCTCCTTCAAAAATTAACTTTTTCATCATACATTCTGATACGTTAAAACTAATTATGGTAATAGATTCTTATGTCTTGTCACTTTTGCACAACTTTGTGATCTATTGATAAGAGGTCATTTCAATTTCACCATTTGTGGAAGGAAGACACTGATGCCAGGATGTAAAGATACTGGCCTGTAGCATTGTGCAATATTGTGCAAATAACAGAGCCTGGAAGAGAAGCCCGATTTTCTGAATTAGAGCTGCATGCTCTGTGCCTAAGGCCATGCTATACATACAATATAAGCTCACGGAGAGTGGAAAATAAACACTCATCTTCCCAGTTTCTGATCTCTATGTTTAGATAAATCAGGTTATTTCATAATGTATCAGGTCTTTTTGATACATATTGTTCCTCCAATGGAGAGAAAAGCCCACTATTACCCTTGTTACTTACTCCCATACCTCTTAATGCACTTGCAGCCTTTCCTCAGTAGGATTAGAAGATACTCAGGACCTTTCAGGAGGCACTTACCACTTTACAGGATTAGGATAAGCCTGCCTTTGATGTTTTTGTGATCACACCCATCTGTCATAACTGAACATGGAGAATTAGGCTTTATTTTTATTTAATGTTCTAGTTATGTTTAAAAGGTCAAATATAAAAATATATTAAATTATTTTTCTCAATTTGCCTGCTTTTCTTTAAAACATCACTGAGGATATGTTTCTTTTTAATCCATATGCTAATGTTTGAAAAGTCAAAAAACCCCACAGTTATTATCAGAATCAGCAAATAAAGATGTGGTTTCACCTGATTTTAAGTTTTAACAATTGTACTCCATTTCACACTCCTTCCTCTTCTGCCATCCATATATTCATTACAAATGTCAGATAAGGCTAATCCTTCATGTGACATTACTACAGATGGTTACATAGGGGACTTAAACCAGATGCCGATAGTCTGGATAATCTGGATAAAAGCTGGTAACCTAAACTAAATCCATTTTGTGTATTACTCATGCTAACAGTTATGTATAAAATCTTTATTTCCCTTTAACACTTTACATAACTCTTGCTTTCCTCTTTTTATACTTTCAAGGTTTTTATTTTGGAGAGGGTTCTTCTACATCTCCCACATCTACCACCTCAGGTAAATCGTGCATACATGTATGTACATAAACAAGATATGGGGAGGGGAGAGACACTTTTTAGATAAGAATGAGTACCTAAGTTTATCTTTTGTTTTAAAATTCCCATTGGGTTGAAAATTGGCACTCTTCAACAGGCACACCTGAAAAATAACTTTTAATTTCTTTCATATGATGAGGTTTAATGGAAGTATTAGCAGGAAAAAAATAACTTAATTCTGTACTTTCGAAGAGTCTTTGAAGTTCAATCGTTAGGACAGGAGCTGATAGGTGTTCTTTCTGGTTGAGTGCCCTAGACCTCTGACCAGACTTGAATGTTTGGAACCCATTTTTCTGTCTAGTCAGGAATAGAAATTTCCTATCTTAAGTTGTATTTACTCTGAATATTATGTATACCTTTATTTGGAAGACTTTCTCTCATTTAGTAATGGTGTTTGTGTTCTGAATTGGGGGATTCACAAAAACTAGTCTAAGAAGAACTCTGTGTGTGTGTTAAGCAGCCAATTATTTACGTGAGAAATTCTGTGACATAAACATGCTTAACTACAGAAATGTAGACCAACACTCAGCGTATGTGCCATATTATGTCATATTTATTCCACTGGTACATACATATTCCCGTGAAACAGAAGGATTCCAAGATATAATAGATTTAACTGAAGAATGCACTGGCTGTTTAAATCAGAGAATGGGAGACTGCAAGTTTAAACTAATCAAAGTAGTGAAGTGTGGTTCTGACAGGGGCAAAAATACAATGATGATTAGAGGCTGGGATATCAGCTAGAAATGCCTATAGAAGACTCCTTATACCATTCCCCTTTACTTCCTTCTTTACACCCCAGGGCTTCGGCGCTTGTGTTTGAGATGAAGTAGGAATGTGAATTTTTGTTTTATTCTTGGGTGCAGGACTCCTCCAGAGGAAAAGTGAGAAAGAAATGTGCAGTGTTGTATCTGGTATCTGGATCCTTCCTTGCCTACCTATTACTACCACTGAATGCTGCCTATGGCTAGAGGACTTGGAGAGGAAGATACTAGGTTATTGTCTGCCATTTAATATAATGATATTTGGGGCTCTTTCAGCTCTATTATTCTCTTATTTTTATTAATAAGTTGTACTTCTAAGCTGGTCACTAGTCTTGAAGTTTAGGAAAATAAGTTTACCAAGAACGCAAGCTATTCAACTGTCATGTAGATTTTCATCTACAGCCTATCACACTTGAGATTTAGATTAGGGTATGTAACTTGAGCAGGTTCCCATACAATAAATGAGCTAGGGTCTAATCTGATCTCTCTCTAATACAATGAGCTATAAGGGCAGTGGTCTGGAGCATGGTACGTGGCAGAAAGTTTCAGTGATTCTCTTCTTAGTAGTTTTGCCCCCGTTGGGTACTAGCGGAGCAGGTAAAGAAGTCAATGTCCCAGGTCAGCCTAAGCATGTTGAGTACTGAGGTTTGAATACCAGGATTTAATACTGCCTTCTGTTGCCAGTCAAAGCTCTCAGGTGGACAACCCTCATAGTCTGTAGCAGTATATCCAGTAGTTAGTAATGTCTACCTCTGTCAGAATCCTTACTGTGTCACTAATTCTAAAAGTGTATGGATCGCACTGCTGGCTTCAATTAACGTAGTTCTACTGAAATCAACAGACTCCAGATGACTTACACCAGTAGAAAACCTTGATCCTTCCCTTCATGTATAGAATGATACAGTAGTGAAGTATACTGTTCACCATGGGTCAAATAATTTTCTGCAAATTGCTGAAAATGTTTATAAGAGTAGTCTGTCTTTAGATCTTAGAGCATACTGCAAAGATATCTGGTGCAAACCTTCTGCAAGGATATGAGTAAAGACATATTGTCCAGATATTTTCTGTCCTTAATATACACAGTGATCAGATAACATCATAATTGTTGTTGACTATGGGATCATAAACCTTTGTAGTCAAAGAGAGGGTAAATACTTTGGTCTGAAAGGTTAGCTGAAGGAAGACAAATTATTGCAACAGATGCGTAAAGGTGAAAGAGGTGAGTAATTACATGAAATGTTGTGAGCAAGGAAACAAACTCTTACAATTATGTGTTCTGCGGCAAATGAGGTCTTGGTAGGTTGATACACATTACAGTAAATATTATGATTAATAGTGATAATGTTATTTTAATGTTTGTGGTTATCAAAGAGTGGAAGCAATAACTGGGTCTGATAGCAACATTTGACTAACCTTTGACAATTACATTTTTAAATGTAAATTTTTAGACTGTGTCTTTAAACGGTAGCAGTTCTGTTGATTTATTTTAGAGGCTTACAAAAAGTTTAAAAATACAGTAACATTCTCTTATTGACCATACAGATGTGGTTGGAAGACCTATACGTGGGGCAGATATTTTGCTACCATCTGTTCCATGTTAGAGGAAATGTCCAATTCAGTGGAGCTATTTCTTTGCTGTTGTAGGCTTGGAAATGCCATTTCATCACTAAAAATCTTGATTCATCAAGATTAATACGTCATTTCCAGAAATGCTGTTTAGTGGAGTGTGTATGTATGGAAATGATGTCCTAGTATAGAGAGGGTCCTGGGTTATGAGTATTTTATGATCCACATATCTCTAATTCATCTCTTGCTTTTGAAACATAACACATGTTCTAGCTGCACTGATATGGGTTCTTGCTTATTACAGTTAATGGATTATTCATCCTCTTTGTCCTTGACATAATCCTAAGTATGTGCATAAAACTCAGATCATGTTGCCCATAAAAACCAATCAGCCCAGAGTTCTTCTGCAAGGTGTTGAACATTCACCCAGAGCAGATGGTAAAGATAATGTTTAATAAAGAGTTAGAGGATTAGTTGGAACAGAAATAAGCTAAGAGAAAGGGATAATTTCATTTCATATGAAACTCCATGACATTTCATGCACCCAAGGACTGATTAAAATTATGCCAAAAGCTGCTCTTTTTGGCCAGTTTGTCCTAATACTGACCCTGCTTATATTGTCAGCTGCTGTATCTGCATGTGTTATTTTACCACTTTGTGAATAACTCAAAAGAAAGCTCTTCTGATTCTCCTGTGGCTGGCAAAAGTAATTCTTGATTAAATAAGAACAGGAGAGGTGATAGGATTCTGCTAAATATGTTGAATATATTTAAGCAACTGATATCTCAACTGAGGTTTAGAAGAAAGGTTTTATAGGTCATTTTAAACATAAATTAATTTTAAATGGTAGTTTTCATAATGTGTGGAGTTAAGCTTTGGATTACCTTGAATATTTATATGCTGAATGAAAAACAGAGCAGGGTATAGTCCATAAAGAATTTTTTAGTCTTGTTTTAGGAAAATTTATTTTTGCCATCAAAAAGGCACTACAATAACAAAACCTACAGGTTTTGCATATTGTGTAATATTTGTAATGAAGGCCTAACCATCCTTTAATAAGGCTTAATCAAAGAAGTTGAATAAACAAAATCAGACAGAAGCAAGTATTTTACAATTAGGGTATATCTGGGCCCATGGTTGTCCTCTGCTGTAACTTTTATAAATCAGAAGCAACATAAGTGGAATCTACTGGTAAACACAGTGTCCCTTTCTATGAACACAAAAATTAAACTCTTGGAAGCTGTTCTCATAAACAAACACATGCTTAGGAGAAGACATTTTAGAATGGTTGGTGGGAGACAGAAGATGAGGATTTCTTTTAACAGTTATGGCACAAGAGTACAACAGGATCAAAATCCAAACTATTATATTTTTACTGAGACTCAGAGGTCACATAAAAACAGATGTAAGCATCTCTGGACCTGTTCCAGCTGAAGCTCAAAGCTCTAATCAGTCTTTAATGGTAGAGCACTGTTAGCTGTTTCTGTAATGCAGGAAGTCAAAAGTATTCCAAAATCAACATAATTGCTTTTGTACTGAAGTAGGCCAAAGCTGAAACCTTTGAAACCCTCTTGAAGTTTGGTGGCTTGGATAATATCGCTACCTGTTAGTTCCAGAATTCAGCTGAAATCTTCTCAAAACCTGCTCAGCACTTTCTAGGCATCTCCTGCCCTTAAGACAATGCTTGGCTGTCTTAAATAAAGGCCCTAAAGCCTGTTCTTCTGCTGCTGATTTTTCCTACCTTAACTTGTGTTCCTGTTGCTTCTCCAGTTGGTTACTTTTGAAAATGTTTCATAGGGCACTTCAAACAGCAGAGTCTATTTAAAATATGGATGAACATAAAAATAGCAAGATACTGTTAAGAATGAACTAGAAATTAATGAAACCTTATTTTCACTAGAAAAATTGGACTTATTTTATTACAAAAAGCAGGTTTAGGTGAGTTGTGTTTGAAAACTACTGATTGTTGTCAAATAGCTTACTATGAAACTATCTAGTAAAATGATTTCTAAATTTCCTTAGGTTTGTTAAATATTTGTCCATACTTCATTGCAGCCACCTTTTGAAACCCCTGTGGCAAGAATAAAGCTCAACAAGAAGTCTGTCAGCTGATACGCAGTATCAAAATCAGATAATGCAGCTCAGCAAGAAGAGAGGGTCATGTCACACAGCTGAGATGAGACATAGTTGAGATGAGACATAGATAAGCCTAAAGCAAGTTAGGGCTTTATCTCAGTTTAACCTTGAACCAGATGCCCTTTCCAAACCCCTTCACCACCCCCCACCTGGCAATGTTTATAGTGCACTACAGCTATGCAGGAACAAACAGCTAGAATTAACAAAATTGGAGATGGGAGGAAAGAGAGGCCTTAGAAAGCATGGCATTAAACTTGTATTTATGGATATGTTTCAAGCAAAACATGTTTCTTAAAATGTAGAGATGGAAATAAATAGATTGACTAGCTGAATTTTGAAGCGGAACAAGAGATTCAGGTATAAAAGGACTTTTTCTAGTTAGGACTTCATATTAGTTGAATAATGATCGTACTAAAATGTATCATGAAACAGAAAATCCATTTTTTTAACTCTTTTTAATGTTTTTCCATTTAAATAATACTCCCACCACAATAAAACCCAGAAAGAAATGATGTTCACTGAGGAGTTAGTAGGTTTTTAATTCTTTCCCAGATTGTGAATGATTAGCATACAGGTAACTTCTCCTGGCACTGAGAATGTTGTTCACCTTGTAAGTTCCTTCAGTTACTCACTCTCCAGCCTGCCAGTTAGTGTGTTCACATCATCCTCAGTTATTGCTTTTCTTTTTTCTATCTGCATCTTTCTGTCTTGGCAGGGGAATGTCAGAAAACAAGCTTTGTTTTGATTTCTTCTCCTTTGTTTTTCTCAACTAGTGCTTTTTCAAAAGTTTTCAGAAATCAAATGTGCACTTGTTCTTTTTTATTCCTATTTTATCTGTACTGGTTTCCTAACTTGCATCCTCCAGCTCTAAGCTCTCCTTTAACGGGGCGCCTGTGCTGCTTTTCTCACAAGGTGAACACTTTCTTTGTTTTTGCATCTGAATTATACAGTTATACTTTATTAGGAGATTTCTGATTTTGGTAGCTTTGAAATAAGTGAGATCCTACTACTAAGCATACTGCATTTTGGATGCGTTTCTTGTGTGCATAGTTATTGCTCTTGATCTGGATTAATAGAAAATCTTTTTTTTCTCTAATGCCTTTATGTTTGAATGCGTTATTTCTTCTTTCCTTTTTAGATGCTTGACCAAAGGAAGATTAAGGTTATGCTTGAATATCATGAGACACTGATTTTTTTTAACAGAAAACCCGCAAATTATTGATTGGCCCAATATAAGTTTCCCTGGAACATACCCATGTGAAGACAATAACTGTGATGATGCGTGCTTTTCTGTAGCAATAGTTTGATTGGCAAATGTAATGTTTATGCTTCCTAGTTACATCAGTGGGTTCTAATAAACAGATATCATGCAGCTACAGCAAACTATCTAATAATATTTCACACACTGCTTTTCCCAACAGTAAAGACGACCCAGTAGCAGGAATACTTGTCACTGCTTTACATTACAAATACTCTTAATTTTTATCTCATTTTAGGCTAGGGGAACTCCAGAATGATACAGGATACCACATATGTCCAAAGTTCAGTGTGCAGCTAAATTCTCTCTCTCTTACTTCTGAGGTCCCTGCTGAAGATTTACTTTAACTATCTTCCAGGATCTGATGGAAGTTCATACCCAAGACAGATCTCAGCCTGTAGCTGCAGCTCTATATCCAAAAGAATATCCACAATGACTCAGTTCCTGCTGCGAGATTATTGCTGCACCTGTGACTTCTTAAATTAGCCACAGCTGGACTAGCTGGGTCCTACTAGCTGCCAGTGGAGAGTGGCATACTGCTTCAGGAACACTCGTAGCTTCTCCATCACATGCTGTTGAATTGAAAAACAGCACTCAGGCAAGAGAAGGGCAGTTGCAAACTCAGGTTCTCTTTCCTCTCATAGGAAATAACCCTTATTCAGTTTTAGCTGATTCAAAGCCATGTTGTAACACCTACTTTCCAGGTAACTGCCTAAATTTTTGCATACTGCAGAAAAATAATAGACAAACTCCCTTCTTAATTTGGAAGAAGACCTCACAGTCACCTGGAAATAAACTATCATTTTTCACCACTTGTGGCTTCTACTTTCTCCAGATATGCAAAAAAATCCTTGTGCAGAAGAGGAACTGGAAAAATCCAGTTATAAAAAGAGATTTGGAAGGAATGCTGTTTTTTCCACCCAGTAAATCTTCTGGATTCTTTAAAAATAAAACAAACTAAAAAAAGAAAAAAAAAAAAAAACAGAAGGAAAGAATCACCCTTCTGTTATGGCCTTCCTTAGTTTTCCTCTTCTGGAAAACCCTGTAAAAGAGGAGTGAATTATATGCTTTAAGGATGCCCTTGACTAGCATAATTAGAGAAGCAATTCTGCCTTCCTACTTTCTTCTGAGACAGTACCTATCACCTGGCTTGGCTTGCCTGTGCAAGTCTTGCTGTTTGAGCTGGCTGCCACTTTAGGCAGTAAGAATGTGGAGAAGCTGGATATGGGAAAGATTGGATCCCCTCATTTTCTAGTAACAGGATCCTGTCTTTCAACCTCCTTTCTTAATGAAAATATACAGATTGCTCCAGGTTTCCAGGCAAGAGTGGTAAGATACAAAATATATTCCCCAGAGGTTAAATTAGTGGGTAGGAAGTGTTGTCTGACGCCTTGTTTGTGTAATCGCCAATTAAGGGAAATAAAAGAAATCCTCCTGTTTTGTTTTGAACAACTCTGTCCCCTTATGAATGTGGGCAGATGCTTACATATGAAAATTAAACTTATAATATTTGCAATACAAATAAGTGCAAGTATAATGCTTTTAATCTTTAGTGGATAAGTATTTACTGGGGGCCCAGATTCATTCAATTTCCTCAGCTGTGCTCTTGTTGATATAATAGAGCTGTTTGTGACACTAAGTGTGGTGGATTTGATTTTGCTTCAGGTTGACATTTCATGGCACTAAGCATGAAAAATTACAACCTCAACAAAGCCTTCCTTGGTGGAGCTCTTAGAGACAACAGTAAGACATTCTCATGCTAAATAGAGCCTCTGTGATGGCTGAGTGGTTGCTTCATGGTTCTCTTTGAGTATTTGTCACTTATCCTGTTTCCATCAGATGCTAAAAATGTGATGGAAGAGTGAAAAATACAAAGGAGAACCACAAAGGCTACATATTTGTTTCATGTACATTTAAGTGGCATTATTTAAGCAGGTCATCTTACTTGGAAATCAAATTAAAAAGTGATTTAAAGGGATGATGGCAGGAATAGGTATATCTATCATTGCTAATCTGGACTAGGATTTTCTCTCTATTGAAACTACAGGAAGTCACATAAATAGGGAATAGTTTTCAAAATTTATATATGAATATATATACATGTAAAAAAAAAAAGTCTAGCTGTCAAGCATGATGGAAGTTTGTAGAGATTTTCTTGTGAATCAGTAACAACGAAACCTTGACTTCATGAAATTGAGAGCCTTGGATTACAAATCAAAGTCAGTGGAGGCAAACCAGGAGTTAATGTATGGCAAGGTTGCTTAAGATCAAGAGTGTGGTCTGCCTTTTAAAGGAATACTGTTTTTGTTACTGAGGCAGAGTTTGGTGATACCCACATACTGCAATGTCATGCAGAGAGAAGATAAATTTAGATTGAATGATTTCTCAGTTAAACAGGGACCAACAGGGAGTTTATAATAAAACAATTTACACTCACTTTGGAATATGACAATGGCAATTTTTCTTGTGCTGAAAACAAACCATTACTGATGTATGTTTGTGACCCAGCAGGAA
This sequence comes from Elanus axillaris, assembly GCA_026212715.1. Taxonomy (NCBI): domain Eukaryota; kingdom Metazoa; phylum Chordata; class Aves; order Accipitriformes; family Accipitridae; genus Elanus; species Elanus axillaris. The sequence continues at coordinate 18,023,249 of JANZLQ010000095.1, read as the reverse complement.
GTTTTCTAATACAGACTCTTTCCACATCTATTCAGTAGCAGATGTAATTTGTCCAGCTTGTCTAGCAGTATATAATATCATGTATTATTACTACTGTCACATTTTCCTATGATGCTAAAATTCTGGTGAAAAATGTAGATGCCTTTGGAATCCCCCAGAAGTGACATATGTCCTTTAGCCTTGAAGGTTTAGCTCTTAATGAATTAGAGGCTTAAATTCACTCATCCGGTTTTAGATTTCATTAAAAATATTTGTGGTGTAATCTCTAATTCTAAAAAATTTATCAGGTAACATTTTGACATATATGATACCAGTTTTTCATTCACATACTGTAATGTAAATCAGGAGGAGTTCCTTTGTCAGTGCAGTAAATCAGGGTGAAAGAACAGACTTCCTTTTTACAGGAAATTTTCACTGCATTTAAAAATGCCTGATACTAGAAGCATTGATACTACTTCTGTTTTATTTTAGCTGTGTCAGCAGGAGGAAAGGATGTCAGTATTCCTAATCTAAGGTCTGAGGTCCCAAGTTTCTGTCTTCAGTATGGATCCAACAAAATACCATATAAGACTGGTACAGTCAGTAGGGCATGGAGACAGAAAATTGCTTACAAGACCAACTGAACTCTCAGGTGATGTTCAGGACCGCTTTTGGTCAGATGGAACTATCATTGCTCCCTAGCATCAAGCAGAGATATTTCTAAGACTTCCTTGCTGAATAAGATGATATTAACACAGCTGATTCAGTACTAGAGAAACAGCTGGTATGTATAAGCACAGGATCTTGAAGAATTACCCATATAAAGAAAGCTCTTGTTCTTCAGTATAGGTGTGCACCATTGCTTTTATGGGAGAAAGGATAGCAGAAATTAATTGGAAAGTATTGATAATTGCACAGAAATTTCTGTGTAGGCCCCGTGGGAACACATTCTTCTCATTTCTAGATTCCCTTAATGAAATTTTTATACAGACTGTAAAAATATTTTCCCTTTAGAAAATAGAGCCAAATTTCTTCAGTTCTTTTCTTCCTATTTTGTTTTTACTTCTGAGGAAATATTCAGGGTAAAGGAAGTGCTGGTTCTACTTCTATAATGGCAGTAGTCTCCTACCGTTCATCATGGGAAATTGTTTTGGTAGTGGTGGAGAAATATCTGGGACCAGATTAGTAATTCTGTGTTTCTTCATTTTATTTTGTGATTAATTTTCCACAGGTGTAGCTGAGGGAGGAAAAAGCCTAAAACAATAAAAGGCAAGGATCTGTAATTAGATGAGATTGTCCATGGGAGGAAGAACAGTACACAGCCAGAAAGCTTGGAATACCATCATTCAGCTGTGAGGCTGAATGATTGCCAAACACATTAGTAAATGGCAATTTTCTTTGTAATTTTAAAATCTTAAAATTTTTTTTGATCATTAGATATTGCAGAATACATGATAGGTGAATTAAAACATAATTTGCAGACAAATAAAAATGTAAAACTTTAACTTAACTAATTGAAATTTAAGTATATAGAGAGAAGTATTTGCAGATGCAAGCCATGCAAATCATCAGGCTAAAACAAAGGTTGCTTAGATCAGTCCAATGATTAAAGTTTGATACAATCGTTTTGGAGCCAGATGGCCCCTGGCTAGGCAGAAATTAAAAAGACTGTATTAGGGTCTCCAGGAAAGAAACTATTCACCTGTCTTTGGATCCAGTGTAACTGAAGTGCTTGTGCTGTTCTGGGCATAGGAAAACACAGTTACTCTGGAGTATGTATTAGTTTATTTTGTTGTGTAGGAGAAAGGGTAATGAGAAAATTACCAGCTTTCACAGCTGCCCAAGTCAGTAGCTTTGGCAAGAAGAGAACATGTTTCTTCCTTTCACAGTGATCTGTGAGGTCCCGGGGATCACTGTGCAGCTCTGTGTCACCGCGTCTGCGGGAGTTTCAAGGGCATTGAGGGGGCAGATGAAAACCCAGTTTTTAATGTCACAAATAAACTTGCAGTTCTATGAGTAACATTTTTAAAGGAGGATAACTTCTGTCACATGGCACTGTCTTGGAATCTATTTATAAACACCTTCTAGCCATCCATAACTGAAGAACTCCCATTACAGTAAGATAATTGAGAAGACATTTTTCCAAATTTCTATTTATTAGATACTTACACCTAGTGTGAGAGAGAATTTCATCAAATGTAGGAGACTTTGAACCCTTTGTGGCACTTCTATTTGTCAGAGACCATTCTGTTGCATCTGAAGACTTGTTCATTAGGAGTGTACAATTTTTCATTAAACAAAGACTGACTGAGCTGGCTAGCAGTAAGAGGAGTCCAAATGAATATAGTGGCCTTCTCCACTATCAGACTAATGCAAAATGGGCTGGTATAACTGATTCCTGGTCCTGCCAGGAGCCTGCTCCAGTGTGGGCTTTCCACAGGGTCACAGCTTCCTTCGGGCACCCACCTGCTCCGGCGTGGGGTCCTCCCCGGGCTGCAGGTGGAGATCTGCTCCACCGTGGACCTCCCTGGGCTGCAGGGGGACAGCCTGCCTCACCGTGGTCTTCCTCACGGGCTGCTGGGGAATCTCTGCTCTGGTGCATGGAGCACCTCCTCCCCTCCTTCTGCACTGACCTGGGGGTCTGCAGGGTTGTTGCTCTCACATGTTCTCACTCCTCTCTCCGGCTGCAGTTTCTGTGCTTGGGCAACTTTTTTTTCCCTCCTTAAATCTGTTATCCCAGAGGTGCTACTACTGTTGCTGATGGGCTCAGCCTTGCCTAGTGGCAAGTCCATCCTGGAGCCAGCTGGCATTGGCTCTGCCGGACATAGGGGAAGCTTCTAGCAGCTTCTCACAGAAGCTACCCCTGTAGCCCCCCACCACTCCCAAAACCTTGCCATGCAAACCCAAAACATCACAGTAGGTATATTTTTTTTCCTCTGTGCATGAGTCACTGTAGAGCAGTATCTTCCCTGTACTCTGGTGGGTGACAATGGGCTGATCTGGTGGTGAGCTCGTATCATATTCAAATATAGCAACATCTTGATGATATTATGATGATTACCACTTTGCAATTGGTATGTCTTAACTCAGCACAGGAACATAACATTCCTAATGAGATATAGCAATAATTTGCCTGTCACAAAATGATCTTTTCCTTCTTAAGTGACAGTGTGTTGCCATTACAAACATATGTCCCCGTTGACTAAAGCACTAATGAATACAGGTCTAGCATTATCATATTAGATATTTATGCCATTTGATAAAATGTAGAACTCAGTCTGGATCAAAGCTATTCATATAGCACATGAATCCTGGAGTTAGTTAAGGCAGTGAGGGGTATCTGTTCTCTTTTTTGCCTAGCCCACAGGAGCCTTGAACTATTCAGGAAGTAGCTGGGGCAAATGAAGAGATTTTCAAAGGAGACTAGTAAAGTTAAGCATTGCAGTCTTAATGTAAGTTTTCATAAGCAATTCCTCTTGGAAACTGAGCTATTGTTCACGTAAGGCTCAGTTTTGTACTCCCCCTTTAGGCTCTGAGCCGACAAATTTATGTGGGATTAATTTTAAGCATGTGGTCCTGTGGACTTCAATAGGGCTACTTAAGCCTGAAGTTAGGCACATGTGTAAGCATTTTCAGAATCAGAGCTCTAGGAGAGATTCCCATTTATTTTGATGGGAGTGTTGGCTGAATGCAGATTGAGCCCATGTGTTACAAAAGCCATTCTTTGACACTCTGGTTGGACTGTCGTAACTAGGGAAAAGTTAATTCAGTGAGGTAAATGTCTATTGCAAGTTTTCTATACTCAAGAGAGAAAAATTATTTTCTTACTGTTGAATTTCCTTGTGTTGTAGGTTTAAGTTTACTTCATAATACATGTAGTAACTGATACATAGCTTAATGTCAGTATTATCTAAACTCTGTAGCATTGCTTTACTTACTGTGTGTTTGAAGACATGGTACAAATCTTCAAAATACCCATTTTATGTGTAGTGATATGCATCACTTTGTGAATTGTTTTATAACCATTGTATCATTTTAAAAAGCACTGTATTTCTTTGCTGTGTTGTGAGTTTTGGTCATTTTCTTTAAAAAATCAATGCGGATGACTTTGAATACTTTAATAGCATAAAGCTATTGACCATTCAGATGTTTAGAATTGTGTTTGAATCATGCATATACTACTGGTCAAAATCTAATGCTGTTATGTAGCTCAACCCCCCCAAATTTTGAAGTCAGTTTTAATAAATATTTTAAGATTAAGATACCATTTTAACATAATAACACACCTCCTGCATATTGGTTTTTAGGTTCTAATGGAGACCTGGGCTTCAGAAGGTTGTATTAGTTTGTAGTAACGCTGTGCTTATTGACAGGAATCTAGATATTGCAGTCTCTGTTTGAATAAAACTGTTTTTTTGAAGTGAAAGAGAATCTTAAGGTGCAAAATTTGATATATTTTGTGCATGGTGCACAAGAGCCTGTGAACTACTTTTCAGCAGTGCAATGTCTGTAGACAGGTAGAGGGCAGGGATTGATAGATACAGGACTTTGTGACATATTAGAGCCAATGCACTGGAGTTCCAGTGTGGACTTTAACTACAGGACTAGATACGACTGAACTTGTTAAGATCATCCCCATGTATTTCCTGTCTGAATGCAGATGATCTGAGTCTGGGTTTGAGCATGTTCCAGTTTGTTCCAGCTGTAGCCTATCTCTAATTACAGGGAGTGGTATAGATTACATTGCTTTAAAAACCACCTTAACAAACTGGTTTTTAGCTCCACCAGTACTACCCCAGTATGTTGCTTTTAAAAATTAGATATATTTAAGAAATGCTGAAAATTCATGTGACTGGCACTAGGCTGTCACATTGGGTCTGTTCTGTAGCAGCAGAATGCAAGGTCAGGCATGCAAACAGGAGTCATGAGATAACGCCAAGTACTAATCCATATGAAGGACTAGGGGAAGAGCACAATGTGAAATACTTGTGGTTGATAGGAAGTCCTCTTGAATAGCATTTATTTTTCCGCCAACATTTACATGCTAACATTAAATGTGTTTGGTGAGATAGAATGGAGTCTTGGATGGCTCATAAACAGTCTTTTCAGTATATAATAAAATAGTATAGTCTTGTATATCTCAGATTCTCTTCCATCTGTTTTAGTACTGGTTTCCTGTTAGTAACTTCACACAGGCCAGCTTACAGCAGTGATAATTTTTTGGACAGTGCTGAAGTAGAATAGGTTCAAACTGGTGACATGGAAGTGAAAAACTCTATGTATCTGTGTCTTGACCCTGCATCAGCAGAGTTTATCCAGGATTAAAATTTTTTTTACCAAAGGCATTAGAATCACTTGAATAATTCTGATGTAAACTAAGTTTGGATCATTCTTATTCTAACACCTCATCAGCCAGAGTAATGTGATGAAAAATGTCACTAGTCACTTTAGCTGGGAATATTAAGACAATACTTGTTAAAGTGATTGGAAAACCTCTGATGTGTGTGAGAAAAAGAAAACCCATTCCATTTTTTATGAAATATGCAGAGAATCTTTAAACTGCTCAAGCAAGGCTATGTTCCAAAATGCCCAAATGGTATGTTATTAATTTTGAGCAAATATGTACAAAAACCACACAGAAGGTAAGTAATATAGAGCAGATACAAAATATTTCTTTAGTAATATTACTTGAGTATTTCCTGTTACATGACCATATTTGTATTTTCTCTGTAAGCAAACCTTTTTCTTTTGAAATAAAATCATGACTTATACTTGACAAAATTTCTGTTACAATAAGATGAAAATGCATTTAAAATGCTACATGGAAATAATTTCTTTACAGTACCTCAAAGGGTGGACTTGGAGAAACTGAGGAAGAAAAACTTAATGCAAAACTGCATCACTGAGCCTAAAGCTTTTTGTATTTGGGTACTTAGTCTTTTGCTTCTGTTACTACAGGCGTGTTGACTCAACCCACAGACTAGTAACTAGCATGTAGAAATGAACCGCCTCTGAAGTATGTAACATTTATGCCATAAGGATAAATGTCAGAGATAATTAGCAAAATTGGCACAGCAAAAATTTTACATCTGTGAAAGCTGAAAGAATTTAATATTTTAATGATGTAATGATGTATACTGAAGTTCCTGGAGCCTGAAAGTCTCTATTGAAATAGCTATTGACAAGTTCTTTTATGTACTCAGTGCACTACCCGCTCAGCAGCAGCACACTGTCATTTTAGAGCAATTGCCCAGCAAACTTTTAAAATGCTGTCACAAAAAATTGCTAAAACAGAGGTAGCTCTTTAATTTGTCTGCCACTTTTTCTGTCACTCCTACTGCACTTTATGTTGAGTGCAAGGTTTAGCTGTCACATCTGAAGTTCTTCCACATATTTCTAGAGGTTGGGTTGAGGCCGTGTTGCCAATTTGTCCTACAATGTTAAGGGAAGTTTTAAATAAAAATATATTATTCACACTTCTTTTACTTGTACACTTTAATATAGAGGATTGCAAATTATTCCTTCTATAGCTAGGGAAACTAATGAGTTTCACGAGAGATGATGATTTGTCCAAATCCAGCTGTTTCATAGGAATACGTGTATGTGTGTGTGTGTATATATATGAATGTATATACACATATATGTGTTTTCCCTACTTGTGTATATACATTAAAAAAAATATACATATATATGTAAAATACAGCTGCTTAAGACTGGGCAGCAGCTGATGTTCCTTCCAGGTACAGGTTCATCCTCTGAAAATGTTCTGTTTATACAAGATGGAAAGGCTCCAGTGGGAAGTTTAAGAACAACTTACCTCAGACTTCCAAGTGGCCAGGATGCTCAGCTGGGATGTGGGAGAACACTAAAGGAAGAACTAGAGTATGTCTGTGTGCACTGTATTTTTGTAGTGGTTATCTGGCTTATCCAGATATGAAACAGTAAAGCATTTGAAAGCTTTTAATTTTCATGAGATGGGAAAATGTTTCTTTACAGTTTTAGATCCAGGAAGTTTCTTGCACATTAGCTAATCTTGTGTGATACTGGAGGCAGGAAGGCAAAAACATAACTCAATTTTTTGTACTTCTCTTCTAAAAGGCTTTATTATCTGCTTGCTTTTTTTTGTGGGCCCTTCCAAGCAGTAAAATTCCTTGTTGTCTTTCTCTCAGGGCACAGTGGAGGTATAAAGCAGCTATGTCAGACAGCATCTTCTGTGCCAAGGAACGGGGAAGTGTTGCTTTAAGGCCACAAGGTAATTATGCAGGCATCAGACTTCCATGTGGTTAGTATTGGTCTTCACTGGATATCCTGAGATCATGAGCAAGGAGTAGGAGGAAATGTCTGGGTCTGTTATCCCTCTTATAAAGGGAACTTATCTATGGCACGTATTGCTGACTCTGAAATTGAGTGTAAAATTATGAATTACAGCAACTTGATCAGCTAAATGCTGTTACTGCTAGAAGTTGGTTTCTGCTGTCTGAATCCCATCACAATTGGAAACTGCATTAGGAGGAGACAGCTGAAGTTCATTATCACATGGATCATTTTTTGTTTTCTCATTCCTTAAACATAATTTTCGTATTTAGCTTTCAGACTTTTTGAGGGTAAAATGGGAAAGAAAAAATTACTGTTTATAGGATGACTTTTATATTTCAATGTAACAAAAATTGCATTTTGATTTTCACCATCATTTAATTCTCTCAAGTGAATAGTTACAAAAGTAAAAATATGAAGAGCCAAGTATTATATATACATTTAAATGATGGAAGAAAAACTTCTTTTAATGTACAGAGTTACTAACAGTTTACACATTTGACTGTAGGGGGAGTGAATATTCATAATAGAAATTTCACAATATGAAATGACATTAGTAGTTACTGACAATCTGTAGATATCAAAGAATGAGCACTGGCACATTAATAAGGAACTTAAAAGCAGTTCCACAGTCTAACATCTCAGCAACTATAAAACTACAACTTCTACATGAGTCATATTTTTGAACTCCAAACTATCTTATAAAATTAAGCTAGAACGCATTTTTTTCTGATACAAATGAGTATATTAATTTCCATAAGATATTATCTCTTACCATATATTTAATTCAGATTCTCCTTCTACTCCCACTAAAATAATTGCTTACAGTATACTGACTTGATTTTATATGGCTAATTAGAGCAGTGCATGGAAAAAAACAGGTTTGCAGGTAATACTGAAATTAAATATGTTAATCTGTACCTCAGTGCACATGTTTTGTATGAGCTTTAATTTGCTATATGAATTATAGTTCTGTGTTTATAAAATGCCCTTGAAAGAATGTCCTATTTTTTGAATAGTAATACCATAGGGAAACAAATATACAAAGCTTTTAGCTATAGGCTATATTTGCATAAATTTAGGCAAGTAGTCAGTCTGAATATCCAACTGAAGATATATTTTTAAAATATATTCTACATATAGTTGATAGGACTTTGTGTATTTAAGATTTACGTTTAGTTACAATATGGCAGCCTTTCATGATAGGCAAGTAAATTTTTAACACGGAGGCGTAAATAATATAGTAAACAGGCTGTGGTTTATCAGCTAGAGCACTGAACAAGTAATTCAAAAGGCTCTGAATTCATTTCTGTATGAACTAGTAGCAAGTATCTCTGGTACTGGTCTACTTTACAGGTTTATTCTAGAAAAAGCTGGCATGGTGCCCTCAGGGTAGCTGCCCAGTGCAGTGTATGTATTTTGTGACATGACTGCAGCGATGTGCAATTCCCCACAGAGATTCTGGTAACCTCAACTAAAAGTCTGGTAACTTCAGCTTTTTCAAAAAATCCTCACTGTTTAGAAAACTCTCCTTCCATGTGAATTCAGTTAAGATTCACTAATGATGCGGAGGAGGCAATTAGAAAACCTTTAATGCAGAGCATGTCCCAAATTCTACTTACGTTTTTTTATTAAGAAGGGCAAAGGGATATGCATGACCGATAGCCTTTTATGCTTTTTTCATCGTCAGGGCGGTCAAAAGCTTCTCTTCTGTTTAAGCAGTGGCAGTAAATCCAGTATTGGGATCAAATCTGTGTGTGCAAGATTTGTGTACGCACAAGTGCGTGAGTACAAGAATGGGTACAAGAACCTAAATCCTTTCTGGCTCAGGAACAGTATCTCTACTGGAGGTACATAGCTACATGTTGTTGAATGCATAGGAAACATTGCATGGCATTCAAAATGCATCACTGAAAACACTTACTTTGAAAGAGCATCTCAATTAATTTTTATTTCCAGTAGCTGTCTATCAGTAATCAAGATCTTGTATGCTCTTGACAGAACAAAGTATCACTGGTCAGAATGTTTTTGATGAGTCTATGACTTAGACATTTAATAGTGTTAGAGTATTAACATTTGGGCCATACATTATAGCTTCCCTTACCATCTTAAAAGGCAGGAGTATGCTCTGAGTCTTCCCACTAGCCTCACAGTAGAAGAACAGAAAACCTAAGAGTTAATTTAACCTTCAGACTGTCAAAGTAAAATAAACAGTTTTTTAAATGAAAATAGCTAGTCTGGAATATTTCACAGTGGAGAACTTCATTTTTTATTCATTCTCTTCATACAAGGTGAAGATCATACAAGTGAATGTCTAATATTGTCCCTCTGAGGGAGTGTCATTCAAAGTACCACCTAGAATTAATGGTTTGATGATGCTGAACAAGCTAGAGAAAATTGTTCCAGAATCTGTTTGTAGTGACAGGCCTATTTTGGGGTAAAGATTTCCCCTCTGGTTTTTCTTTGTTCTATATAATACTGCTAGTACACTTAAACAGTGAGTTTAACTTTTTGGTGAAATACTCCTTCAGCAACATCTTTCCAATAAGATTATTTTAATTGCCCATTGCTACTTGCAGTTATATGGAAATTGGTATAGCGTGACAATAAATCTCCTCCTTTACTAAAGAAAAAAGCACATTGCGTAACCAAATGTCACCAGCTATGACTAAATACAAGACAGTATGAGCCAAAGCCCTAGTTATGAGAATTGGAAGAAGAAATACAATCTCTAGTGATACTTTTATCAATTTTTAAGCCATGATCAGAAGTTTATGTGACACCTTTTTACCTGTCTTCTCCATTACTAACCTAGTAAAAGCTACAGAGTAGCCAAATAGAAAAGAAAAAGGAACATTTAAAATATGAAAATGCCAACAAAACAGACAATGTAATGGTATAAGGTTTGAAGAGGAATCCCATGGGAAGAAATCCATCCCAAAAGTATGATAGAGGTCCTGTTGGCCAGTCAATTTTTAATTTTTCTTCTTTAGAAATATGGCAGAACACTTAGCTGAAGTTTATGGTCTTCAGGGTCAGTTAGCATGGAAGACCATCATATACAATGTCAAGATGCAATGAAAATAAACAGAGTGGTCAAAGAAAGCCTGATTCCTAGCAATTACATTGACAAGTTAACTATGACTATAGAGGAAAACGTGGCAGCTGAATGATAGAGTACAAAATGGTCTAACATAACTTCCCGGATTGACTTAGCCTATGACATTGGCCAGATCTACTGCGTGGCTCTGCAGATAAAACCCACAAGCTCCACTTGGGGACTGTAGAAATCAGGGGAGAAGGAAGAATGACCCTTAGTTCTTTCCTCCTGTTGCAATGAGAGTTCATCCAGTCTGTTAGTTTATCTGTACTAAGAGCAATGTAATTTGCCTCTGCCTGAAAACTATCAGCTAAGATCAAGTGAAACTTAAAATGCAACAATCTCCTGCAAGAGTTGCTAAATTCTGTCAGTCTTTCTTTGGAGTGTGGGGGGACAAAACAGGAATGTGCTGAAGATCTGTATTTCAGCATGCTCTCTGGATGGATTCTATGCAGATGCAATACTAGAATGTTTGGTTGACCAGAACATGGAATACATAGGCATCCTAAGGATCAGAAGGGGGAGGAGAAGGAGAGAGAAAGGAAACAAAACCCAGGCATTAATAAAAGCTGTTCCCGTCTTTTTAGATCATAGGTTTATCCAGATACCACACCAGTCTCAGCACCTCTGAGTTAGTGTTTCACTGAGGCGAGAGCTTACCTAATTCATTTCTGAACAATATTTTGGATGGAAAGGCAAGTAATTAAAACCACAGTTGTTCATGTTTAAAGATGAAAAATACCTGTACTAAAATGTGCTGAGAATAGCACACTAGAATCTTTTTTTTTCTGACTAAGATTGCTGTAGGGCATTAAAAACAATCACAAGACTTGCATCTGATACAGGGTCCTTTTAATTAATTAGTCAACAAAGGTCAGGTCTTGAGTCAATGCACCAGAGTCATTGGACTGGACTGGACTAAATCTAATTATTCCCGGTCCTGCTATCAGACAAAGATTTTTTGATAATGACTTCTAACAGGGTAACAATGGTAGAGCTCAAAAAAGAGGAAGAAATAAAAGACGATTCTTCAAAATAAAATCAGTTTTATATCAACTTATATTATTATCTGAAAACTGCAAGTACCATTTCTAAAATCAATCAAATATTTGCTTTTGATTTTTAAAATCTGTGACTACTATCCCACTGACCTCTTCCATTTGCTGTGATTGTAGAGGGTACTGTTGAAGCCCGTTGACATAGTTTTCAAACTTTCCACATTACAGGGAACATCACTGCATTTAGCCTGTAATACACTCTTGTTTCATGCACGTTGATACTCACTCACTTTTCCTGTTGAACATATTTTACACAAAATAATGAATCATGACACTGAGGCTACAGAATTAATTCTGAATCTGTAATACCTTGCATCCCATCTTTGGGCCTTGGCTGCAAGAGAGGTCTGTCTGGCAGTTAGGAAAGACAGAATGGAGAAAATCTTGCCTTTAATTCACTAATTCATATGACCTTTTCTTCATACAAATTGGCATGGCTATATGCCTTTCGTTCAGAAGCTCACACTAGTGCTCTTCCAGCTTGAAGGTCCACATGGAATCATTTTTTTCTTGGCGTCACCTGTTTCTGAATAATATGCTAAAACCCTAAGTTTTACGGTTTTAAAAAATTTGGGAAATGCATTAGTTAAAAAAAATTGGATATATTTCAAAACCCCCAACAAAACCAACCTCAAACTAATTGTACTGAGTACTGTCAGTATGGTGCGGTACATGCAAACTCTTCAGCTATAGCTGTGCTACAGAAATTCTGGAGTGTGTGATGTTTGAATCACCAACATGTAGTACAATGGCTTAACTGCTAGCAAATGTATATTTTTAATATTGAAGTTTTGCTATATAAGCATAAGAAAAATTTGCAAGCCATCAGACTTCATTTTTTATTATAATTGTTTAAATTAAAAATTACTGAACTAAACTTTTCCCAAAACTGATCTAAAAAAATAAATAATTACATTCCTGGTTGAGTCCTTACATGCCAAGTTATAGCCTGAGATCAAAGTGTAAATATTTAACTATTAAGAATTCCAGTAAATCCTCCTTATGACTCCTGGATCAAACCATGAAGCATTTAAAAACCTTTCCTTTTGATTTCGGTTCTCCCATCTTTCCATGATTATGACAAGTGATATACCTATATGTCTGGATTCTGTGCAAAGCAGAATGGTACTAGCTTTCTTCAGTGGAATTACTGGTTTTGCCCAGATATTTTATTGTGAAACTACAATTAATTCCCATTTAATTACTCATTGCAACCTAACTGTGCAGTAGAGCTATTTGAGAATATTTTTTCTCAGAAAATGTTGATCATTCATGAGAAAGTATTTAATATGCCAGTTTTGAATATTTTTCTGTAGGAAAAGTAACTTTCTAGGCTGGACTGTGGTGGAAAGGATGGAGACTTGTGCCAGCCACAGAGAAATGCAGGCTTCTGTCCTGGGAAATGCATGTTCAGGTACCAGCTTGGATGACTGTGCAAAAAATTCTCAACAAATTTCCCTTTCAGAATCACCACTGATCTTTGGGTTGTGCTTTTGGCATAAGAATGACTGTTGATGTCAAGAGGTAAAACATTAGCTATTAATGGGTCTGACTGTAGGTTAGAACAGGGATGGAAATAGATTTTGCCTGGCTTCTAGGACACACACTTAAGTCTTCCTTTGTCATTATCCCATATCCTGTGTGAATGCTCGAAGCACTTGGTGTTGACTCTAGGTGCCTGTGGCCTCTTTCCTCCTTTTCATAAATATCACTCAGGGCAATCATCTCATAATCAATTCTACTACTAAACTGCAACTGTAACATCCCTCAGAGTGCAACTCTCATTCTGTTCTTTCCTTGACTCCATTTTGAATTTAACAATACATATTCTGCAAATGAGAAACCCCACCTTTGTCTTCTTGTCATTGTGGCCCTTTCATTATTTCACGTCTCACTCAGCAGTCATCATGTCCTTTTGTTGACTCAGAATTCATCAACTTGAGAACAGAAATAAGCTCAACCGGAACCCTTCCATCTGCTCCTTCGACTCAAGTCTGAATGTAAATCAAGTTGTGAGTGTCCATAAGGTCTGCTTTGAACTCACATACAACCCAACTCATTATAATAGCTACCTTTCAACCCAAATATATCACTTCCATCAGAAATGGAATCCAAATTTCCATTCATATGTTTGGTTTTTTTTTTTTTAATGTAGTCTCCCTTATTAATGGCATCTTTGACTGCTAAGTTTACAAACTCATTGGACTGAGGATCCTTGGTCCTGTTCCATGGTCTTTGTACTGTTCAGTGGGAAGAATCTTGGTTGATATAAAAATGGTTTATGTTCCTCAGTACTTGCTTTGGCTCTTGGCTGTTTTGTGCTTACGGCCAGAGGATGTTGTGCTTCAGCGATCCAAAGCCAAAAGGAGGATCCTTAGGTTCAATGACAAAGTTGCTGAATTTGTAGCAGTTCAAAGGCTGTCCTGACTTATGCTGGGAACTGAATTATTCCTCAAGTATTGGGGGGGGGGGGGGACTATATTATTAAAAGATAACCTC
>JANZLQ010000095.1:17887768-18007347 GCA_026212715.1 Elanus axillaris | reverse complement strand
GGCGGGGAAGGGCAGGCTGCCGCCCGCTGCCGGCCGCGGCGCGGGTAATCACGCGTCCCCCTCTCGCTGCTGATTTGCAAGAGCAGATTAATCAGAGCGCGCGGCTTGATGAAATTTGCTGTTATTGTGCCCATTTTTAGCAACATCTTTTATTATCTTCATTATTCATTTACAGGGGACCGGCATCAATTATGCAAATGAGTTCACAGACTTTGCAGATTACTTCATTTGCCGCTATTGTTTGTGGAAATTTAATTATTAAATATTATTAAGCTTGCGTTTTCTTCAATTTTCCGAGGCTTAGTTTCATTTGATTTTTCCTCCAGCTGCTCTCGTTTCCTTTCAGTGCCAAAACAGCTCCTCATCAAAGCGGCTCTGGCATGTGAAGACCAAATAAAATCTCCTCAATTTAATAATTTTGATGTTAGTCCCTTGTTCTCAGCTGCTTGCTCAAAGCAATGCAGAGAGAAACGCAGAGCACATTCAATTTAATGAGCAGAAATTGAATTCAAGTTTGTTCGGAATTGACTTCAATTAAGCAGAGTCTTAATGATAAATTAATCTCTTTTCTTTATTCCCTAGAATTTGTTTTTCAAAGTAGGAAATTGGACTACATTGAAAGACCAAATAAAGAATACCAATTTTAACTAGATTATGGAACCGATAGCAAAATTTAATTCTTTATAGTAACGTACTTGGACAAATAGCATTCACTCTATGGCATGTATTATAATTTATATTCATTGTTACCACTCACACTTTCATGGCATGGATAAAATGGCAGTTGAATTAAATATGGGCTTGTAATAGACTTCAGAGTTTTAATCTTTATTAAGAAACTCTAATTGAATGCATAATTAGCTTTTCAGGGTCTAGGAAACTAGGTTTAATATCTATGTGGGCTGAAAACATAGATCAGGCATTTTTTTAAGAGCATTTTTTATGAGTTTATTTTTTAGGAGAAATTATCTTGTAACATGGCTTGTATAAAAAGCCACATTTTAACTTCATTGCAGGAGTCTGTGTATGGAGGAACAGTAGCAAGCTTTTCTGTGCACCTTTGAATGCCCAAAGACAGCCCTTCTTACGTTCTGGGTCAGTGGTGGGTAGCGCAACCCTCTCTCATTAGAACAACTCACCATACCTTGTGCCTGTCCCCATTAAAACGCATAAGCAAAACAAGTCAATGCTTACGGAAAGCAGTGGGACTGTGCCCTTTTCATTCTGTGTTACATTTCTTTCGCGCTTAGTCACCTTAATATCTTCATTATTTTCCTCTTTGTTATTCTTGTGGTATGACCACCAGGATCAAGTTCTTCCTTTTGCCATTTTAGAGAGCAAGGTATTTTTTCGAGAGTGGAGAGTAGTTTGGGTGCCTGCTCTAGGATTTCAAAGGCAATCAAGCCTCTTTATGATGTCTTGAGCTGGTCACCTCGTGCCATTGTTAATTTTTGAAATTTTGATCCTTTTCCCTTCTACTCAATGGGAAAGAAAATGTACATTACTGTTTATGGCTGAACCTGTAAGAATAGTGTTAGATGAGGGATACTTCAAGCCAATCTCTGTAGTCATAGCTATGTTTAAAATTAATAGAAAACCCACGCATAGTACTAGCATTTTAGAACTATTATTGCAAACATTCTACCCAGTGATGTCTCAGGTATTGAAGAATTGTATAGTAACATTAATTACAAATTCAGGGGGGTGTCAAATTCTGTGCTTTTGTATGTCAGTGAAGAGGGCGGGTAAGTTCTGCCAGGTGAGGAACATTCGGTCTTCTGCCTTACCTACTCATACGTTCTTTGGTTCCCAGGCGTTGAGCAAAGGTATACACTGCTTTTTAAATAAGAAGTAATAAATTGAACAATTTCCTTTAGACACCTTTTACAATCTGCACTGGACTTGTGAGCACCTCCCACTGTGTGTCCAGCACTGGTATGTTTCTGTTTCCCTAGAGTTTCCTGTTATGTTTTCGGAGCCTGCCAACAGACTCTTTGCATGGCACACAATTGAAAATATTTATTAAGGCAATATGTTTGTTTTTACAGATCTGGGAGATTAAGTTTTACTGCTTTAAGGATACCCATGTTCTGAAGTGTATGGGGCTCCAAAGATTTGGTTTGCATTTTCTGAATGCATTTTTCTGTAAATATTCTTCTCTATTCGGAAAGGGGATTAGAGTTTTTCTAGAAGTGATAAAGAAAGGTTTGTTAATCTAAAGTGCCCACGTATTATACATTTCAGAACTGCAGTTATTTAGAAAGAGATGCAGTAAATGTTTTTTACAATAAACTGCAGTTGTGGTTCATACATAGGTGTGTTGTTTCATGTAGGAATCAGTCCATGCGTTCCAGTAGACATAGACCAGATTTATAAAAATATTGAGATGCTCACAGTCACAGAAAGCTGCTCACAATCACAGAAGGGCTTGTAAAGTTGAGAGGTGTCAAAGCTCCATCAGTCTTTACAGCCTACATGTCTGATTAAACCTGTTTTTAGGGATGACACTGTCGGTGTCACACACACACGTGTTCCAACGATTGATTACGTTATAAAACATCTACAAAGAAGTCATTAAGATAGTGTTTCTGTTAGAAATAACTATACTATAATAGCACTGTGGTATTCCATATTCCCTTGTATATCACTGATTCTCTTATCAACTTCTTCAGTGCACAAGCATTAAAGGCTTTTTATTGCATATAGATCTTACAAGTTCACTTTAAGGTCTGACCATTAAACCAAGCTCTTTCCATCTATTTGTCATCATTTGTAGTAATGGTTTTGTAGTTAGGTGCCTACCTTCTGCAGTCCCAACGTTGTCTGATTAGACTCCTGTTGACACCTGTGCGGATCACATTACTATCTTTTCCTTTCATCTGAAAAAGCCCTACAGGGCCCTATATGTGGTACAGTGAAACAGTTTCTCAAAGTTACTTGTCTTACGTACAAAGAGGACCGTATGTCAAAACAGCTTTTTTTATTTTTTATATCTTAAACTGACTTTCCCCATTTCAGAACCTAACCTGATCTCAGTGAACATGTCCTTTCTTTTGCCTCTAAGTTAAGAGTACATTTTCCCAGGAGGTTTGGCTTTTTTTAAATCTCTATCAGGCAGAAATGGGATGACTCCATAAGCAAAATTCAGCCAAAGCAGTAACTTTCCTAGAGAGGAAAGGAGCCATAAGAACACTTCAGCTAGTGAATATGTTCTGAGTCTGAGCCACAGAAATACTGTGCATATATTAATATGCCTTTTAAAACAGAAAATTGAATGTTTTTACAAGAGATACTTGAGTCAGTTTGGGCTATGCTAATGAGTATAGTAACTAGTAAGTTATCTAGCCTGGCTAGAAGCTCAGACTCCCTACTTCTCAAAGAAGGGTGAAGACAAGATACTGGAAAGGGAAATCAGTTGTTCTTTGTTCCTACAAGAAAGATGTAAGAGGGAGAAAAAGATCACCTTCCTTAAATTACCCTTTACCAATATGAAGAGATCTGGGTTATTAGTCTTTACCTACCTACACTATTAATAACGCTCCACTTATGAGAATATTATATATATTATTGTATATTCAGAGTTTATTTTCTGGAGATTGCAAAATAATACATTTCTTGCAATCAGTATTGTACAGCTTTAATTAATTTCTTACTAGGCAGTATTGTTTTCAGTGCTGCTCTTTTCTACTCCATTTTTTTCTGCACACTCCCTTCAACAGTCCTGATGGTAAAAGCATGTAGCAAGAGTAAGGTTAAGTATTCAAAAGGTAAGAAATGTCACACTTATAAAATCCCTTTAAGAGGCAACTCTTGACTACATTGTCAGCTACTATTTCTGAAGTACAATTATCATATCACTTGAGATAATGTTGCATTCTGTGCTGTTGAACACTTTGTATATGCCAGAGAGTCTGGCAAATCAATTATCTGTCTCAGCTTTTCAAGGTGCATGAGCCAAATCTGCAGTGACTGCTGCAGTCTCTAACCACTGGTCTGTGTTCTGTTCTCGTGGTCAGAGGCAAAGCATGGATTCGCTGATCCACCAACATCTGAGTACTGTCTAGTGAATAATTCTGTAAGTCGCAGCTGGTTTACTTCACAGGTTTATTCTACATTGCAGGTATGATCATCCATATTTCAAGCCTGGCTGATGATCTGAGTAGTTATATTTAATTAACTTTCTAGGACAGAACAAAGCTCTATTCTTGATGTATTTTTTGTTTTCCAGGAATTAAGAAAACATTCTAGAATTAATTTTTTTTCCAGCTAAAAAACACTGTTATTTTTTGATCATGGGTTAGCCACTGTTGTTTCATAGTTTGGCTGCTTGTCAGATACATTGACAAGCTTAAGAACATTGTGAGATGTGACTTGCATTTGTAGGATACCTGTCCGTGCAGCTAAGTTAGCTTCAAAGTAAAATCTCATCTCAAAATTGAACTTAAGGCAACATTGCTGATGGTTAAAAAAAAGTCTATAGTATATGACTGCTGACTAAAATAATAAAATATTTACTGAAGAGAGATGAGAATTTAATCACATAAAAGTCTGTCATAAAGACACACTGGGCCATTATGACAATGAAAAATACTGTATGATATTACATCTGTCTCTGAGTTTGTGGGAAAAACCCCATGATATTGACAAATAAGTGATTATGTAATTAGATGGTTGTGTAAAGTATACACAAAAGGTGTAGAGCTAAAAAGATTCTGGGTTTCTGGGCCGAGTCAAGTGACATTCCTAACATAGTTTTCTGAAAAATCTGAAAGATGAATTTCTTTTACTATGTAAAGAAAAAATATTAAAAAGCAAAGTTCGATTAAGTGGAGTTACTGTCTTATCCCGCCTAGAAGGCTTGGTTTCATGTGCTTCAAGGAGATCTTCCAATTTTCTGTCAAATTTGATGCAAGTTTTATTGCAAAAGATCTGTGCTTTTTGTGGAAACTCATTTCAAACCACCTTCACGAAGTAGTTTCCTTTGTGCAGGGCCTTCTCATGGAATATGTGGAAGGGGGCTGTTATGAAAGTTTTCAGTGAAGGGGAACCAAGGTCTTCTTTCTCAGTTTTTGTGTGGATTGAAATCTTGCCTAGAGAGGGGAAAAAAAACCCCAGGCCTTTCAGCCCTAGTGGAATACTCTACTTAAGATAGGGTAAGAGAAGTGGGGCTTCTGCAGCTGTGATTTTGTCAGGGCTTTCTCTGTACACAGGCCCTTGGATCGCTGTAAGTCAGTTGTTTATAAAGATCATTAGCCTCTGTATGGTTCACATACTGCGTAGATACGTCCTCAGGTGCATAAATGGCTGAATTCTGCTTTCCATTATGCCCTTCTAAACCAAAGGCAGTACAATTAGATTTACTACTGCTTTAAGCTAGCATAAGCAAAAGCAGATATTTCCCCTGAATAAAAATTTGTGGGCCACTTGGAGAGCACTTTTAAAACAGCACTATATAGAATAAATGCACATTTTTCTCTCTTGCCCATAGCTGTGTCCTGAAAAGTAATTTTAGTTGTAGCCCATGCTGGAATATCAGAGGTGTATCAAGAGTTACTGGAATGAAAACTTATGTAAAAGAAACATCCTGGTGGTTTTTAAAATGGTTACTTATTGCTGGTTTTTCATCTCTGTTCTTATGGCAGCTGTCCTTAAAATCACTGTTTTCATTGTTTGTGTCAAATGACTGCATTGCAAATTACATTTTGTTATTGCCTACTGCTGGGTTTCTTCCACCTTCCCCTGGAGCATCTTCCCTGCAGGAGATAGGACGTTAGACTAAATGGCCTGTGACTCTGATCATGTATGGCAATTCTAACGATCCTAAGTCTGTATACTCTATTGGAGCTTTGAAACTCTTGCATTAGATGGGATACAGTTGTATTGCCCCAGGGATGCAGAGCTGAAGTACCAAAGAAACAAATTAACAGGATGTCACATTAAAATAATTTTTCAACTGTAATTTAGGTAACTAGATTAATGTGAATTAATTTAGGAATACTTAAATATAACATAATCACACCTAAATGATGTACAATATAAACAATAATTAAGGTAGAAAAATCAAATTTATGTAAAAAGGAGTCTAGACTTTCAGTGTTTGTACACCTCAAATACATCTGTTGAAAGAAAATAGAGTCGGAAGGGAATGGTTTAAAGTCCAAATCATGTAGTAAACACAGTGTGTCCTTTGACTCTTGGAGTCTTTCTGTAGGGAATTTTTCAAAACCTGACATTTTCTTCTGGCTTGTTTTCCATTACCAGGGCTGGCCAAGCCCTTCTGTCCAGTAGAGAAAACTGTTGAATTTCTGGTAAGGATTCAAGTGCTGTGACTGCAATCTATTATCATTCCTGAAAATATGTATATTTTCTGGGTTCTTTTAATACGTGTGCTGTGGTTCTCTTTTATAAAATGCTTAGCAAATGGCATATAAAGTTGGTGACCATTTTGGCATGGATGTTTTAATTGCAAAGGAAGATTTAAGGGTGAAATGCAGAGAAGTGCCAGAAGAAAAAGAACATTTGAAGCTTATGACGTAACTGAAATTGATTAAATATATGATTAATAATGTGGAAAAACTAATTTTCAAATGGTTTGTGAAAAGCAAGGAATTCCATTCCAATTCATAGGTCAGGTTACCCTGGGAGTGTTAGCACTATTCATTCAGCCTGGAGAAATAGCAAAAAATGTCTTATTTTCATTTTCCCATGTGAACAAATTTCTTTTTACTTGTTAATTTCCTTATAAAGAAAAAATTCTGTTTGTCTATCCAGGCACCAAAATTCCTTAGGAGAGTGCTTGCGCAATGGGCAGTATTCTGTATCATTTCATCTTCCTGCAACACAACTTTTAAAATTATTACTTGGTTAATGATTTTGGTGACTATTAAATCACTTTGATCATGAAGAACTAAAGTGAAAGCTCACAATCAAACTGTGTTGGTTTTGATGCTACATGAAAAAGCAAGAATCATCCTGATGACAACTTGCTGTCTGAACAAATGAACAATTTTATTAAGTTTTAAGACTTAAGGCTATAGGTGGTGACTGCGGTGGATTCCATTGTACAGCTTCCAGGAAGTTTACCTAATTTCAGTAATTCCGTTATATTTCACAGAATAGACTCAGCAGTTTCCTGTCTGCAAACTTTCTCCCCGTTACTGAGCAATCAGTTGCTTGAAATACAAGCTATTGACACGTAAGGGGAACAGACAGGTGTTTAATCAAGACTCTGCTTAGGTGATAAATGAACCACTGCAGAATATAGCTTACTATTCTGTGTAGTGCATCTTAATAGAGAATATTCAGCTCTGTGCCAAAATTTTCATCATGTGAACTTTTGGATCCAGAGCTTTTCTAAAACTCTGCTTAATTGGTGAGAGGGATTCAACACTATGCGTGAACATCAGATTGATTTATAGCCTATTCAACACTACTAGCGTGGTAGTTTTGCAAAGGATGAGATCATAAGCAAGCAGAGAATTTGTCCTAATTAAACTATATGTGTATACCACACCTAATATGAAAACAATCCAGAAGTAAAACAAGAGAAGTCATTATTAGGTTCTATTCCTCTGAAGCTCATTTTGTTTGCTGTTAATGCTCATTTTATAAATGCCGTTGAGAGATCTACCCTTAAAAAACCTGCTAAAGAAAAAGATGGAAGTAATTATTACTTGAACTTTCTTAGACCTCAGCCACAAGCTCTTTTAAAGGAAATGTAATGAAATGAGGCAAATGAAGATAATGGGTGAAGAAAACATGAGTCAGAATAAACAGAATACCATAAGTTGCAGAATGCCAACAGTGGAAACTTCTGCTGAAGCTGTACTCCTATTTACATTCATGGAAGAGTCAGTTTGCTGTGAGCATGGGATGATGTGGTTTACAGAAGGCAGTAAGACTGTCCTGAAGTGCATTTCCCACATAACTGATAAAAAATAAGTCTTGCTAAAAAATGAAGTGACAATCCGTGCACTTTTCTAGTGCTCACTGCAGATTTTTTTCTCATCAGATGTGGGAGTTACAAATGGAAGTGTATGCATGCCTAGGGACAGTAGTGGCACTGAGGTGAGTCACCTCAAAAGAGAACAGTTGGTGGAAGTGCTGCTTTCTTCTCGTAGGAGGAAGTGCCAATCGGTGGCTGAATATCTCTGGTTAGTTAATAGGAAGCCTGTTTGGAGAATGTCTGCCTCAGCTATCTTTTAAGCCTGCTTCTTAAACAGATTGCCTGATGCCTATCCTAGAGAGAGGATGTCCAGGAGAAGGTTTGCGTGTGATGCCAGCTGCTTTTTCTGTGGATGAATTAACTTGTTTTTGTTCCATCAGCACAGCAACTTTCATCAACATTCAGCTCTTAGGAAGTAAAACGTTTTGGACTGTGACTGAGGTGGTCCCTGTTACCCCCAACTTCTATAGCATTAGCCTTTGTTATTAACTCTGGCAAAATCTATTTTCCACTTTAACTTCTCAGTAGTAAGTATATTATTCAAGACCAGGACTTGAGGTACGTAAAATAACTGGCAGTATCATACCCATTAAGCTGTCAGTTTTCAGCAGGGCACTTGTGATATTACCTATGGCTTCCTGTCTTCCCGACTCCCTCCAACAATCTCCTCTCCATCAGATGCCTCTCTTACGCCCCAGAAACTGCTGTCGGTGGCTGGGCGGATGGCTCATTTGACATGTCTGTCATGTTGTGAAGCATGTGTAAGAGCTCGATTAAATGAAGAGAAAGCTAGCTCATCTGACTGCCTACTGAGGAGTTTCAGGTCAGGGAAAGCTTTCTCTACATTAGGACTGCAGTAATTGGAGGAGGAGAAAAGTAGAAGGAAAGGACAGCTCTGCAGTAAGGTAGGGCAAGGGAGGCAACAGGGACTGGGTGGAGATGGCTGCAGTACATGTGCTGTTGGAGTATAGGAATAATAGCTCTTTTCAGTGCCACACTGGAGTCTTTGAGAACTTTTAAGGAAATCATTTACTGTCAGTTTTTTCAGCCTTAGTCTTTTAGCACACGATCTTCTAATGCTTGCAGGCATTAACTCTTCCTGCTTCTGGAAAGTTGGAGGGAACAAACAGAAGTAGAAGAGCAGTGTAGAAGGGATGTATTCTGTCTGCCTGTAAACAGAAAGAGTAAGGCACCTTTCCCCTCCCCTTCCAGACTTAAGTCATTTGCGGAGCTCGTGGTAGGTGATAGAAAACTCATCTGAATAATTCTGCACTCTCTGGATATTGGCTGCTTTTTTTCAATAGGTTTGTAATGCTTCCAGATACAGTAGTGAGGTGAGCAGTGAAAATTTCTGGCACATTTTTAAGTAAAATGAGAGAGAGCAGAACTTAATATTGCATTAATGAAAAATCATCCCTGGAAAATAGTGGAGTTATTTTTATGCAAGTGTAGATTTTTGATGCCAAGACAATAAAGAGAAACCACAATTTGTTCCACTAAGCTTGTATCATATTGTTAGCACTTGCCCATATGGAAAACATATAAATTGTCATGAAAACATGAAAATGGGACAATTTGGTAATGTTTTGAGTAGGCTTTATAAATATCATATGTATTTTTAAATACATAAGTGATGCAGTTTTGAACACAAAAGAACCACAGTTGTGGCAGCCAGATTTTGCTGTGTTCCCAGAGCAGCAAAATTAGCAGAGCTGCAAATGTGGTTATTAAAAAGTTGAAAATTTGGAGTAAGTCAGAAAATGTATTAAGAGATTTGGTGGGAAACCAGTAAAAGCTAAAAGGGGCACAGACATGCATTCTTTTTTCTCACTGGAGGTCAGAATTTGTGTGTGCCGTTCTGGATTTAACTGGGCTTTTGTACAAAGACTCAGTCATTAAGCCTGACAACTAACCTGGTGACTAGAGCAAATCTTCAGCTCATGGGTGGATGAAGTGGTGGTATGGTTGGGCAAAGGGTAGAAATGTGGGCAGCTCTATGACCTTTCACCACATCATGTGCTTGTATGGGTCTGGAAGGTACTAAGGCTGGGTCTACAGGTTTATTCTTAGCCCTGCTGGTAAACACACCAGTTGTGCAGAACAGCAGAGCTCAATAGGTAGGAATGGAAAAATGAGGCTATGCATTAGCTGAGAATCTGTCTCCTTATGCAAAGAGAAGAGGAATCAAAGGCATCTTTGCAGGTTTTTCTCTTAACCTTTTCCCACTAACTGTCTTTCTCTTAAGTTATGTGTTGAATTTCTGATGGTCTCCGTTTCAGGAAAAATAACTTTGCTAACACCAGCACTGTTGAGTATTATGGTGTGTTTTCCAGTAATTGATGCAGGCTGGAGACTAGGAGGTGTTTGGCAAGGAGAAGTGTTATTTTGGGATCCAGTAAGCCTGGGATTCCTTCATACAGGGTAATCGACCAGTAGCTTTCTGCCAAAATCCTTTCTGACTTGATTCCCTGTTTGTAGAGTCAATAACATTCCATTCTTTCCCACCTCGTTTAAGCTCTTCTCTATGGAGTTTAAACTCTCCAGAGCACATCACACATACCTAGCTGAGGTCTTATAGCACTACTCCAGTGCAGTTCCTAATGTATTAAATTATAATTGTGTAGAGTGTGTTCTGGGCCTTGAAAACAATGTCACCCGATTGTACTAGGCTTACCCCATGTGTCTCCTGGGGTGCCATCTGAATGCGAACAGCCTACGTCTCTTGTCCTTGAAGGCCTGCTGAGTGTGCAAAACTCACCCTTCTGTCGCTCCTTGCGGATTTGTGACCTACCGAAGAGGGGTACTCCTTCACTGGGAAAGTTGTGCTTCCTTCTGTGGATTTTTTACTGGTTTTCACCCTGGTGCTATGATAATTTGCTTCTGAAGCTTGAGAAACCTAAGTCAAAATGCCAGTGCTTTTAAAGTACATTGTAGAAGGATTCTATGTTGGAGTCTCCTGAGAGGGAGGAAAGAGAACATGCAATTAAAAAGTAGTAATTCTTGTTATGAGTGGCAATGACAATAATAATAATAATAATAATGTCTGTCTTTTAAAAAAAATCTGAGGAAAAGTCTTACTGATTCATATTTGTATAGAAAACAATACTGAAACATTTACTTCATAGCTAGTGGCCAAGGGATGAGATAAAATTCTGGTGCTGTATTTATATTGTGTTTTGCAGACATGTCTAATCTTCAGTGGCATGAGAAATGTTGTAGAAAAGTATGTCATCAAAAATTGCTGCAGCATCATACTTTAAAAACTGTCCTTTAGAAACCAGGTCAACTTTCACTGGAGCTTATGGTAATACATACAGACACTACAGAGTTTTTTAGATCTTTTAATGGAGATAGTGTAGATAATAATATACTTTCATCTATTACTTTTATCAGATTGTCTTATCTCCTTTGTGGCATCAAAAGCATGTATTCAGAAAAGATTGAGACAGAAGTGTCTGCTTTATTTAATATGCACTTGAAGGGCCCGATTCTGTTTACATTGAAGTCAGTGCAGATTTCTGTCCCTGAAGGGAGCAGAAGCAACTGTCTGAATTCTACTCAGAACATTTCATTAGTGTTCTTTACAGCATGCACATTGGGGATTGGAGACTGACCCCTCAAATCATGAAAATATTGTTATAATTGAAAAGATATTAGTGCTGTAACTTTGTCAGCAATTAACAAACCCGTCAGTTCTATTCTGTCAAGGTGTCTGTGTGACCTCTCAGTGTTACACTATCTGAGTTCTGGCAACAAAATGAACTCAGAATAACATGAATATACTTTCTCTTTGCCTTCCAAGTCATTAGGGGAAAAAAAAGCTTCATTATTTTTCAGGGTTTCAAAAAATCTTTGTCCTGTTGGAGAAGAAGTGATAGTGTGAGGCATTAGTGAATGGAACTTTTCTATTGTCTTGAGTGTGGATTAGGAGGTTTTGCTTCACCGGGACACAGGTTTTGTACAGTTATTTGGAAGAAGGTGCTGTTTATGTCTCCTACAATTGTCCCAGTTCACCATGTGAAACTGATTTTTCAATTGATGGTATATTAACAGTTTTTAAAGGTCTTTTGTATATGTTGAAGAATTCCAGGAGGAGGATTAAAGTTTTAGATGATCTATGAATAAGGTCTTTGGCAATGCAGTGGACAATGAGCTTCTGCATTTGGTTTGAGAGGAAAAATATGAGTAATTTCATAACATTTTTTTTTTCATCCAGTGGTTTCTTTTGACTCAATGGTAGCAGCAGTTGGCTGAAATAACAACTGTCTTTTTGTGAGGTTTTTAATACAGAATAGTTTTTTCCCCACTCATCATATTATTGCATATTTTTAGTTTCCTCTAGGGAGGAATGTTTCTGAGAGACTTTGGTTCATCCCAGTTGTTTGTCCTCCTTCATCTCCCAGGGAGGTTGAAGATCAGCTATAAGTGATGGTCTAAGATCTTTTTTATGCTTTCAGGATCACTGCTTGTGTGTATAGTACTACTTAATTGTAAAAGAAAGATGTTAAATAGGCAGTATAACTTTCAAGCCAGTCTTCTCGGGCACCTGTGAGATCAGACAGGTTGTGAGTCACTTTCCCAGAAAGGTTTTAGAAGCTCAGCTCATGTAAGCATCAAATTATCTAGGTATTTCTTTCCATTTCATTGTTTTCCTGAAACTGTAAATGACCTTGGAAAACTCAGTCACACACCACTAGGATTCTGAAGCCACCCTTCTTGTATTTAAATTTTTTTTTTTCAGCAGACCCAGGCAGAGTAAGAAACCGTAAAATGCTTCTATGAAATAGTTGAAATGTGAATTAAATGCATAAACCTTCTATTGATCTCATTAAAGAAGTCTGTATTTCATTTTATCTGACTTCTGTTTATCTTTAGTATTTTTTAATTTGGTATGTAGCTGGGGAGCGCAATGACAGGATTTTCCTCTTCTATTTGGAGACAGTAATAAAGACTGTTAATTTTAAAATAACATCACTTTTGAAAATGCTTTTGAAATGCAAGATCCAGTACTTGGCCAATTCTTTAGATCTCTTTAAACCTTTGGTGAGATTTCTGTGGTTTCATTGATGGAGGTATAGAGGAAATATTTTCCTAGTTTTCTGTTGCTTTAAGAGGCAGAGGATATCTGTGGTGAGTCATGGAGGAGTTTAGCTGTGATATCTTACTAAAATGCATTTTGGCAGAGGATGGAGAAGTAGCCACTCAACCTGTTGCAGAACAAAAGAGTCTTTCAACCCATTTTTTCAAAGTGCTCATAGTTCCCATTTCAAGGCAAGTCAAACAATAAAAATAGTGAGCAAAGAAAATGTGTACCTGGAATACTTTAATTAAAAATAATAAATATAATGGACCCATGGTGCTCATGAGCTCCTATTTTCTTCTTATTGTTGATTGATTCTGCTAAATTCTACTCTCACAGCAAATTATGTTGCCGTTCTGTTACATTTCATATTTGATTGCTGAGAGATAGTGAAGCAATTTAAATGGGACTTCTGTGAAAAAAAGAACTCTGTTTTTGAACTGAAGCACTATCCTTTATTTTAAAGATCGTTGTTTTAGTACGGGGATTTTATAATAAAAGATTGCACAATAAAGATCCCAAGCAAGAATTAAATACTTTAAATGATAGTTGGAGAGCACTCTTTTGAAAGCATGGAGTAAATGGTGACATCCAGGAAATTAAAATGCAGCCTTAGTAAAGCCAGAGTTCAAGAAGAGTGATTATGGAACAATTTTTACATATGAAATTATTTCCCATGCAGGCTTTGCTTCTAATCACAGGTTGCCATGTGAATACCTGGTTTATTCTTTATCCTGGAATGCTGTGCTCCTTCTAAGCATGCTGTCAGCTCTACCCAAAGAACCCCCTTTCTGTTGGTAGGATAAGGTAGTTGTGTACAAGCTGTTTCAGTCTGGAAGCCTGCTCTTCATTTTCTGTCAATAAAGTTAAATTGCACGTGTTTTTGTTACTTGATGCACATTCTTTAAGGCAGGACAGATCTCTTTTCTCTGAATCTGTATCTCTAGCACAAACTGCGATTTCACCTTAATTTGCAGTGATTCATGTATTTCACACTACAGTCCAGGATGATATAGGGACTCTGGCAAGAAGAGGAGAATGACTGTCAAGCTGTCTTTACTAAGAAACCTTAAAAGTAAAGTATGACGCTGCAGATATTAAGGTTTATGAGAGTGACAGAGGTTGCTATCAGAGCAGCAGTCTTTAGAAGAGGATTGTGGTTCAGTTGTCACAGCTTACTGAAAACAAAGATAAAGCAATGGTTGATTTAAGAAGACTGTCTTTTTATTACGTGTTCAGTAAGACAGGGAAAGTGGCTCAGAGCAAATCTGATCTGATTCTGAATCTTTTCCTCCAAAACTTGAAGGGAATCCAAAAGAAGCGATGGGCTTCATGTAGTATGACCACATTTCCTTTTTTTGTGTGTTTTCTAACTTCTTTGTGCAAGAAAAGGTTGTGAAAGAGAGTGAATATTGTTGACAACTTGAAATCCTTACTGAGTAAATGCGTTGACATTTCTGAACTTTGAACTTGAGTCTTGATACTGGACTTCAGTAGACTAACGTCTTTGACTAAATTTATTCATGTTTTTCAATGTATTGCTTGGAATGGCATATGTGAAAAGATGTTTAGAATTTGAGCCTCATTTTCTTCATTCAGGGGAGAGGTGGCAGCAATACGCAGGGCTGCTCACATCTTCAGATGGTTCATTTGTGGGCTAGAGCTAGAGCTAGTGGAAGATGAGCTGGTTTTGCATATTTGAGCAAGGAGGAGAGGAGAAATCACAGGCTTCTGAGGGGAAAAGGGACAGCTATGTCATTCCACTCATATACCTGCGAGCAAAACGTATCTATTTCATAGAGGGATTGGCAAAATGAGAAGAACAAAAGTAATGCCACTCTACATTAGAACATAAAGTGGCAATTGATTCAGCCTCTGAAGAAGAGAGAAACAGAAAACAAGTCTTAAACCACAAGGTGTATACAGAATGTGAAGTTTTCATGATCAAACATTGTTTATCCAAAATATTCCTGTGTAGTTTTCAAATATTCCTATCTTATCTCATGAGAGAATCAATCTGTTCTCAGTGTATTTTCTGACCTTCTCATTTTCTGACCAAAATAGTCAGACGTCATGGGGACAGACTGTCATATTTTGAATATATCTACTTTTTGGTGGAAAGAAGGACATGTACTGAATACTCATAGAATCAAACTTGCAAAGTTAAAGAAATAGCTGCATCTGTCTTGGTGGTTTCTCATTTTGGTTTGCCTGAAACAAAGTGAGTTTGCACATACTTAATTGTGTTCAAATATTGTAATAATTCAGACCACAAAAGAAAAACACTCCATCAGATATGGAGAAAGAACAGAGGAAAAGTGTCATTCTCTGATTATGGTTTTTAAAATAACCTGTTAAAAGAACAAAGTTATTAAAAAACTTTCATAATTATTTAGAACTCCAAATAGACTTTAATTAATTTGATTTTTATAGACTAGTAGTCTTTAATCTCCATTGCAGAATCTGAAGTGTACCTGTTACATACTGGTAAATTAGTTGTCAATCCCTTGGGCAGTATATTTTAATATCAGTATTATATGGTAGATGATATAAATCTTGTGTACGGTATTATTAGCTTAGGCAGCTGCTGACTTAAAAAGGCCAGTTTAACAAGTCACCACTGTATTATGTTTAATTAGGTACAGTTTATATAATGAGGTGTTCAGTTCTAATGGAAAGACATGCTGTGAGCAGCACATCTGCAGGAATAACTATTACAATCAGCATTGCAGAGACCCATGGAACTGCAAATTAGACTTACTTATCTAGAAATAAATTACATCCCAATGCCTTCATAAAGCTCATTAATTAATTCCACTGGCATAAAGGTCTTTTTCTTAATTTCATGTTCCATTAGCATAATAAACACAATTTGAGTTACAACAGTATGATCAGTTTAATGGATGCTATTTATTTTAGTTTTTTATTTAAAGTCCTGGTAACATAGAATTAACATCAATATGCTGTTTGGTCCTTTATTAAAAATTCCCATAGGATAACCAGCACAGATGTTCAATACAGCATCATATATTTGCTGCATTTTATGACTTCACTAATTGGCCATATGGAAAGGTGTTGCTTGGATTTAATTTTTTTTTAAATCTGATAAATTATATGGATTGTAATAGTCACAATTGGTTACTATGTAAAGCTGGACAGGTTAACATACACTGCATGCTGGGAGCAAAGCAAGAGTAAGCAAAGTTTTTATGTACCTTGATTCATAGTAAATAGTACCAATATACTTCATGGTATATTAAAATCAGTTTCATTAATATGTAGTTCCTGACATAATTATAATTCTTTAATTTATGCAGACACTGTCTAATCAGAAGGAAATGTTACCAGCTATTTGTTTAGTCACCGTTAGGTTATAGACTACCTTATTGTTGTTCTATTCAGCTTTTCTTGAGCCCCACATTTCATGATAAACTACACTGTTAGGAACACTTATGGTAAGACATTGTACATTACTAGAACAAGAGGTTTCATTGTCCATCCAGCTAATACTAGTTACTTTGAATGGTATCTATATCTGCGGTTTTGTTAGTTTTTAGTAGACTAGGAAAATGTCTTAACAAATTTTGGTTTTACCGTATTTTGCCCAACATTTTATGATAAAGCCTACCTGTTAATATAAGCAAGCTAATTCTGTTATCAGCTTGGTGTATATATTTTATAAGGCTTGTCTCTTCCTGCATTGTTTTTCCATTTCCTTGTCTTATTTCTCCTCTTTGCATTTAATATCAATGACTATCATTGCAAATATCTTCTCCTTCAGCCTATAATGTAGCCACCTTCTACTGTTACAGAATGATTTTGGGTAATACTCATGTGTCATATAAATCCATCATCTGATTTTTCACATAAAAACTGATTTCTGTCATTACACTGTAATTCACCTTTCTATTTCTCCCTTACTTTCCAAAATCATCTGAACAAGAGTCATCTATCTCTGCTAGTGTGATTTCCTCTATTACATGACCTCACTAGTGTGATTTCCTTCTATTACATGACCTCAATTATGGTATCAGAAAGAGCTGTACCAGAGCAGATGAGGGCAAGTTGCCTTAATTTCAGTGTGTATGTCTGTATGGGCATACACATACACAAGTATATAGTTCTCAAGGGTTACGTGAAAGCATTTTGCTTTAAAAAATGCTCTATAGCTCATTGCGTTTTTAATATCGCCGACCCGGCACATGCACATACCCTTGGGGTTTTTGGTTTGAACTTGGGTTTTTTTAACAATTCCTTTTCATATATTTAATGGCTGGATTTTTTTTAAGGCATTTAAGCATGTAACTAATCTTAAGAATGAAATGCCTTTTACTTTGAAATTTAGGTTTATATCATAAATGGAAATTGTCTAGCAACATACAGAAAAAGAAGTAGCCTGTAGTTTAATCCCTTGTTAGTGACTCTGAGCTGTAGGAAACACAAAGCAGTGTAGGCTGCACAAAACAGTGAAGTTGTATAATCAGTCTAATGTATTGTTCTTTGTAAATTGTGTTTAGTGCAGATGCTTGAATGAAATTTTTAAAATGAATCAGTATTTTCAGATGTCTCAGTGTTATGGGTCCTAAGACACACATGTCAGAAAAAAATGATTTTGCACTGAAGGACAAAGCTAACATTATTACACAGCTGCATTGTCTGTGAATATAATAAAGTATTTTCATGTACTACCTAGCCAAACCATGCGAAGATGAAAGAGGTGACAATAGGGGGTTGATTCTGTCCCACATTTAAGAAACAGTGACTTGGAAGGCTTGTGCATTTTCAGATTCAGATTACATAGGTATTTGTTATGTGGTTCAAGCTGGAAATATATGTTACTGTTTTTTCAACAACAACAGAAACAAGCTGGACAAGCAGTGCCCAGTCTTAGCCTTTTGCAGGTGGTTGGGCTAGTTGTGGTTAGGTAGACAACCATGTATATTCTTTCTTTAGCAGTCTAAAATGAACCCTGTTCCAATTATGTGGACATGTGTAAGCTTGACCTTGCAGCGAGCCGCTTGAAGGGATGGACTGAATGTATTTAGGACAGAGGGAGAGGCAGGCAGTACCCTTGGAAAACAGTGTGTCAGAATGATTCAGGTGATGATAGCCCTTACTGGATTGCTATAAAGTAGGAGGGAAAAAGTGAGCTGATCAGTAAGAATCCATGAGGACTCTGCAGCCACCTACTGAGCTTCACGCTGATTCTTTTTTGCTTGCTATACCTTACTCTGAGAGCTTAAACTTACCTCCTGTTGTTAGCCTGTATGATTAGCTCATGTTACAAGTGCAACATTGCCATGTGGTTCTGCAGGCGAACATATTCTGGGAAGTTTTATCCTCAGGAAGAGGATAAAACCACATTGCTTTATAGCTGGTTGTAGAGGGCTATTTCTGTTTTTTATTTTGATATCTGAGCCTGTAATTCCAAATTCACCTACAAAATTATATTCATAATGGCAAGTAACTGGCATAGGAGATTTTGGAGAATCTTCTACCTGCCATTCCCCTGACTTCAGAGCACCTGACATATCAGCCTATATGAAATTGAGCACTTTGAGTTGCCTGGCAGTGGATTGGCCATGTGACAAGTATGGGTTTTTTTTCTCAGCTGTCTTTTGTCACAGACACCACTATCCTATCCTCACTTCCACCACCAACTTTGCACTGTGCAGCTGAACAGACAGTAGTTGGCTTTGTAGGGTTGAGTGCTGGGCCTTGCCTGAAATGCACCCAGCAATTTTCTTTGATCTGTTGGATTCAGATTAACAGAGAAGTTTGAGGATCAGAGAGAACAGGTTCTTTGTGTTGGTACTTACTCACCTGACAGTTCCTTCTCTATTCCAATTATGACTGGGTTTTCTTAAAATCTGAGAGGATGGAGAAAGAAAGGACAGCACACAGGGAATAAGTAGGCACTTTTTGTTGAATGTGTCCTAAGACACACACATCAGAAGGAGACAATCATTCATTGAAGGGCAAAGCTAATGTTGTACTGCTGCACTGCCTATCTCCCTCTGCAGGGAGGTATTCTAATGAAGGGCTAACAAGAAAGAATAAGGAGAAGATATAGCATAATACGGAAGTTGCTACCTATAGGTTTAGTCTTCTGAAATAAGGCATATTTTGCACGTTGCTTGTCATCTGACAGAGAGAGAAGTAGTGGAGAATCATTCTGTTTCAAGTGCAGCACGTTTGTGGTTTGAGACTGAGAGGAGTTTAAAAACACACTGTGTGAAATGTAGTTTTATTGTCTTAATGAAAGGTGCCTCTTCTGTTTGGGATACTGCAGTATGGCTGGATGGTTCAGATCGGTAAAATACTTTCTTGTTGTCAAGGTTTCATATTATTTATGAGCAAAGCTTGTTTTATTCATTGTCTTGGAAATTTTCTCAGCTGAAGTGATGTCTTTGATGTTTTTAGGGTTTTGGGAATGGAAGAAAAGACATCATGGGGGCTGGAGCATCGCTGCCTCATTACTCCTCGTCTGTCCCAAGGTGAGAAACCAAAGAAGATGGCTCGGGTACATCTGGAAGTATCAGGTAGTACAAACCACTGTGTCCTAAAAATGCAAAATCCAGCTTCAGGTAGAAGATAAGCATGCCCCCTTTGTTTTTAGGCTCTGTGTGTGTGCCCACAGCTTAGGATAGAACATCCCCTGATTGGGGAACAGAGAAACGCATGGCTACAGTTCCATTTCACAGCCATGTCTGGTCCTGGGAAAATTTGGCTAGGGAAGAGGCAAATTGCTGTGAACTTCATCCAGAGCCCAATCACACAAGGATACAACTGAGTCATAATAAAACACCTTTGCCACATAGACCTAAATATCACCTAAATTCATATGGAAACTTACTGTGTTGCCTGGCTAGAGAAGCTCCAACAAGAGTAGTTGAGCTTCTCAAGCTTCTCAGCAATACTTAGAGACTTCCTGTGTCTTTGGTGTCCTAATAATGAGAGATGGGAGACTTCTTGTTTCTTTAAAACAATATGAGGAACAAAAATAGAATGTAAATGCTCTGTAATGCGGCCTTAATGCAGACATTGACCAGATGTCAGGTTGGTACAACTGAGTAGAAGTTAATACAGTCAAACGTATTTCTGAAAGCCATCCAATGTATGTTGTTTCCACAGGATAGTCCAGGTGTTTTATTTGCAGCTTAGTCATAAATATTTAAAGAGCAGAAATATTATTTAAAAAGCTTGTAGGACTACAGGCGTCACTTTTCCTAATAGAATCTATTTCCCCTAGTAGTTTATATCAGTGATCCTGAAGTATCCATAGAAATGTATGTATTACTTTCTGCTCATGAGTGCTATCTATAGTCTGCACTTCACATGATCTCGAGGAAGCGATATCATGTACCATGCTCAGGTGTTAGACTTCAGACCACTGACCGTAGCTTTCTGGTTGTTGATTTGTTTCCACAGTTCTTGCTTAAAAAGTAGGTAAGTTGTAGAAAAAAAAAAAATCATCAGACAGAAATGCATAGAGAAACTGAACAGTAACACTGATGTTGAATCCACAGGCCTTGTGACCTTTTATATTTGTTTAAGCAGCCTCTTTTAATTAGGAACAGATAACATTGCACTCAGATAAACATTAGTGACAACTGAAAACAGCACCTTATAAGCAAAGGATTTGTGGAAATTTAACACAGCTGAACTGAACTTCTTTAAGAAGTTGCTTTGTTCATGTCATAATGCTTGAATGTAATGGACAACTAAAATAGAATGGCTACATGTGTCATACATTGAGTGAAGAGGACTGACTAAAAGCCATTAGCGTCCAGAAAAGAAAGACAAAGGCAGAAATTATATAGCTTCCAGATGAATCCTAACTATTCCCCAAACTCTGTGTTAGTATGACAGGCAAGAGACAGGGCCATTAATCGGAAGGTCAGATAGTGCAATTTTAGCCAGATTTTCTTGATTGAAAAGGCACTGGAAAATACTCTAGAATGCTAGTGTTATGGAATCTACAAAATACTTTTTAAAAACTGGTTTAATGGCTTGATGGTCTAAGTGACAATTCTACCTGTCATACTAAAAGGGAAAGTTAGCTTTCAATGCTGCTTATAGTAGAAGTGCTAGAAGAGTTATGCTGCATTTTGAAAAAAACTTTTAATTGTTTTTTTGTTTCTTCAGAATTCTCTAATGCAGTTGAAGTGTAAACCTTAAAACCCCATACCATTACTACTGTTCTCAAATTGATTTAATGTCAGCCCTCAAAGCTTCTTTATTCCTGAACAACTATTTTGCTAATAGAACTCTACCAACATTTTATCCTTAACAGTTTAAAAAATAATGATTTAATAGTTAACTCCCCCACATCCTAATTATAGGTTTTTGAATAAGTTTTATCAATCATATTTGCTATTCATATAATTAAGGTGCATTTCAAAACAGTCCACTATCAACATCAAATACTGAATACAAAGCACGTGCTGAATATATGCAACATGGAAAACTCCATTGTAGACCATTTGTATGTTCCCGAGGAAAAAAAAGTCTCAAATCCTTCTCTTCAATTAGCAGATGCCTTAGCTACAGGTTTTTGTACTAATAACTGTACATGACCTGTTGTTTTTCGTCATTTTATTCCTCGCACTTCTCAGCCACTAAACAGTGTGGGTATTTGCTGGGTATCAGTATAAAGTCAGTTTGGTAGGAGGCATGCCTTTCTACTTCTGTTTACCAGTCTTGAAATTCTGAAGTTAGACTAGTGGTGAAAAATCTTAAAATCCTCTTTTTGCTAACCAATAAAAGTTGCTCCAGCCAAAAATACTCACATATTTACGCCCTCATGATTAACATAAGGCAACATTTGCGCTCAGGCCTTTTGTCAGCTTTGTTCTCCTGTCACTACTTTTTGTTCTTTACTCTCCTCCTGTCAGCAAATCCACATGAACAATAACTGAAAGATCATTCTGTTAGTATAATAAATACTGTAATGGATCATTGGTTGGGCTGACTTATCTGCTGCTTGAAGCTTCAATGAATGTCCACAAGTTGCGGTAAATCTGTTTCTCTGTAATGGAGCAAACCCCAAATACTGCATAACAAGAATCATTGAGCTAGAGACACTACAGCTCTAATTCTTGTATCCTTGGACTCTCAGTATATGTTGGATACAACCTGCAGTTTTGGATGAGAAATTGGACAGGCTACAATAATAAGTGGTCTAGTTAGTGCTGGCTGCAAAATAACTACTTGTACCAAACAAATGGTGTTTTGCTGTAAGAGGAGGAGATGCTACTGTTTTAGATTAAAACCTTTCATTTTCCCATTTTGGTCACACACATTTTTCTGTACATCTATGGAAGTACGTTTATGAGGAAGGTGGAGCAGATGTGCCGTCAGGCAGCGGTATTTTGTCATTTGATTTAGCACAGGGAGGACCAGGTGACAATTTAAGGTTTGTGTTATGTAAGAGGTCAGATAAAATCTTCTACTGATGCCTTTTAGCCTTGAAAATTAATTAACCTGTACTCTTGTCTTTTTTAATGGATGAGCTTTCTGAGACTTCTTTTCCATTTCATTGTATTAGAATGTAAACACTCTTTGTTAGTAATAGTTAGTAATTCTGGTCTGTAGACATTCAGGGCCAAAATAGGAGAAAAATGCTGGGGTCACATTCACTGAAGTACTCCCACTAGATTTTCTTACACTTAGTGATGTAATGTAGTTGGATGAATTGTGTTCATAGTATGTGCAAACACCCTTTTCAAAGTAAGAGAACTACCCTTTCTGCCACTCCTAAATAACCTAGCTTTTTTTTTAACTTTGCATTAAAGACATGTGACTTCTCCACTGTTCATACAGTTTGTCATGAAAAATATCAGTGTCCACTGTTCCCTTTATGCCTAGATACTATACAACTGTCAAAGAAAAAAATGACATTCTTCCTTTTCCTTAATATTTACCAACTTAAGAGATTTTGTTGTCAGTCTAGCAATCTCAGAAGGAAATAAATGACTACATAGTATGGAACTTTCAACTGAAAGACTCATATTGTCTTCCTTTTTATTTCTTAGGCCATTTTCCATCAGTGCAGTGAAATGAAAGAGAGTGCTAGTGCCCAATGTGTCGGAAGCTACACTGATTTTCAGTTCTATTTTGCTTTTTTCCTTTTGCTCTTATTTATCCTAAATAAATTTATGACTTGTCCTGAGTATTTATCAGTCAAAGGTGACATTGTAATAATTTTTATGAGTATTAAGCCAAAGTTTAATGTCAAATGGCAACTGAGGGCACTTAGCATGTTACAGGATTGGGCCAATAGTTAAAGTTGATGTTTGAAGAAAAAACATTGTATAATAGTTTTAAAGAATTGCTAGATTTCATTATGAAGTTTGGCTTAAACTGGTGGAAAAGGATGGCAACATGACAGGATGTACATAAGGATGTATCCTAATTTCATAGGATAGGATGGCCGCACTGGGCAAATAATATACTCTAAGATGTTTTTCCTGATTTTAGGTAGCACTTTAATGACAGTTTGTAATTTGGAAAGCACTCCAAGCCCATATATATTGCATCCAGAAAACAAGCCTGCAGGCCTGCAGGTTTCAGTGTGTTTCTCATTTTTACTCTCACGTGACAGTTTAACTTGTTACTACTTGATTATAATTAGGTACTTGATTTTCATCAACAATAATTTCTAAGTGAAGTACTTCATGTTTTCTAAAGTAGGCTTTGCTTAATACTGTGTGATTTCAGCCAAGAACATGAACCTCTGTGCCTCAGTTTACTTATCCATAGTATGATGAGTAATTTACCTACCTCAGATATGATATCCAGCATCAGAAAATGTCTATGTAGCATTTTAAGCTCCAATTGATCTTAGCAACAAATTGAACTTATCCCCCATACTATGATATATTGACCTCTGAAATCCTAAATGAAACATGTTTTAGACCTTAAAAAAATCTACTGTATCTTTTCTAACATCTTCTCTTTTCTCTTATTAGCATAGCATGCCTCTTTTTAAATCTTGTTGTACAATTCTAATTTCAAAGTCACATGTTTGGCTGAGTTTCTAACCTCTGAAGAACTACCCAGGATTAATGAAAGCTTAGTCTGTGTAGAGAGGGTCTTTTGATTCTCTTTCTTTTGCTGGCTTTAACAGGATATTGCCTGTGTAAGCAAAATCAATGTTAAATGCTTGCTAGAAATGTCTGGGAGTTAACATAAAGGGTTCTGTCACACAAATGATGGTCCTGGAGAAACTTGAAAACTGCTTACATTTACTTTGGGTTTTGCTTAGAATGCTGCAGTCTGACAGTCTGGCAGTGCCCAGGCATGCACTCATAGTCACAGGGATGAATTTCATTGAACTATTTTCTGTGCAAAGTAAAGGTAACCGAAAGAAACTGTGAACAGTAAAGTATTACTGGAAAATTATTACTGAAAAATTACTTGCATAATCTGTGTATATGAAGTATATTAATCCTGTTGGTTTTTCGTTTATGTGCTGGAGACTGT
Organism: Elanus axillaris; assembly: GCA_026212715.1. Classification (NCBI taxonomy): domain Eukaryota; kingdom Metazoa; phylum Chordata; class Aves; order Accipitriformes; family Accipitridae; genus Elanus; species Elanus axillaris. Next base: position 17,982,835 of record JANZLQ010000095.1, on the reverse strand, counting down.
TTGAGGCCCTTATAAGGACACCAGCGGAAAGATGGCTGGGGTTTATAAAGAAAAAAAATTATAGAAACCATTTTAAAGGATGCTTTAGTGAGGGAGTTAATGACTTTAACTGGAAAGGTATGAGGAAGGAAATTCATTGTGCAGCCTGCCATGGGCAAGCAAGTGATTTGGAGGGGAAAAGGGAAAAACACGTTTCAAAAAATGAGTGTGAACTGTTAGAGAAAAATTGTTGGCTGCTCAAAAGTATGTATCTGAGAGAGACAACTGATGCGAGACCTGATCCCAGAAAGAAGTTCAGGAAAGGGAGGTGGATGTGGATTTTTAATGTCTTTGTGTGTATGTGTGTGCACGTGCACATGTGCATATACATGTATGGATGTACATATATATATGTATATTTATATGTAAGGCTCTCCTGCTCTCCCAGAAAGAGCTGTATGTGGAAATCTTGTCAAAACCTCTGTGTTTGCTGGCTTTGCTGTCACATGTGAATGAGTAACCTCAAAGCTGGGGAAGACATGGATGTATGGAAAGTCATTGCGTGTGCTGTAAGGGAGTCTTGTGCTCTAGCCTGTGTCTTGATGACGAGAACAGCAATTCTGAGTGGTGCTGCTCTCGGAGGGTAAGAAGGAAAGGGACAGAGAGATGCAGACTGCCCAAGAAGTGTGACACAGTACAGAAAAGGGACAGAGGGGGGGCCTATTCTCAGAAACTTCTATTCTGAGATGCGGACCCAGCAAAACAGTCTAGTTCAGCAAGCAGAGTTCTACATTAAGTATTATGAGTTTTGAAAGAGTTGAGAGGTTGAAAGATTTGCCTTGAGTGGTCAGTAGGAACTGATTGCCTGAGATGTATGGTGTTTTTCAAGCACTTTTTCTGTGAGGGATTGTAATAGGGCAATGGCTTCATTCTCTAGCGATGACATTCCATGGAGATGGCTTTTTCTGGATTTTTGACAGAAGTGCCTGCTTGTTACACACAACATTTTCCTTTTCTCAGAAACCCTTATGATAGACTTACGTAGAATTTTATTTATGCCTTTTCAAATTCAGAGAGCTGAGCATGGATCCCAGCACAGAGGAGGATAGTCCTTTGTATTCCATAAGACAAGTCAGGGGGCAGTCATGATAGGGACTTCATTCTTAACATTCTGTCTTACCCCAGCAGCAGTGCTGGAATCCACGAATGTGACTGCTTACCTTTTCTGGCAGCTTAATCGGCACTGTAACTGTTTTAAAAACAGTTGTATTCTTTTGGGTGATTAAAAGGTTATGTTCCAAGTTGTGGAACAATAAACAATGTGGAACTATGAACAATGTTATGGGACAGTTATATATGTAGAGCTTAAAAGATGTGCTTTCTGAAATCCATAATTATAAAGTTTGCTGGGCTACTCACAAAGTGGTTGAAATAGATTGGTGTACTGTTCTTCATGCTAATTTTCCTTTTTTGTTTTGTTTTGGTTTTGTTTTTCCTGAATGGGAGAAATTCATACTGGTAGAAATTGCATGAGTACTTCAAATTTTCATTTCAGTTGTTGTGTTTGTGAGTGCATTCATATGTGTGTTTTGGGAGAAAGGAAGAGAAGGCAAGAAACACCGTGTACATGTGTACTTGAATATAATATATATTGAGCAATGACCAAGGTGGCAGAGTTTGAAGATCAGATTTCTAAAATTGCTGGAGGCTTGTCTGACTCTCACGCTGAAACCTGTTAGGAGTTCCCACTGACTTCAGTGAGAGCAGAGTTAAATTAATACTGAAAGCTTTTGAAAATTAAGCAATTTATTTTCTGAACTGTGATTGAATAGCCTGACCTGGTTCTCATCTGCTGCTATTGAAAATTTAAAATAAGCGCAATTTTCTTAATCTCCCAAATTTGTTGAACGCTTGCCTATTCTTTTGTCTCCTTGTGCAAATTCTGCTGCCTGCCTGTGGGAAGCTGTGCATGCTTGTGCTGTTTAGAATGAGATGATTCCAGTAGTGTGCTTTTCTTATTGGAATGACTACTGAAAAGAGCCTAACTGCTATTGAAGATGGTCAACTGCCATGCTACTGAATTGCTTTCTTATATTTCTTAAAAACCTCTGCCAACATCTCAGAAATGAAGAATTTTAAGAAAGTATGAATTACTGCGTAATAAATTATTCTTCTACAGCAGAAACTTCCTATTCAAAGTGAGCTACTTTGGGGGAGTAAATCAGAGTAGTGATTTGCTGAAGCTGTGTATTTAAAGGAGAATTATGCATAGTGCCCTTGTTTTGCCAGATTCAAATAGCTACTCAACAAGCATAAATGTTTCAACAGCCTGAAGCATTTTTTTTGCAAAAATACACAATAGCATTTGTCCTTTTCCTCTGCGGCTTTCTTGGGACTGTTCCTATTTAGGATATCATGTTCGGAAATATTAAAGACTTCTAATATAAGCATTGAGATACTTTATTAGCTTGGATATATAGCAGAGGAGGGTGACTAGCTAACAAATATAGCTGCTTCTTGGGCTGACTGGTTGATTTCAGCAGTGCTGGTTTCGGTAGTTGTCAGTAAATTCTGCCAGATTTGAAGTGCTGTGTTTTGTTCAGCTTAGACATGTCTCTGGTAAATTGCTGAGATGGAGGTTTCAGGGCCTTTTATGCTATACTTATGGTTCATCTAGTCTGGCTGTTTTCAGAACAGGCTAAAGGTATTGTAATCAAAGTGAAAAGCGTGAACTCACAGATCTTGGTTTAGGCAACAGCTCTCCCTTAATCCAGAAAAATACCTGGGAATTGATAGCATTGGTACATCTTGTCTTATCTGAGACCTGAATCTTGCAGACACTTATGTACCCTCATAAAATGTTCATATTCTTATTGACATGGCAAAGTAGGTGTCTCTTTGCAAGATCTGGACCTTATCATAGTTGTGGAAGTTGTTCTTCTCTGCATAAATATCCCATTTGGTTTTTTTAGGCTTGCCAAACTCTCAACCTAGCTGATTACAAACAGCAGCAAGTTCCATGAAGTGTTTATGTATTTACCTTTAAAATATTGTTTTGTGGCTTTAAAACTGCCTTTTTAATTTTTCCCTGCTACAGTTCAGGATGTGTATTATGTGAAAGAGTACCTAGGAGTGCTCAGTATAAAAAAAGTGGATATAGTGTAGAGGAGGTGTAATCCCCTCTTATTTATTGCACTTTTAATTTGGAAAGACCTAATATTTACAGATATAGTTGTTTGAAATTGCTTCACAAATGTATGTTTTTCTTCTGCTGTGTTCCTTTTTTTTGTTTGTTTGTTTTTTTTGTAAATTAAATGGGATTTTAAAAGTTGCACTTGCTATTAAAGATTCAAATCTGTGATCAGTGTTATATTCTACAGTTAAGTTCTCCAGTTGTATTATTGAAGTTTTCATGTTAACCGTGCATGCTCTGCCTGAACTGACTTGAGCCTGGATACATGAGAGCTGAGTTTACACAGTTCTGTGTTGTGTGGTTTTGCTTGGTTTGATTGGGCTTGATTTGGGATCTCTGTACTTCAGTGTTGCTAGCTTTTCTCCTCCCCATTAAAAGTTCATTTTCTATTTCATGATATCTGTGATTTTGATTTATCTAGGCTGTCTCACCTCACTGTTTCTTTGGATAATAAAGGGATAATGTGGATAATGAGCTAGTTTTTTTCAATATTATTCCGTCTTCCTGTGTCAGCATAGCAGAACATCTTACTTGCTTTTGTAGTCACTGACAAACATTTTTGCTGAGCAGCTCACAATGCTGCTAGCTGTATTCCATCTCTACTCCTGTGCCATTTAAAGCCCCTCTGTGCAGGCTGAACTGTTTCTTCTGGTTCATGATACTTCACTCCTTCCTGTAGTATCTTAAGTGATTCAGCATTGCATTGTAGATTCAATAACTGTAGTTAGATCCTTTCATCAGTTCCTCAGAAGTGTCTTATAATGTGGCAGCTACAGGTACATATATGTTTATTCATATATACTTCCACTTACTGATCAATAACTATCTTACATATCTGAGCTGTGATAGATTTCATTGGAAAATTGCATTCACCAGTGCAGTGCAGTAAGGACTATAGAAGGATATGAAGTGGGTAATAGCTTTTAATACAGAAATGATCTATTATTTAATTCTGTAATGAGATGGGTGGGCAAACAAATAACTGCGCCCATAAAGCAAAAACGTGAACTGGCAGCACCGCAGTAGAAACTGCAGGCTTGATTTCTCCTAACTCGTGGTAAATGTAAGATAACATACTCCTTAGTAATGTGGCAACAGTGGGGGAATTAGCACAGAGAAGCTGTAGTGCTGCAATATCCCACTCTAGCTTACTGCGTCCATTAGTTTACTTGTCCATATTGTAATTGCTCTTGATACCTAAAACTTTTCCCCTCAGTGTGTGGTTAGGTAATTTCTCTAATAGCTCATTGTTACTGTGGAAGAGTTGCACGGGGGGCAAACCGAACAGCCTGCATATTTCACTCAGCTTCTGAAGCATTTGTTTGCATCATGTTCTTTTTCTAAGAAAATAAATAATGTGCGTTAACAGCAGAATAAAACTGACTTTGCTGTGGTGGGCTTATGTGGACATGGTTTTAGGAAGAGGATTAAGGGGACTATCCTGCTCTCCACATGTGGGATCACACCCAGGATGACACATGGGATAGAGACCCTCTTCTGCTTACCCCATCCAGATCATATCTGTGTTGACCTGGGCTTCTGCTCTGACTTCTGCCATGGAGTATGTGTATTCCTATTCACAGTTAGTGCCTTTATGCCTTTGATATAGAACAGATAGTTCTCCCTTGGGTTTTGAACAGGCTATAATTTTGGGATAGAAGCATGAGAAAGCATGGATGCTCTGTAAATTCTCACACATTGACCACTAGTCTAGCGTGGGGGCTTGTCCTCTAATCCTGAGGTACGCACTGGTGTAGAGAGGAAGAAACAGATTTCATTCTGCTTCCAAACTTTCATTTGTTTTTCTGTGGGCTTTCTATGTCTGCCCTTTAAAACTATGCAGGCTTCCTCATTTTGGATCCTAGCCCCAAATTATTCTGGGCATTCTTCAGGTGCAGAGTTATGGGCATACAGATTACATACTCTACGTGTGGGATTTTGTGAATCAGGTGTTCATAAAACTTATGCAGTATTGTATGTCTGTGTGTAAATTGTAAAAATTTTGAATCCAAGTGATACACAAATCTTCAGTGAGTAGTTTGCAGAACTCCCTGTCATTTATTTTTATGGCTAATGGCTTTTTTTATATTCCATTTTCTACAAGTTTTCATTAAGCAGTGCATGTGAAGTGCTTCAACTTGACTTTGATGCGCATTCAGTATCAGAAGGAAAGATCAGGCCTTTTATCTCTAAACTACAGATCAATTACCTTTCTAAACACTTACTTCATAATTTTCCTTTAAATAAAAAAGGGGAAAAAAGGTACCACAATCAACTGTATTAAGACAAGAAAAATGGAAGTGGTTAGAAAAAATGGAGGCATCACCTGAGATAAGGTACAAGGGAGCATAGACCTGCCATTGTAGGATTAGATACAGGTGCACAATAATCATATAGAGTGTAAAAGAGGAAATGGTACCTCACATTTAGAAGTAAAAAAATCCTTAATTTCTCGAAACAAGAACATAGCTGGCTTGCTAATGAATTAAATATGTGACAACTATTAAGTGTAGCACAGCTGCTGAGTTGTCAGAGCAGGTGACTTTATCATCAGCAGAATTTGATGGTATTATGCTTAGGATGAAATAACCACTTGTTTCAAAAACAGTCTCTAATATCCTATGTGAAGGTCGGTCTCATAGATTTCATTCCTTAATATTCTAGCTGACATTCCCATTTTCTGAAGTATGAGTCTTTAGATACATAAGTCTTAGATATTGTAGTATCAGGAAGGCTACTATGTGCAGCATTGCAATTAGGTAGAGAAAATCCTCTTACTATGGTACATGTGTGACCGGTAACCCAAAACTTCCACATTGTTTTTTGGCTGTTTTTTTTGTGGTTTTGTTTATACATTTTTATTAGGACTCTCATAATGGTGCAGTCAGCTTCTAAATATGAGTGCTTTCGATTCAGCACTCTAAGACTTAAAAAAAATCATTTAATAGAAATAGCATTGGAGTTCAATGTTGATAATAAAATACTAACATCCTCTTACACAGCTTGTAGGTTCAACTTATGAGGTATTTTTCTTTTCTTTTGAAGTGACATGACATTGAGTTGTTATTTCAGAAAGGAAGAAGTAAAACTGTTATTTTATTAATTTATATTCCAACAATATTAAACAAGCTAGTTTAAAAACACAAGAATCCCCTCTTTGAAACTAACAAAATAGTCAAATGCAGAAGAAGCTATTAAAAATTGTCTTTTAATAAAAGTTTAAAGTCTTCAAAATATATTTGCCCCTCGAGCAAACTTTTTTCATTTAATATTGTGTCTGTTAATTAGTGCTTCAAATTTGCAAATTCTTTATTGGTTTATATCAATGTAATACCCAAAGCTCATCTCATTGCCAGATTTGAATGAAATATGATCCTGTTTATTCTATTAAAACGAAGGCTTGAAATTGTTACCCAAATGCCACAGGAATTCTTGCCATTTTCTCATCAAATTCCTCATCAGATTTTTTGTTAAAGTCACATTGTTTTAGATTTTGAGCCTTGGCATTTAAATGAAATTCAATGTGCCCCACTGGAGAAAACATCTGCAGGGACATATTATGTACAATATCCATTCCAATCAAGCAGGAGTGTACTGTGTGACTGAATGAGAAGCTTATTCTTACTCCACTTAGATTTACCCTGATGTGGCTATTGAGTCAATCTGTGAGAAGAAACGTTTAGAAAATTAAATGAGCAGAACAGGAAAGGTTTTTTTAATACTCAGAGCAAATACTTCCAGTTGCACAATATTAATTTAAGAATGACATTTTTTAAAAGAACCTGAAGGAGTTTGGTGCCAAATTCCCTCAGAAATTCAATGGGACTTGGGAATCAAGAGCCCCCAGGGTGCCTTGGCAAATCTCTCTGAGTGATTACTGTTAAGGGTTTTCTTTGAATATAAAATCATGATCTACAGAAACTGAAGGGAGCAGAGAGGTGTTGGGGAAGAAGAAAAAGAAAGAAACCAGTTCTGTAATCCTATAACATATATTAAAAAGTTGCAGAAATTCTATAAGCATGAGGTAGCTATCAGTAAAGATGACCTGGAACTGGCTCTTTTCTTTCTGAAGCAGCTGCCTTACGCACTAAGCTTGTCCCATGTTACCAGTTGGTGGGCAAAAAAGGCAGTATGGAGGAGCGAGCCCTTGTACAGCAGCAGTGGGTGTTTGTGGAACCAGCTTTTTTTCCTAACGAGGTATTCAGACCAAAAAAAAAGAAGTATCTATAAAATGTATTTATGGTGACAGAGCCCTCTGCATCCTTTGAAAGGCTTATTTTTACAGGCAGAGCACCTGCCTGTAACACCTCTTCTGCTGCAGAGCTGTGAATAAGAGCTGCTGTTACGAGCTCTTCAGCTACTTCAAGTAAAGACTAGAAGAGATGTGGCAGTGGAGGTGAGGGGGTCGCTCCAGAGAATCACTAGAATTGATCTGTATTTAGCACTACAGGCCATGAGGACCACATCAAGGATACCAGGTCCAGTTTTTGTGCCCCCTAATACAGGAAGGACATTGATAAACAGGGATAAGTTCAGCAGAGGGCTAGCAAGATGGAGCCAGGCGGTTGACAGTGGTGCATGGTCAGAGGAGGAGAGACAACAGACAGAAATTGGAATGGGGTAAGCAGTCTCCATCCATGGAAGTTTCTAACACCAGTTCGATGAAGCCCTGTTTAACCTGATCTGACTTCAGAGTCTGCTCTGCTTTGAGCAGGAGTTTGGGCTAGAGACCTCCTGAGGTCTCTTCCAACCTGAATTTTCCTAGGATACAATAGGATTTGTAGAGGAAGTTTGGGGTTTCTACTTAAAATCTTCCCCACTCCCTTCTTGTCCTTATCCTACCCCCTTCTCTCAGATTATTATTTAGACTTATGTAAATGTGATGTTCCAGTGGTGTATAGTTCCTTTCAAGAGCACTTCTGGAAAAAGTGATTAGTAATTAAAAACAAAACAAAACACAACAAACCAGCAAATGCAATCAGGAAAACTTGTCCAATATGGTTACCAGATAGAGGTCATTCAATTTGGAGGGTACAGAGAAGAAAGAATAATGATAATGAAACAGTAAATTTATGGTAGAGTTTGAATTCCATGTGTAACTGTTTATATAATATGCCTGTCTGACAAAAGCAGGCACGTTAAAACTTAGGAACATATGATTAACCTAGGCTGTGTAGTTCTAAATGTCTCAGGTTCATGTCTGCTTCCTTCAAGTTTGACAAGACAAGAGAGTTGCACACTGAATTTGGAATTCGGCAAACCTGTAGACTAAAACAAAAAAGGTGCTACTGAAAATATTCTGGTTGAAATCTCTTGCATTTGACCCCAGAAAGTATTTATGTAATGTTAACAGCTGATCATAACTGTTAAAGTAGCCCTCAGTAAACAGGCAGTTTCTTAGAAATTAGGTAGATCAGATAGGAATTGAGTAGATCAAAGGCCACTACAGTGAGTGCTCTGTGCTAATGGAAAGTAAGTCTGGTACACCCTATAGCTAACTTCATGAAAAAGGTAATTTTAAACACAAATTGTAACATATGGACTTAAGAAATATCTTTCAAATCCTTTTGTTTCTGATCTGAAAGGATTCAGAAACTCTTAACTGCTTTCACCCTATTGTGCGCGTAAAGATAATACTTTTTTTTTTAAAAAGGAATAGCTCCCTACCTCACCACAAAATGTGAATTTGTTTTCTTTCTTATTTTAAATATAGCAGTAATGAGGAAAAATGGTTGATGAAATGAAAGTGTGGGTTATTCTGTCACCTGCCAAGCTAGACAAGTTGTTTGGGGCTTTTTGGTGGCCATGAAAGGATAGAAAAAGCTCATCAGCAATGATTTTCTGTTCTTGTCCTGTATGACCATTAAGGGCAAGTCATGCTCAGTGGAGGCTGCAGTGCTAGTAGGTTTTAAGGAGAAATACGAAGCGTGGTAAAATAGGTGTATGAATATTCTGGTCATAGTGGGACAAACAGGAAGGGAAGCATGAACTAAATGATCATCACCATGCTTGTTCAACAGTTCAGCTCACTTCTGCTTGCAGAAAGGAAGTTGGCTGACACGATAAGTAAATAAATATGTACATCAAGACCGGATTGTTTCTTTTTTCATAATGTTTCAGCCTTTGCTGTATACTTTAATGGCACTGTGAAAAATGTAGTGCTAAAATAGGAACAGATACTTTGTTTATTTCTCTTGGTGATTCCCTATTACATTTGCAGAGATGACATGTCAAAGATGAATTTCTGAACTGCTTCTTCAGCAAACTCAACTGGTCTCTTAATTTCAGAGTCAGATTCTTTCTAGCTCAAGCATAATTACCACTAATAAAAGTTTCAGTAGGTCTAACTCTGCTTTCAGTTATAGCTAGGTAATCTCCTTATCTTTTGTAAGTAGAATACAGGAAATTATTTTCCTCTTGCAGTGATACGATTTTGGGTTTGCATTTACATTATAAAAGTAATTCTTCACAATGCATGTGTTGAATCTGTCCTGCTTTCCTTTTGCTACTGTCTCTGCAATGCTAACATGAGTAAAAATAATACTTTAATGGTTATTTATTTATTTTGGTCACTGAAGTTAATACATATGATTCTGAAGATAGGAATTTTTATGTGAAGGAGGAAGCAGACTTATTGAATAAGCAGTCACTATTTTTACAGGCAGAGTACATGTTCAAAACAGAAAGCTCTTAATACCACAGAGATAAAAGGATAATTTGCACTAATTTATGAAGCTAATTAATCAAATGAACTGAGTATATTAACCAGTTGGTGATATTCTGCTGAGCAGGAACTGAAACTCTTAGAAACTTCTTCAGAATTTTTTTTATTACCATGACATACTGTAACTTACATTGCAAGTTTCCTACAGTGATGACCCTTTCAAAAACACTGACAGCTTAAGCAGTTCTAATAAACAAGAAATGTGAAGGCTCATGCTCACAATGTCCAGGCAGATTCCTCTTAGTATCATAACATTTTCTTAATGAATTACTGAGAATGAAAGATACAGTATGTGAAGACCCCTCTGGCTTTAAATATTATGGGTATGAAAGTCTTTTAAATATTTAGTACATGATTATTAATGAGTAGGGATTTATCTGAATTTGTAGCAAGTTTAAAAAAAATATTATAGTTGCCATTCTATGCAGCTTCAGAAGACTCTGCAGTGGAAAAATGTGTTTCTACTGAAATTGTGGTAAATAAAAAAAACAAAGATTGTTTTGTATTGCCTAGAGTCTGTATGAGATGCAAAGGCAATGTTTTTCAATGTTAGATTTGTTGGTAAAACCATCAGCAAAGATGGAACAAAATTTTTCAAGATAGATGCAAGTTTTGCAGAGGCAGGCCAGATAAGGCCACCTAAATCCTTTAAAGCAGAATTAAGGCTTGCTTTCTGATGTGACAGAAATGCTGTGTAATGAATCCAATTTGTCTCTAGAAGCCAGAGGGAATGAGACATGGAAAATAAATGAGAATTTTTCTCTGAGTGACCAAGGCAAATCCGTAGAAATACTTTCCCACATTGTAGAGTGCATAGTACAGGTGATGTGGGAGCTGCTTCCCAGTCGTTCAGCTGTACAACACCACTTTGTTGACATAAGCAGCTGCGCTACAGGCTTCTATCTGCTATGCATGTTCTGGTACACTGACAACACCTGCAGTAACCTGGCAAGAAGCGAGACCTATATATCTGGAATGAAGTTGTATGGCTGAGACTGGTATGGAAAGCTTAGGTAGGGGTACGGCCCGAGACCTGAATCTGTGCAGTTAACTAATGGCGTGTGTTGGCATCCTATGTTGGAGGGAGTGAGGTTATGCAGCAGAAAGTTTTGAGGTAAGATGAGAAAGGAAGTGATAGCAGTTTATCTGCCCTTATTTAGTGCTGCTCATGACAGTAGCTGACGGAAGTAAATTTAGGAATCCCTGCTATCAAACATAAAATTCAGTGAGATGAAATCCTGCTTGTCTGGATTCAGTAGTATCTTCAATAACCTTTGGAGATTTGTTTTCCATTCACTTTTCATTCCTTCTTTTCTTGAACTTTAATTTCCCACACGTTCATGCTAAAAACTGCTTACTCTGTCAGTGATGTGTCATGCTGGTAAAGAAAGAGCACAAGAGTAGAATCTAAATAGAAAGGTCAGTTCTTCTTCCTGCCCAGTCCATTTCCCACGTTGGAAGAGTTGAAAGCAATAGCCTCTCTGATATCCTTTGAACCTCTTGTCAGCTGACATGAATTGAAGCAACCCTTAAACTACTCAACTTTGTTTTGTGGTCAAAACTGAATGGAGTCAAGAAAGAATAATGTTCCAAATTGGACTTCTGGGTCTTAAACCACCATCGACACAGTGCATAATGAATACAACATGCCATACCGGTATTTCCAAGAGTATCATTACAAGAAATTGGAAAGAGGATCTTTTCAGATGTAGAAAAAAAAAATTTGGAGACAATTTCCCAGTAGCTTTCAGAAGGAGAGGTATCCCTAAGTTTTCATTATGTCTTTGAAGGTCTCTCCTTAACATATTTAATGCTGACTAGTACAGCAGTCCCTGCTTTTCTATGTTCAGTCATTAACTGATGATATCCAGTTTGTAGTTTCAAGGACACTTCATATTTTGCCGCTTTTCAATTTGTAGAATAGTTCCTCCCCCTGGTAATTCCCACACATTTTTATTGCATACTGAGTGGCTTCAGTTCAAATGTCTGATGTGAACTTGAGCATCTTTCAGGATCAAACCATAAACTATGAGTTTCAGAAATAGTTATAATTTTAGGGATTAGTGCTTTTCAATGCATAGAATACATTTTGTAAATTATGTATTGTGAGAGAGTTGCTGGTATCTTCTTAGAAACAGTTGCTGCAGATCAAAACCATTTTCCACTCTATTGTCCTTTACCATATCAAATAACAATTGAAACAGCAGCAGCAGCCAATGAACATGGATCAATGATATCTTCAGCCACTGCATTTGTGTAGGTTTAATCCATTTACGTGAAAATCAAGTTACTGCTGGCCTGTTTTTTCTTTACTGGAAACAATTGATAACATTACTTCAGAAGAAATTAATCCGGAGAATTAATTAGCAGAATCTAATATCCAATAAATGTAGTCCTGAGAAAGATTTCATGGGTGGTCAATTGTGACATTAAATGGAAGGTAAAAAAATAGATACTGTTAGTTGTTTTCCATAATCAAACAGAAGTGATGGAAAAGGAACAAATAGGATGACATTGACTTTGGAGAAAAATAAATAGGCCAGTTCTTGTACCTGTCACAGAAAAGCTTTGAGAACATTTTTTTTTGTGTGTGTGTTTGGCTTAGGCCCATAGTTAGGGGCTTAAATTTTTGGAAGAAATACTTTGAAAAATAAAAAAAAAAATCATTGTTTCCAGGCCAGTGAGTTTGATACTTTGATGCTGAAGAAACTGCACTGGTGTTTTAGGATCAAATTCAGCCCTGGTCAGTAGGAGCAAAAAAGTTAATGTTTACTACCTTCATCATGGTTCCTGTGGCTTTTAGTAGTTTAAGTTTTTGCAGTTGAAGAAATTGGACTTTGCATATGTTCAGTTAATGAAATTTGGCTGATGAATGGTAACCTCCTTAGCTGTAGTACTTGAATTTTTGATTTTGAGTCCAACCCCTTTTTTATGTTATCATTATTAAAGGATTGCACTTAGAAATACAAATGGAGATCAGTGTGCTATTTCATGAGGGCTGTGTGTATGTACAGCCAAGGACTTTGAGCCAGATTTTCAAAGGTATTTAAGAGCCTGAACTTTCAGAGAGATGACTAAGAGGATCTTTGAGAGACTGTCTGCATGTTTAAGCAGCTAAATGACTTTAAATATCTCGGATTATTTTGAAAGATTTAAGCAAGTGTTTAAGCACCTTCTTGAAACGGGGTTTTAGTAAGAGTGAAGGTTTCTTAAAATCCTGAGTAGGTCATATTTTTCTGAGGATGGGAGTTGTTCATGCACCTACCCCATGAGGAAGATGTTTCTACAAATTGGTCACATTTCATTTGAGAACTTTCTTTTTAAAAACTGGCTGTTGCTGCTGACTACAATAGATGTAACTTTAAGGGAAAAGAAACCACCCTCCAGATAGAAATTCTATTTTAAGCCATTTCTTTCTTGACCCATAGGCCTACGTATCCCTGACTTAACTCTGTAGGCTGTAGCTTGTCACAGAGAATGATTCTGCTTTTGGCAGCTGTGCTCATTCAGCGTGTTTGCTAACTTAGCAGCAAAGTGCTTCTGTATTTGCTTTGTCTTGGTGTCTGAGCAATGACTTATTTACTGAAACGTTTCTTTTTCTCTCTCTTTTTTTTTTTTACTTATTGGAATTGATTGTGTGAGTGAAATTCAGGATGTTGTGACTGCAGGATTGCATGCTGTCAGTTTTTCTAGGAGGTATTATATGCTTGTAGGACCTTGTGTTTCACTCATTACTCTGACTAAAATAAAGAATAAGTGACATAGGAAAACATGCTGTATTCATATTCATATTAGAAATCTTTCTGGTGCTGTCTTACTTGTAAAATTAGGTATTTTTTTAAAATGTAAGGTTTTTGGATGCATTTAAATTAGTAGTTGATTTTTTCAGAAAAAAAGCCCTGAGGCATGTGTAAAACTAGTGGCTACATAAAGCTGAAGAATCAGATGTCTGCTGGGCAAATTGACAGAACTCATTAATCTTAGATGCAGTGTACTATAGAGTCTGTCCTTTCATGCACCTGCCCATGCCTAAAGTAATTACATGATGGCACTATTAATACTGAAGAGCTTGAGTGGGGATAGGGTTATCTTCTCTTCTTAGTAATTGATTGCTAGCTGATTAGTGGACAACATTTTTCCTACAGTGTAATTGCCTTTCTGCTATTGTAGCCTCTCTAACCTGGGGGTTAGGCCATCTTACTGGTTTTGAGGCCTCGACAATAGTACCATAGCCCTCAAAGTAATGAACTGGAACTCAGTCACTGTGAATTCCCTAAACAGAAGATGACTAGTTAAATGTATTTCCACGATAGTATATTTTACAGTAACCATACAACAGAAGATTTGTTGCCTTCCCTTCCACCTCCTCTTTCTATGAAGACATTTTCAAACCCTCTGATTCCTGTGTGGGAAAGCAGGCAGTTGATTTCTGTTAAATCTCATCTGTTGCTTGTATAAAGTTATTATCTAAAATGTGTCAGAACTGTGTAATAAGCTTGTATGTTTTTTTCTGACCCTATAGAAATAGCAAATGTATAGATTTGCTTCTTTAGGAGCAAACTGGTAATAAAGGAGTGTATGAATTCTGCAGTGGGGTGTCAAAGATCTGCTGGTCTCTAAAAACCATTATGTTCTCAAATTCTGAAGGTTGACTCTGTGATGCTTTTGTTGAAATCTGGTAGATATGAGGCTGCTGTTTGGGTAAGTCTGGAAAATGAGGCATCTTTTACCATGAAGTTGTCTGTAGAGGGCAGATGATTTCCAGGGCCGTATAGTGCTTCAGCATTTCTCCCACCCTGTGACCCTAGATGCCAGATGTACTGGCTTGGGGACTCAGATCTGCTGACCATCTGTACTTGGCATACAGGTTCATGAAGCTGGAGACGAAAGATTATACTGCAGGATACTTGACAGATCTGAATCTTAGGAGTAAGTTAGGCATGAAATAAATGCCAATTTCCATCCCCCAGCTTTCTGTGTACCTGAAAAATAAAACCTATCTTTCATCAGCCTTCAAGTTATCTTGCTATGTTTCTCTTCTGGTGTAAGTGGTTATTTTGTATAACTCTGCACTAAACCAGAGTCATACTAATCTTTGAGCTTTCTTACACTGCTCCTGGACTCAAATGGGTGGAACAACACTGGTACAGCAAAGAAGTCTCTAAACCCTGCCTGAATGCTGAACCATAGACTTCCTTGCTTGATTATCAGTTTATTCTATGGTACACTCAAAAGACTAATTTTATTAACATTTTCCAAAGACTTCTGATTGGCCCTGTTCAGGACAACTGGTTAGCTTAATCACTGAAGTGGACGTCTAGGTTTAAATTATGGAACCAGTTCCCTAGACTGCCATTTCCAAAGGTATTTAGGGGCAGTTAGAAATATTACCCAGTATGATTTCCAGTATTCTGTCTATGAACCCAGCCAGAGGCATATTCCTAAGAGGAAAGTGCAAGAACACACAGTTGTCCACTGTCTCACATAACCTGCCTGGAAGGACATTCCATTTTTTAACTTCTGTAAATTACCAGGTACCCTAAAGAATGATGATTTGCCTTAGGAATCATACTAAACTAGTCAGAATTCTAAATGACTTCTGGCTTTCTGCTTGATGCACGCTCTGCAAAAATAACACAAACATAGATGAGATGATCGAGTATTTTGATTGATGGTTTTGTGGTAGCCTGTGGGCTGTGGGAAGGTTCATATGGAAATCAAATCCCATGACAACTGACTTTCATGAGTGTTAGTTGAGGTTTCAGACATGCTTTCCCTCGGCTAATGGAGATTTGCACCTGACTGGTGATTCTCAAAACAAACTGCTGACAGTAGTGTAGCAGGTATAGAGAAACTATAGAGTTTCTCTGTGAACAGGCTGAGAAGGGAGAAAATGTTAGAGGCATCCACATCTCAGAAGACATGGAAAGGGGCTTGGTGGCTGAAAAAAATGAGGAGAGGCAGACTGAGTTTTGCATAGGCTTAACTTGTGATATGTCTGCTATTACAAATGCACCTTTCAGATCTAGAAAATGAGCCTCCTGAATTTGAGTTGAGAGAAAAAAAGCTCTCCTGTGCAGGGTATATCTGTGCTTCATGGCAGGGCCAGCCTTCGAGAAACTGAAGTCTGTGCATCTGTGTAGATTCACCACACAAGCCCACTTGTGCTGGGTTGTTTAACAACTGCATATACTAGTTACAAGGAGACACCCTAGTTTATGCTCCATGCCCTTATACAGTATTCAGTTGAGTTGTCCTTTACACATTTGCCTGGGATTACAAACTGAGCCTCTACCATTCTTAGTGAGTTAGCATTCATATAAAAATGTCTAGCACACAAGCTGATGCAAATTGCAGCACTTTTTAGCATTTACAGGAGGATGACAGGGGATTAGGTATGGATATTAGAGAGTCTTTGGGTCATAGTAGAAGTGTGTTGCCAGGAAAGGGGAAAAGCCTTCTCATTTTTCCTCCTGATTTCCTTTGTTTTCTGCAAACATAAACCAGCCAGTTCTTTGCACCATAAAATTTAAACCAAGCAGCTAGAACTGCCTAAGTCCTTAAAGCAGTCCTTATAGCTGTCTAATTGTTAAAACCTTATTTGCTGGATGGAAGGAGAAAGAGCAGTCTTTCCCAGTAAATGCTAAAGAATTTTTAGAAAATATTAAATGTAATATATGCTTGCACTTATTCTAAGTGGGCCCATATTATTGTCTTAAAAAAATCTTGAAAATGTTAAGGTTGCAAAATGTAACTTTCAAGTCAGGAAATGCCAGCATTAAGGTTGCTCCTTTAAAAGCATTTGCCTGCTTTGTGGCTATGTTTCATGAACAGTCTTTAATTACTGGATCACATGCTGTTTTTTTCCTACAGGACCACTGCCTCATTCACTGCACAGATGGGTTATGTTCTCTGAGTTCAGAATTTTAGCTTCGTTGTTTCATGTGTGGCCCTAACTCACATTATCCGGGAAATACTTGTATCCTGCTCTAATTAGAGAAATTTTCACTTCCACACAGGCTTATCTGGGCTGCTCACCACTATCATTGCAAAATGCTTCTCAGATATTTATATGTTAATTTTCATGATACCTTTGGAAGGGGGAAGTTGTATGTGCATTTTACAAAGGGAGGACTGAGCCACGGAATGATTTTTATGGACTTACCCAGGTATTTTGTCTAAGATGGTCAGGACCTGATTTTTCAGGATGCTTAGTGGAGCGTGTGATAATTTGTATGTTCTCTGGTAGAGTTCCCCTTGATTTCTGTCAGGTGTAGAAGTTTTTAGCACTTCCAGACATTACAGATTGGATCTCTAGAATGCAAAGGACATACTCTTTTTAGCCATTTGGGCTGTTAGTGCAGTCACAGATTGTTATAGCTAGGAAATGCAGAACAGGTTAAGAGGACATTCTTAAGGTATCCAGGACTATTTACGGCAAGTCGCAAAAGGTCCCCATCACCTTCTATTGAACTTAGGACCTTTTAAACAAAAACTAATTCCCAAGAAAAAAGCAGAAGAGATGAAAGGCATTTTCACTACCCTTAGTGACTCAAATGAGTTAAAATGGCCAAATTATTAAAAAAAAATGGACTGTGCCTCTTGAGAAGCACTCATTCTTAACCAATGTTTTTACCAAGATGACCTGGGGAAAAATGTATTTCTGAACCTCTGATCTGATTAATTTAACATTACAATGTGAGCAAGACCCAGCTCCTGAAAATCACAGACTTCTTCTAATTTCCAGTTTAACTGTGTGTTTGATGTCTTATCAATGCTACCCTTTACATTAAATAATCCATCTCCTTTTTTAATATTTGCTTCCCAAATTCATGTATTTACTCATTGAATCTACATCTAAGCTCCACAAAGGAACTTCTGAGGTCCTTTGGTAAAGCAGGAGTCACAGTGAAGTTCTCAGTCCTTCATCTGTCTTGAGTATGAGGCCATGATTCTTTTTTTGCTGTGGATCATAGGAATTACATTTTGCTGAATGAAAATAAACAAGAAGATGTACACCAGGAGCATACTTAATACTCTCCAGTGCCATTGGGCATTCAATGTAGAACCTGAAGCAGATGTGGACAATCGAATGTTAACACCAAGAGGTTTTGTGTATGGATGCCATGGTATTGATCTCAATAGATGTTAATTTTGCCATACTAATTGATACTCTCAGATTTTAGCACCAGGAACGTTTCTTTAAATCAACTGCATAAACTCTTTTGCAGTCAGGGATGGTAACTGTTAAGAGTAGTAGGCTGCCAACATACAACTAGGCATATGCTTTGTTAATGAAGAAAGATTTTTTTGTAGATAGCAGACAAATGTGGAGGTTTGTGGGAAAAACAGGTCGGCATACATGTGACACGGAAGGGAAAGGGGTTGACTCAGTGTACATCTACAACTGAACTGTGCATGCCTGTATGGGCTTTCGGGCACAGGACTGGATGGGCCAGGTTTATTGCCCATCTGGGTCCAGAAGCAGAGCAGACATGGTGATTCTATACTGAGAGGAGGAGCAGACCTATTGCCCAGGAAGTGACCAGTCACCTCTAGGGTACAAATTGTCTTCTCTACCTGCTGTGATGTTATGATGAGACCACATTTCCCTTTATTTTCCTTCTTTCCTTAATGTCATTCATTCTCCTGAGCTGATAAAATAATGACAAAAATCATCAAGGTAATGAAAGAAAAAGTGTAAATATTAGTCAGAGGAACACACTTTATATATTCAGCTCAAGAAGTTGAAGCTGGACTCAGTGGCAAGGGAAGTGTCACGGGAATTGCTGGGCAACCTTAACTACAGGTGATGTTACTGGCTCCACCTGTAATATATATTATCTAAAACTATTTAAGCAATGTTGTCCTTCACTGTCATGTTTCTTATGTTGAACTTTTTGAATAGCGAGCCTGAAAATAACAAGCTGAGCTCATTAGTAGATTAGGTGCTGCAGTGAATCCATGTGTTCAGTGTTAGTTGTTGTTCTTCAGTTTGATAGGGTTTCTTTTAGAGAGCAATTACATCTGATTGACATGTTTTCATGTGCCTCTAGCCCTGACTCCTTCTTACTAAACAATTCTAGATCAAGGACAGTGACTTTTCTACTGCTATTAACTAAAATCAGGATCCAGGAGAAAAAGTTAAATACCTTTTAAGATGCGACTTGAAACAAATTATAAAATATGTATAAAGGGGAATATATTTTGGTTTCATATACTGTAGTTGTTGAAAGTCAAGTAAAAAACATAGTGTAAGGCATGGACATGCATTAAAATTAAGAAACAAATTCTGTTTTTTCTACTTCAGATAAGAAAAAGTAGAGGGCCAAATCCTGTCACTAAGTGTGCATATAGCTTTTCCATGTAATTTGCACTTCATCATTCACATTAAATGATGTAATTTACTGAAGTTTTATACTAATAATGCTATTATACATCCTGAAATCCTAGTAAGTAGAAGTGACTTTTTTTTTTTAATGAAAGGTTTCCCTGGGAAAAAAAAAGCATACTTGAGGTTACCAAGTGTTCTTGCCCACTGAATTTTGCTGTTTATGGAAAAAGCCTTAATTTGAGAAGGATTAAAGGCTTAAGAAGTAAACAAACAAAAATCATTCCTCCCTCACTATACCCACTATAACTGAATGTTTGCTTTAGTTTTAATTCAATTTGTTATCCTGTACTTTGTGGGTTTATTTTTTTCAAATTTAAAATTTGTTTATGGGTTAAAATGAAACAGAAGGCTGTTCCCCTAGCCCTTTGCACCCCAGGCTCAAGGGATGTATTTGTACATCCCTCACATTCACCTATTATGATCTGTTAGCGAAAATTACTTGGCTGAATTTGTGTTTTGAAGAAGTTGAAAGAATCTATCAGGATTGTCCAGTGAAGAGGTTTTGCCTGAACACAGTAAGTATATAAGCAAAAAGTACGTTTGCTCTCCTTTTATAAAATAATGGCTCTTTTTTTTGTTCCCTGATGCCTGTCTTGGAAAGCTGCATAACAATTTGTGTTGCTTAAATGAGCTATCTTAAGTAAGTTGTCATGCTGTAAAGATACTCTGACTGGCCAGGGAGTTGATTTTTTTCATTTGAGGGCATATTTGTGAAGCAAAGAGCATTTTGCTCTCTTTTGGATCCCATTTTCACCTATCTGTTATAAATTTGAAAAACTCCCTCTTAATTTCATGTATGTGTTTCACAGGCTAGCGTATCTAGGACATTTCTGTTCTCGGACCTTTTTGACCACTGGGTTATTCTGTTTGAATGTAATAGCTAGTCATAACTAGCTTACGTATTTGATAGTGATTGTTGTGCAGAGTTTTACTTGCATTTTCTTTCCAATTTTGTTTCCCACCTTGCACAAATTCACTGCTGAATACCAATTCTCAGCATTGGTATCATGGAAGGAGGTTTGGAATTGTGATCAGCGTCTTTTTCAAGGAAAATGCAGCTCTACAAAGGAAGCGCAGATGAAAAATGGGGTGATAAATAGCATGGAAAAATAACCAGAAACACTCCTGCTTCTTGCTGTTGGCCCATATTCTATCACAAGGAAAAGCTCTGGTCTGTAGATATATCTGGATAATGTGAATGCAGATCTTCAGATTATGTTTCCTGCCCA
Source organism: Elanus axillaris (assembly GCA_026212715.1). Classification (NCBI taxonomy): domain Eukaryota; kingdom Metazoa; phylum Chordata; class Aves; order Accipitriformes; family Accipitridae; genus Elanus; species Elanus axillaris. Next base: position 17,962,316 of record JANZLQ010000095.1, on the reverse strand, counting down.
TGCCTAATGAAGTGTCTTAGAGCTGGCTTCAGAACTGGAGGCATGTAAGGCTGTTAAACTGGGAATCTTACAGATAGTCCAGGTCATGCGGCTGGAGCAGATGTTGCTAAATTATTGTACCTGATGTCTCTCTTGCCCTGAGGATTTCTGCCCTTAATTATAAGAATATATAAGAATGCAATTTAAAAATAACTTACTGGGTTTGCCAAAACCAGAAATGCCAGGTCATATCACGCAAAGCGGTAAGGGCCCTGTTAGTCGTTTGATGTTTTGAACTTAATTGTCCTACATTATGATTTGTAGTTGTATTAAATTAGCCAAATGTGGTCACACATGTAGTTGCCTTGCATTTTTCCTTAAACTAGTTGTTTTCCGACTGATTTCAGAAGCCCCTTACTTTCCTCTCCCTGCCATTAGTCACACTCTGCCACTCAGTTATGTGCTGTGCTATAATGATGTTAGTAACTACAGATGCCAGGTGTACTTTGCTTTTTGACAAGAAAAGGCCAGATGACAAAACTGTTTTGTTTCTATGCATTTTTCCCTGAAAACTTACCGTAAGAAAATTAGTTCTCTCTTGCCAAATTAACAGTTTAATATAGTAATTAGCAAGTTCTGCCAACATATCTGTTCCAGCAAGGAATTGCTTTTGGGAACTCTTCTATTTTTTCCCTTAAGCACTGACCACAGAACTTAATTAACTTTCTTTTCCATCATAAATTCCAGTGCAGGCAATGACCACTGTGTCCTCCCCAACTCCTACATGTTCAGTTATGATAAATTGTCCCTTACGCAGCCAATCTGGAGGCAGGTGCCTGTATGAATCTCAGGGGTTATACATACTGTACTGTCCATAGGGCTGATTAATAATGATCTTTTCACCGACCCCCCCTTCTTTATTCTGTGTTTACGCTTCAGTGAAACAGGGAGATGTTTATGGTAGAATGAGAGGGTTCCTCCCCTCCTGATTATACTTCTCATTTAAACTAATCTCTTTTGGAGTTGATTTGCATATGCATGCTGCAAGGTACCTGCATTTAACCCCTTGACCCACATGACCATTTCTGGGGTTCTATTGTAAAGACAACCTTTGCCCCCTTCCTTTTTCTCAGCAAGTCCTGTATTTGCATACATTTGCATCAGTGTTTACATTTCCCCTTCCCTTATTGTCAATCCTGCCTTTCTAGTCAGCTCTAGCTGAACTGCTGTTGCCCAACAGTTCGTGTTAAGGGTCTTGTAATTTGTTTGAAACTTTGCCTGTAAGGTTTTTATCCATAGAAATCGCTAAAAGTTGTAACCATTGTTTAAACATTTCAGGAGACTCTTCCTAGGAGTCTGTCTACATCTCAACGCACACATTTGTAAACATTGTCATTAGACATATAGGAGCCAATATTTAATCACAAAGCAATGGAACATAAGCTGTTATTTGGGGACATCTAGATTCTGTGGTGGACATTATGCTGAATTTCCTGGGCTGCAATGTTCTCGCAAAGCACTGTGGTGTTGTGCAGGTGCACTAGCCTGGGTTTAAACAGTAAACCAGAAGGGTACAGTAACTCAGGGCCAGTGCTGCCATGCAGTGTTTGCTTCTGGGTCTGGGTCTAGCTCACTTAAAAGTCTCCACACCACACTCCTTTGAGGTGAGAGCCTCTATCCATCGTATCAGGTGTCTTTGCATCTGAAGTGTGGACAAGGCCTAAGTTACTTTGGAAATGAAGAGTTGCTCTCTCCCCAGATCTGGTCATCAGGCATTTCTAAAACTTCAGTTCTTCTTTATATGCAAGTCTTTCCAGGTCTCTGATAACCTCCCTCCCCCTGCACACCCCCACCTTTAGCTTTTGCTCCACTGTTTTTGAGCTCTGATTACTAAACTAGAACTAGGAGTTAAGGATGGAAAGGGTGCTCTCTAATTATATATATAACTCTTTTCCCTGCCTTAATGTATCGTTGTATTTTTGTTTGCATTTGTTTTATTTAGAAATTCTGCTGATTCTGAGCAGACAATTTCATCGCACTGTTTGCAAAAATGTTTTTGTGTTTCCTTTGTGGTGGCAACCTTTTGGTCACTGAATTGTGTGTGAATACAGCAAACACAATTTTCATTTGATGGAATTCCCCAGTGCCTTGTTGAATTTATTGTAGCTGATCACTGGGGGAAAGATTTTGGCTGTGATTGACTCCTTTCTTTGTTTTTTTCCAGCACTAGAGAATTTGGTCTTTTCATTCAGTGTCAAGCATGCTGCAGACCTGACTGGTCTTGATATACTGTACTGCTCCATCACCCTTTATTTTAATCTTTTTCCTTAATGTTTGATCTCCAGGACCTTTGCATATTTTAGTTCTGACCATGAAATTATTAATTTTTAAGTAATTTTCTTATCTTCATTTTTTTCAGACATTGCAAAATACTTATTTCCTGTTCAAGGCAGTTCCTTTTCTGTCAGCTTTGTTTTTTCTTTCTGTTCCCACCACTCATATGCATGAGAAAATACTCAGGAAGCATAACAGAAAAGGCAATGTGAACCTCCATGTAGTCTCATTGTTGTTCTTGGTTCAAAACCAGAACAATCCATAATTAAATCAAGCTCAAGTGTCTTGTCACCAGATTGCCGATGAATGTTTTAATTACTATTGGGTTCCAAAAGGGGAGGGGAAAAAAGCCTACTTGAAAGAATAAACTTTGTTATCTCCTACTGCTGTGTGTGTCTTCATCATATAAAGTTGTCAATTTGACTTCCCTCTTGAAAATATCCTCATGAAATTACTTGATAACTAGTGGAGGGTTAAACTGAAGTAATATTGAACTACAGCTTGTGATTCCTTTCATTTTGCTCGGCAGAATGTCACTAATGAGAAGTAAGGTGTTTACACTCGCTGCGTTTTTCACTTCTTACCTAGGTCTAACTACAGTTTGGTTATTACCTTGCATTCAAAATAAAAGCAGGACATAGAAAAAAGTAGATGTCATGCTGAGCCCAACCATCATCAAACAAAAGGCTTCTTCATACTTAAAGGCTTCTCTCTGATGTTCAGATCAGCCCTTAAAAAAGCATAACAACAATTAATGCCAGAGGGCTTTCTGAGTTACTTTTGATAAGGACACTCTAAAGCAGGAAGAGTTATGGTAGGTGGTGTTGGTGTTGTTTCTGTGTTTAAAACAGTCATATTCACATGCCTTGGTAATGAACGTTAATCTTTTTCAGTGGAGTAAGCTTAGCTTGTTAAAAAGATGCTGGATATTTTTAAGGTGCTTCATGACATCGTATCATAATGGCATAACAGGTGCCGTCTCACTTAGGAAGGGTGCTTTCTGCCTGTTGAGGTTCTTTCTAAGGATGAAGGAATCTTATGATCTTTTCTGACATTATTTATACTATATTAGAGTGGAGCAGTAATCACCAATATTTTGTTAGGAACTTGTGCTGACAGCCTGAAAATCCTAACTATCAGTAGCAATGAATTCACTATGTGGTATAGTTTTAATTGCACATAGAAGAACCTATTTGCTTTTACCACTTGAAAAGCCAAGGACTAATTATTTCCATTTGGGTATTATAGTAGCAAGCTTTGGCTTTTGCCTCAGGTAAAAAAGAGAGTTTTATTTATTTTTTAGTGCCTGATGCTTTTACTGATTGCAGTATTTGAAATGCAAGAAGGAGGTTCCAGTGGCAATCTGTGATTGGACTAGCTGTGAACCCACTTCTAAGAGAAATTACTATGGTCTGTGTTACTAGCTACATTGTGTGTACTATTGGCAGCACTAATACAAACTCAGCTTTGCCTCTATATGTATTATTAATGTTTAGATAGATCAAAATACATTCCAAGCTGGGTTTGTACCTTTCATTTACATACTCCTTCTGTTGATAGGGAGAGCTGGGCAATGAGCTGCACCTTCCCACCATGCTCTCATTTGAGTCTCCTTGTTCACATACCTTCTTTCTTAGCAATTTCTTTTCCTGCTGTAGAATATCTTTAGATGAGGATACAAAGTCATTGTTAGGAACTAAAATAGCAAGGGACTTGGTTGTTGCAATTCAGAGTGAAATTTGTGCCAGCAAGTGCTGAATTGTCTAAAATGCTAATGCATGAGTTTTTAATGAGATGCCTTTTGTTAAAACATGTCTTGAAATGTGAATCCGACGGTGAAATCTTTAGTGTGTTGGGTTCGAAGCTGTTAGATGATGGGATCTTTAAAAAGTAGCACAACCTATAGCTTTGTGTGAAGTCTAGGTTACCTCTTGTTCAGTATATTATGTGGGGAGTTCATGAAAGCTGCTACATGTAAGAGCTGCCATTCATTTAGGACAAATGTAAGAAGCCATTAAAACGCTATGTAGCAAGATAGCTGAGACACCCTTGAAAATCTAAGCTAAGGGTAGACCAGTCAGGAGCTGAGCTACATGAAGGAAGCAGTTTCATTCTGGACCAGATGCAAAGCCAGAAATTGGGAAATTCATTCTTGTGGGGGAAGAGGAAGAGGACATCTGAGTGCTGTGGATGAAGACAGAACCAGTATGACAGAGGCAGAGGGAGGATGAGCAGGAAAATGAAGGCACTTGTAACATGACCCTGAAAGAAAGCTAGAAGGGAGTCAGCCCTTCAACATAGGCTAGAAAAAAGCAGCACACTACACTGAGCAAGTGCTGTTTCCCCGCTGCGTTCAGGGGAACAGGACATATATATTTTTGAAAATAAACAGCCTTGCATCAAAGACATACCTGACTCTGTCATCAACTTCTCCATGTAAAAGGGAAAAGAATACATAAGACGCTGAATGTTTGCTACTGCCCTGATCAAAACGTAGCATTATTTATCTCTCTGTCTGCTTCCTCCAAAGAACATATGAGGCTGCTAAAGCTACCTGCTGAGGGCCTTATGGCAAATTTTTAAAGGTATTTAAGCTCCTGAAGATGTAGAGGCACCTAGTGGAGTTTTTAAAAACACCCAGGATCCTAACTCTCTTCATAAACAATGGCTATTAGATTCCCAGGTGTTTTAGAGAGATCCTGTTAAAGGGACTCAAGGTCTTCTGGTGCTTTGGAAAGGTTGCACCCTCGTCCTTTAATCTGAACTGCTTTTGACTGTGGACATCCTATGGCTGGTCTCTAGTGCTGACAAATATATTGGTCTGTTCTCTCTATCGCTTATTCATTTTGGGTGACAATAGGAACAGACCTTGTACACTTTTGAAAAAAAACAAACACGGCTTTAAGTGGAAGATCAACTCTTGAATGGCTTTTTAGTTTTCATGGTTCTCAGGGGTCTTGGTAGTAAAACCAAATAAAAATATCCACTCAGCTTCACGAGTGTTGTGATGCAGGCTACTTGGGAACGACATACGCTAGTCAGGAGTCAGATATGGGAAGTGAGATCTTTAGCAAGGAACATCAGTAATACAAATGTAGACTGTTTCTCAGTGTACTGAAACCCTGCCATTATTAATACAATCAACATGTCTGTGTTCTGTTTGAAATGTTTACTAGACTCCATTCTTCTTACTTTCCAAAACTCTCAGTTTTGTGCAGAAACCACTTTAGGTTATAAGAATTGGGTTTGGCTTTTTTATTTTCTGTATGCAGCCACATCTTGGCTATGTATTAAGACAGCTTCAAAATGGCAAATATTTATTCTTAGGATAAGTGCACAGTATTATTCCCAGGTAGAATCTATGGAATGCACTTCTTAAAATGATTCGTATGTTTTACCCCAGACATCTTGCAAAAGTAAATAACACTCAGTATTCAAACCAGACAAAAATAGTACAACCTGGCCATGAGTGAATGAAAGCTGATCATCTTTTTAGGAATTCTTGAGTGTTAGCTTGCTCATTGAAAGAGATAAATCTCATCATTGTTACTTTTAACTGGAAGAATACAGAATATTCTGTTTTTCCCTAGAATCCTTTCACAAGCCCTGCTTTCTGCCTATCTGCGGCATCTCAGAAATTCTGAACATTAAAGAATCCTGAAGTTATTTTCTGTGCTAATTTCAGTGGCTGCTGTTTGCCATTTTGATTATATTGCCAAATTTTGAAGGTCACCCTGTTCTTAGCAGTCCCATCAGAACAAAGTGCTAATGCTGACTTTTTTCCCCACAATGTAGAGCTTTAACTGGCACACAAGAGGAGTCCATCAAAACTTTATCCTCCACTGAGTATTATTGCATTTGTAAAGATAATATTAATACACAGTTCTAATGCTCTATGGATCATTATCTGGCAGTGGACCAATAATTGAGTATAAAACATTAACAACTAAAAAGGAATTCTGATTCCTTTGGGCTTATAATTGTTGTTCATTACAAATTGCTACCAAAATAGGCCTGAGCTGATTCATAGAGAATTAAGTAGATTTGGTTTAGTAATGTTTTCAGGTTTCTGAATAAATTATGAATGCATCTTGACTGTTAGAAGGAGCCACTGACATTATGAAATGGTAATGAACAGATCCGCAAGAGAAAAACAGCCTCAGCTGATCATCCTGTTCAAAACCTATTAAGGTCTGATGAAATGAGAAGATTTTTTCCTTCCATGTGTAGATGTTCAACAAGTCATAAGTTGTGGACTTTAATAATATATTTTCTTCACAAGCAATAACACAGCAATTAGGAAGTGCTCACTGAGGTAGAAATAATGGTAACTGCTGCGCAGATTAGCTTTGCTAAAGGGAGCTCTCAGACATACAGTAAAACAACATATTCCATGTTCCTGTTGGTGTGTAATTTCTACTTTATTTACTTATCATCTCAGTTAAAGAGGACTCCTGGCAGTAATGAGGCTACATAAATGCACATATAATACTATAAGATGTTACAAATTATATAAAAGATAAATCTAATGATTACCTATTATAATGACAGTGCAATCACTGGGGAAATTGTACAGTTCTGAGAAGCCCATGGCTGGCAAAAATGCCACTACACAGTGTATTCATTATTTCTGAGCTTTTACTTCTGCATGGCTGTTGGTAAGAGGTGTAATTCACTTGGAAGAGAGCTGCTAAACACAATCGCTTACAAATCTTGATCTAGTACAGCGATACTTAGAATTAATGTGTTAAGTATGAAAATAACAATCCTGAAAACTTGGAGGGGTTTTCTTGCTGGAATTTCAGAGTATTTGTTACCACTGTGGTAAAAATGAAGATAACATGACTGCCAAAATGAATCTCTTATACATACTGTAACTGTCTTAAAAATAAACATGCAAAAAATGCCACATACTGCAAGTTCCATTGCAAGAAGGTATGTTCAAGTCCATCAGTGCTAACTCAGGGAAATGGATATTAGTATCTCTGAGCCCCAGCAGAGTTTTAATCTTTAAAATCTGCAAGGACTCTGACTCTGATGCCTCTGATGTAGAACATTAAAAAAAAAGTCAAACAGAATTTAGTCATAGATTAAGCATAGAACATCTAGAATATGTGCTTGCATACAGTAAAATATCTGTAAAATAGTGAATGTTAATTAAAATAAATTATAATTAAAAAGCACTTCAGAATTGTCAAGTTTGGGTTGTTTTTTTTCTTTTTATGCTGGATGATAGTGCCTGAATCCTACCCCCTCCTCCTGTGAAGACATTTACAGGTTTATATATGTAATGTTGGATGCAAAGGCAATATAGGTGATCTCTTACACAGAGCGATATGAAGATAATAGAGGCTTTCTGTGCTGAGTAAGTTATGATATTTGTGTATGAAGTGGAAGTATGTGAGAGCCAAACCTAAGATTTTAGTGACTAAAGTTAAGCTGTTAAATGTTCTCTCTAACAGCTGAGCACTTAGTATTTAAAATCTAAGTGCTTACTAATTGAGGAAACTAAATATGAATTTAGTAACTGTAGCCATGTTGTGTTGTGAAATATTGGCTTTGAAGAAGATGCAGTGATTTGTGGGGGTTTTGTGGTTGGTTTTTTTTAAGAGGGAACAAAGGGGATATCAGCTCTTTCAGTGTTGGTAGATTGTACGAAGGTGTAGACTAAAAGTGAGTGTAGACTCTGTGGACATTTTTGAGTAAGCCCTGAAAATGAATGGCAGAAAGGATGGAGGTGGTGTGTTCATACTCTCTGCTTTATGTGGTAATGCTGCAGTGGTTGCAACTGGAGCTGGAATGGAAGGGTGCCAGCAGAATAGCAGTCATGTAGTCTGTGAGAGGATATGAATGGGCAATATTAAACATTTGATTTTTAGGGTCGGTATGTTACAGGCTTGCAGAAACACTTGATGGAAAAGGCAAGGAATGAAAGTCAGTGATGACACAGACATGAGGAATGACAGGAGCTAGCCTCTTGGAGCTGAAGAGGGAGATGAATAAGACACATTTGTACTTGAGAAGACTGGTTTTATCCAGAGAAAGTATTTACATCTCCAAGATACTTGTCTGACAATTGAGTTCTTTTCTACCATCCTTGTCCACCTTTGGAAGGTCTAGATTGGGACTGGCTTTCTTCCTTCTCTTTTTTCCCCCTCCATGAATACTTTCACAATGAAGAGCACAAAAATAGCATCCTTTATGGAGATATCTAGGAACAACTGCAGTCTCTCAAAAGAGAAATTTCTGGAGAGGAAAATGATGGCACTAGTTAACAGGCAGCAGGCTCATAAGAGAGGCATTGTTAAGATGATAAGCAATTGAGTAGAACTGCCCAAACAGACACCTAATAAAGGTGTCTATATTCAGTTATTTTGAAGAAGTTTATGTATTGTTAAAGGGTATGACCTGAAGTCAGTGAACTTCAGAGGCTGTGTAGGGTCTTGCACTGTGTTTGCGCGTTTGACTCCGAGAGAAGACTGAAATGGCATACTTCTGCTCTCATTTAGCAGTCCCAGTGGTTTGGGGTTTGCTTCAAAGTGGTCAAAAGTCATCAAGGGAATGATGGACAGCTGATATGGCTGTGTCAGCCTGTTTTCCTCAGGAGCCTCCATTTCTGTTTGCATGATGCAGGCATACATTTATTACTGAAATGCCCATTTGAAAAGTTCTTTCCTTGGGCAAGCATTTTATTACTGCTTTAAAAAACGCAGGAACCCCATCTTCCTTAACCAGTCACTCTTGTAGTATCTTTAGTGTCTGTACAAGATTATATCAATGTCAAGAACAGTGAGCCAATTTTTATATGACAGCCAGAAACTCTTCCAGCAGCTCTTCGTGAGTGATAATGTCTTAAACTGAAAGGTGTAGAAGACTCCCTGGTTGTTCCCCTGCAGTGACAGTCATGTGATTGCCAGCTCCCAGCTGAAGGGAAGAAGATGCCGTCCTTACTTCCACACCAAGTTTTGCCTGGTTTGTGAGTCATAAACTAATTCCCCTTCATGTGTATATATCTGGTGGTGTGGAACTATACTATCAAGAAATGTATGTCTTCAATAAGGCATGACAACTTATCAGTACTGTGCCTGACTCAATCTCCCTGTGCTAAATCATGTCAGGATCTGAAATTCACTGTTCCATAAAAAAGAATAGAGGGAGCCAAAATATCTGTGCACACAGGTATATGCGTGTATATAGCAAAAAATTATAAGTCATTTGGAGACTCTAACAATCCCTGCCGAATCCCCTGGGAATAAGTTTTTGCCTGGTTAGTATTCCAGGGGAAATGACAGAAGCCCACTCGCCCGGGACATTTACAGCTAGACCAGACAAAGCACCTCAGCATTTTAGAGTGGGAGGCAGTCCTGCCCTGGCAGAGGAATGTTATTAATGACCATTAAGTCTTGTGCATTTGTAAGATAAATTCTCTGACTTTCTGCTCAATTCAGATATGCCTTGGTTTTTGGTTTTTAAAATCACTGTTCACATTTTCAAGTGTCCATTCTTATTATTTTTCAAGATCAAAGCCATAATATGGAAAAGGCAATAAATACTTTAGTATAAGTAGTCCTTTTTTAAAAGTTTAGGAATCAGAAATAACTCACATTGTATAAATCATATGGTGTAATTACTGCATTTAAATGTTACATTACACTTATGTTTACATTAATTCTTAATAGGTCTGATTTTTTTCCATCTGAAAACATAATTGGAAACAATATTTTCCCTCTTATTCTAATTAAAATATTTTAATAAATGTTTATTTAGATACTGTGTCATGGAAGGTTGCAGCCTTGGCTGCCTAATGTAATGTAAAAATCAATTAGATACAGAAAAATATCTGGTTTTAATTTACGAAGACTAGATATCTGCCTGATTGCTGCTGGGTAGCAGTATCCATAACATTTTATATATTAAAATAGTAATGATTAGTATTAATCTTGGACATGCTGTAGTATTTACCTATTCATATATTCAAAGGTAATCTGTTTCCTTGAATGCAGCTTTTGAGTTGCCATATTGTATCATTTCTTTACCACAGTGTCTTCTACAGTGGTTTGGAAGCAATTTCTAACATGCATCATATGCTCGAGGTTTATTTGTCTCATGCAGAGATCAGCATGCAAACATTGCTGCATATGCAAGCCTTGTAACTAATTGCATGCAAAACAATGCAAAGATTTGAACATTGTACAGCAATTAATAATATCTCTGCTAGTGTAAGTATGCTTCCTTCTCCCCATACTCTCTTCCTCCATACCCCCCCAACCATAAATCATTTCCAACCTGTCAGAATGGATCTGTGCTGGCAAAGAAACAAGGGTAATGTTTCAATTTTCTCCATCTGGTAAGATATTTTCTGTTAGTTTTTCTCTCCCTCTGTAGTTATTGAATTTACATGAAGAACTATGTATTGTAGACTAATAAGATTCCCTGAAATAGAGTGGAGGAAGCATGACTTGTCTCCCACTAAATCTGAGGTTGTGTGAGATAGGGTAAGTTCTGTCATGTTAATATTATCGAGAAGTGTAGCTGAGGACCAGGCTGCCTTCTTGTACCTCCAGTGCAAAGGAGAGTACACCAGTGTACTGGCAGAGGCTAGGATTGTGGCCGTAGGCCTGTGAATCACTGTACTCTAAACACATGATTCCATTCTTCTCAGTGTACAAAATCAATTAAAAATTAATTATAAGAAAATGCTTCTTTCTTTTCCTAAATATCAGGCATTCCAGCATCTGGGCTTTCGCATCTATGTCCTCTTTGTGGCTTAAACTGCAAGCTCGGCGGGTTACTGTTTTTTTTACTTCATTTATGTTAAGTATATTATTAATTACTTTTTAAAATAATTCCACATGGGAAAAAGCAATATCTCTAAGAGTACCAGATCCTCTGTTCATGATAGCCCTTGTGAACGGTTCTCAGTATTGCTGTGGGAGTCTTCATTACAAACTGGCTCACAAATGATATATGGTTTTGTTATAGCCATTAAAAATAAAACCCCACTTTACTTACTTGCACAGAGAGAAATTTTTGATACTTCTGAAGTAACCACATCCTGTACTTGTAGGATCCATAGACAAAAAGAAATAGGTTTACAAAATAGTAAATGCCTTTTGAATAGTTCAAAGCTCCAGACCTTGAAGCATAGCACCCCTTGGGGGAGAAGTACAGCAAGGCACGGGTAGCAAACATGGACTTGGCAATGAAGCTCTTGTTCAGTGCTACTGCTCCAACTCTGTGCCACAAACACTCTCCTGGGGAGCTGATTCATGTCCTAAGTGGGGGAATTCCTCCCTCTTCTTGCTCTTGTTCCTTACTTCGTAGTGCCCAGCATTTATCTCAGGATTTTAGCCAATTTGCACTACTTGCCAAATCCAAGTGTTCAGGATTGAGTTGAGATTAAGAAATTATATTAAAATTATGATGTATTGTAACTTGACTCTTTTTTTTTTTTTAATTTACCTTTGGTTGTTTTAGACCTTTTCGGTACATTTCGTTCATATTTTAAGGTTTTACTTCATGTTTGAGAAATCGAGACACTTTTTTAATGGAAGCTCAGATTCACATTTATTCATATGATTTCAGCAGTCAGGGCTTTAAGAAAAATAGCAAATATCACCAGATTCATAGGAAAATAATGAGAGTTGGCAACACTATCAATTTCCTCTGAGCATACTTCTATTACAGTTAGGTTATTGGACGTAGTTATTTGTTATTGCAAGATTTCCTCTGTATGGAAAGAGGAGAGAGCCTTGGTCTGAACGAGAATAAAACCCAAGAAGAAGCAGACGTAAATTCTCTGTGAAAGAGCAGAGAGAGAGTGTGCATGTGCATACATGCCTCTGTCTCCATGGATAGTCAGCACTGAACATTGAAAACAAAATGCTGTTTGACTTAACAAGTAGGGAGAGTACTTAGAAATGTAGAGGCACAAAAATGTCCATGCAATTTCACAGCTAAATACACTACAATTATAATCTAATGCAATAACAATTTTAAGGGTCATTTCATAGTAAGAGATGAGATATCTTTTGAGTGGTAGAAAGCTCCCACCCAGCCGTCACCTGAACAGTAGTTACGGTTCCCTGGGAAGGGAAACATTTAGACTGAATTGCTGATACAGGGACAAAATACTTTTTCAAGTGTTTCCTTGGGGTAGCTGAAGTTCTTAGAAGATAAGGGAGACTTTAAAATCACACATCTCCATATGCACTGGGAGTCTCAAACTCAATATCCCTATCAAAAGGAAGTTAACCTTTCCTTATTTGTGGGTTTGATGTCTAAATCTTTTCTTATTTAATGGTTAGTTACTGCTGTTGTTTTTTTGTTTAGACTTTAGCAGCTTCACAAGGCACTGTGCACCATGCTCCCTGCATCTGGAAGAAAACTGTGCATGTCCCAGGACATGGAGTTGTAGAACTATTGATAAATAAAGGGTAACACTACTTTTTAATGAGGTCTAGGCCTATGGCAAATAGTGCACTATACTTAAAACACAAGGCCTCTGGGTAAGATCCTAACTAAAGACAAAAGTAATGGGAACACTCCCTTTATCCTGTGACTTCAGTCTCAGCTTTTTCGATTTTATGTGTTTGCAAAGTCTGTGTAAGTCTTATTTGTGATGATGTTCATTTCAGCCCCTTGTGTTGCTCTGTGGTCCAGCAGTGACTGGGAGCACTTCAGAGACGGCACACTTCCAGGTGTCACATTACAGCTTCTGGCTGATAGAAGTATTAATAAGCTCAGAACCCCCTCATATCCAGTACTTTCACCACTGCAATGCTGTTCATTAACATGTTAGTACGCATCAATAGATGCCTCCAAAAGAGACCAAAAGCAGCCAAAATAGAGCTGCTTCTTCCAAACATAAGCAGTGGTATAGAAATACTAGGTTTGAAAGGAGAGTTCCATTCTGTTTCATGGGTCTTTCAAAGCAACGATATAAGTCATCGTTACTAAATCAAAAAGGCACCCTCTGTGCTCGCCAGCCTTTATGTCTGCCAATCAGATTTCTGGAATGCTGTGTTTTCCCTTATGAAGTTAAAATGTGAGTATGATGGGTTAAGAAAGCCAGAAAAGAGGAGAAAAAATATTGAACTGATCAAAATATAAATCAGAGATTGTTAAAAAATGTTTGTGAAGCATTTCACCAAATTTTCAAAATTATATCTTCCAATTTCTGCTGAGCTACAGCTCTCATTTTCCATTTATCCAAAGTATGTATTTGTTTTCATTCAATATTACATCTTCCTCGGAGAATATTACCTCACTTTTCAAAAGGCAAAATAAAACAGAAAGGGGGGAGTTGTAAGAAATGTCATATAAAACAATGTGTTTTAGAGAAAACCATCATGAAATTGATGTCAGTTTAAAACATTATGGAATTATAAGCAAGTCATTGCGTTAATTTAAAAAGATGTCTTCCAAGGCAATAAAAAGTGGGGATTTGCTTATCGGGATTGTAACTACTTGCCTTTGGAAATGCATGATCCCAGTGGAAGTAGCTGAGATTTACAAGGCAGCTGTATATGTGTAATGTGATATATATTGCTGTTTGCTCTAGAAAAGCATTGAAATAGCCAGCTGCTCAACTTGTTGGTTCATCTGGTTGGACATAAGTAGGTCCTAACACTTAATTTCAAATGGGTCTTTGTTAGATGTTTCATGCCATAGAAGTCAATGAGATTGAAACGCATGTTAACTTGAGCATGTTAAACTGGTGTTGGACTTAGTAGCGTTTGACTGAAGCATTTAAGGAGGCAAGATCCCAAATTCTTGCTTTTTTAGAAAGTTATTTGGATTGTAATATTGCAGTTGAAGTACTTACTAAACGTTATCATTCCTAGCCAGTTCTATTCTTCATCTACTGTGCAATGAGATGCTGCTAAATTCCCACGCAGATGTACAAACCCAAAAGCGAAACACTGGCATGCCTGTGAAGGAGTGACAAGAGAGCGTTAGGGTCAGGGCATTATTCAAAATACATTGGTTTCTGAATGCTGCAGAAATGCAGAAGCACAGCTGAGAAGTTCAGGATCAAATTATAATCACAGCTGTGCTATCAGTGCCAAAAGGGGAAGTTGCCTTTACCTCCCCAGGCTCCCTCCTCGTTATGAAGTCCTGCTCCCTCCTTGCACAGGCTCTGGTGCTTGTAAAACTCTTTGCTAGACTTGATTCTGTAGTCTGATCCTATTCTATCCACTTTGCTTGCTGGGTCAGTTTTCCAGTGTTTTGCCTACCTGAAAGAGCTCAGGTCCAGGAAGAGCCAGAGGCGGGAGACAGGACTTGACGGTGAGGAGTGCACAGCTGTGAGCAGATGGCAGAGTTGAGCTTTTCCTTCTTCAACAGTGGTAACCAGTAGGGTCAGCTCACCATTGTAACGTGTAGCTTCACCCAAAGCAGCAGATTCACCTTTGACAACGTTCAGTTGCCAACAGCTTTGTTTCTAACATGCTTATAACTCCTGCAGATATAATTACTTTTCCCAACATGTATTTTCGCGTTGGAGATTGACGTCTGATCTAATGAAGGGGGAAAGTAAAGTTACCTTGTGTTACCTGTGATCAGGAACGAGAATGCTTATATTTTTCCCAGGCACTTTTTGAACAAGCTGATTTCCGACAGCTTTTAATTGTTTTTCTCTTTTATGAGTGGCAAGGATCAACCAAATAACAACCTGCCCAAAAGGCACACTTTGTAAAAAAACACCTCAATACTAGTGCTTAAAGTAAATGCTAGATTTCTTTTTGAGGAAGTGCCATATCCCGGGAGCTGGACCTTAGTCTTATGCTCTGTTGTTCTGGGGTGGGCAAAGTTATCTAGCTACTCCACTGGACAAATCCCTCATTTAACATATTTCAGCCTGAAGTATGTTTCAATAATCAGACTGTGGACATCTCTAAATAGGTTTATAATACAAAAGCTGATGGAAGGAACTCTACTAAAGATACTCTTAAAAGAAAATGCCTGAAAACCACGCTAGATCTAGTTATGCTCTGAAGAAGTAGTTTTGTTTTGTGCCTTGAACTTCGGTAGCACATCTTGGAACTATATTCAGACTACTTTGAATTTTACTTTATTCAGTCAAAAGCCAGGCCAGTGTTGTTTGTTGTTACAGGGATTATATTCATGCTTACTGAAGAATTCACTAACACTGAGCTTCTAAGTATCGTTTTTATCCATGCAGTGAGATGTTTTGCATGTTGCCTTCTGACCACCGCCCAGCTGGAGATCATTTCAAGTTTCATAGGATTTTGGTAGTGAAGACTAAGAATTTTGTAAGATGCATGCATGTCTAGTACATTTGCATAGCTCTTATCATTATGTTAGAATATTTACTGGGAATATATTACACATTTCTTATTTCCTGAGAAAGTCAATGATCCGCTGGATTTTGTCCTGTAGCACTGACTGTCTCGCCCAGTGGTGACATTCAGCATCATACAGGAAAATAAGATCTATGGCACAGAAACTCATTTAGGTAGGATAAGGCAGACTCCAGAACTCTCCACAGTAGAGTTACAATTCTGTGGTATAGGACAGCTCGTATAAATAAACACATAGCTTGCTTTGGCTGCAGTTCTGGCTTGTCCAGGAGAAAAGAACAGAAGCAAGTTTCTTTAGTGCTTTCTTCGGCTTTAATCAGAGGTTCATTTGCTATGCTGCTAGGCCTGGGGAGAGAGGCCAGGTGCATGCTTCATCCAGGTATATCAGAATGAACCTTTTCTATGTTGTAGCCATATAAACAAAAATGTTTTAGTACTTCCAAAATGATATACTTTTTTATTGCAGAATATAGTCATATGAGATTATAAATTCAGCTGCTGCTTCTGTTGATACAATGTTTGAAATTTTCTTGTCCATAATAAGTACATTTGGTTTGTCTTCATTAAGCTCCCTGCCATTTTTTGCCATAAGATAATGTAAAGTCTGCTATGTATGGGATATCTGTAAACAAACCAGTGCTTAGTTTTAAGAAGTCTCAATAAACAACATTAGACTCTATAACAAGATGTTTTAAACTTTAGAAAAGTTTGACTTTTACATTTCCCAGATGCCTGCTTTCATCGTTGCTCTTAAAGTTCTGCTTTAATGTTTCTGTTGTGGTTTTGGCCATTTTGATCTTTCATACTTTTAGCATTTTGGGTGAGATTTAAATAGTAATATTTCATGATTTTCTATAACTGTTCACTGTATGTGTGTAGTAGACATAATTTGGTTTTGCTGTATATAGGACTGGCTCTATTTCCTTATTTTATTGCTGTGCGAATTCAGGTTCATGCCTGAATTTCCTTCCTAGTCTCCCAGTTTTTTTCACAGAAAAGCTGTCATCATCACTGGAAACTGATTGACCCAAGGGCCTAAAAACTTTTTTTTTTTTTTACCTGTAAAAAAGATACCAGAAGAATGCAGCACAGTTAATGTGGTGATTTGTCTTTGCGATTCATTTCAATACCTTTTTTATCTGTGGTAGCACTGTAGTGCGTGTGTTAATGTAGTACATTTAAACATCAGCAGATGGGGCCCTTGTTTCCTTTGAAGAATGGTTTGTCTTTGAATTTTATTTTTTTAATGTCTGTGGCGAGAATGAATTTTTCTTGTTATAACACATTAAATTAATGTAGTCTTTGTAGCAGATAGGGATCTAAACGCAGATCAGAACGCCTGAACTTTAGTGGGAAGCGAGTGTTCCCAAATCTAACTGGAGATCTTATTTTCATGGCTGGCCCTTATTTCTGTAACTGACTGAACAAAACCCTCTGCTTTGAACATCTCAGAAATTTTCTAGGGTTTGGAAACCAGCTATCTGCCTTGTGGTTGAATCTGTCTTTCTACTGTCTTTCATAAATCTTTCTATAGGTAAAAGAGTAAAGCAAATTTCTATGTCTTCTCCAGAACAGGCAGCACTTTTCAGTTATTTACAAAATGCAGCTTCCCTTCTCCCAAGGTGAAATACCATAAAGGCTGTATGAAAGTGAAGAACAAGGCGCTGTAGAAGCAAAGCAGAAATCAGTGTAGGGACTAATACTTTAACCGGTGCATCAAGGGGAAAAGCATAGGAACATGCAGCAAAAGGTAGCATATCTTAACTCAATTTCCTTGCTTTTGAAAGACTTGAGTTGTAAGAGGAATGGGCTGAATATTTGAATACAGTAGTTTTGTTTCTAAGCGTGGTTGTCCTCTTAACTGATTCTCTTAGACCTAAAATACATGCATTTTATTTGTAAGTAAAAAATTGTATGGAAGGCAAAGCAATACACTCTGATGCCTTAACCAATCTTACGAATGTATTACAAATTTATACTTGTATTTTGCAAATGGGTGTCTCATAGTTTGGAATGACTTTTTCAGAGTTGTTAATCTTTTTGATCTAAATAAGAACCTTAGTTGAATGTGGCTATAAAGTGGGTTTTTAACATAATGTATCATAGAGGGCAAATTTTCCTATTATTAACTTGAAACACCAAAATTGCTCCTTCTGTGCCATTCTAATCTGTCATGTCAAAATGACTGCTGTTTGCTTATGCCAGCTTCTTCATGTGCTCAGGTGTACTAACTTATAGACTGCAGGTTAGTTTTTTTCTTTGGGGGGAGCAGAATAACTAATACGTTGAAATATTTGACATGTCAAGGAAACAAGCTGTGTTTGAAAGAGGAGAGCAGTTTGCATTTGTTGGATATTGTACTACTACCCAAGGGTTGATACTAAGGGTTAAAGTCCTACTATTTTAAAATTAAAAATTACATAACATGGAGACAGTTATTAGGTAAAGCACATCAATTTGGTACACCATTTATTGTTATAATATAAAATATATTTGGTGCAACCATGATTTACACTTATTCCTTTTACATAAGAAACTTGTTATTAACGTTAAGCACATTTTCAGTGTCTAATGGTGCAGGCCATGTAAGGCCTGTCAAAAATTATTAATATTTTAATTCTATTTTTTTAATTCCATTTTTTTATGGAGGTATGATTTGTTTTCCAGAATTCAGTAGGGAGCAAACTTCAGGAACATTTTACTGGTTGCTCATTTAGCTAATTTGGGTGCATAGTTCATAAAGAGTATGTCCCACTGAAAGATGACCCAAGCATACCATTCTGCTTGAATTAAAATTATTTTATCTGCATCATATGTTATAATCCGAGCATCTCAATGTTTCCCTGTATTTTATTACTGATTTCCCCCTATATTCCCCTATATGTTTGTCTGGATTGGGCCAAATTGTTCAGTGCTTTACACAGAAAAAATATAGAGGGAAATAATCTGATCAAATCATTGGAGTTGTGCTGGATTTTTACTGGTGTGTTTCCCATCAAAATGTTGTTCCCTGCAGACATTGTACATGACAGTGCTTTAACTCAAGTGGGAAAAATTGACTTGCACACCACATTGACTCTATTGGCATTTTCTTCCAAGATGGCAGTGGATTATTCTTTGAGGAAGTAAGAAATGACAATTTTATTTGGGCCACAAAACACTCAGGAAGATACTTTTCTATACAGCACAGTTTTCTTTCTGTACACACAAAAAGGAATTCTTTTAACGTGTGTGTACAGTGTATAAAGAAAGAAAAAATGTTTAGGTTAACTATGAACCATTTGTTATATAGTGCATTAAATAAGTAATGTAAAAGGAGTCTAAGATCCAAGGATACCATACAGTTGCCTAATTTAAATTATTATTATGGTGGCTTACTGACCTTTTTACTCAACATAGTATTTTTTATATCTCTTTTTAGCTGTGTATTCATCGTGCGAATGGTCAAATGGAATTTCACTTCCCATTGCTGAAGGGGAAAACTGTTTTGCACATTGTGAAGTATAAGAAAGGGCAGAAGAAGGGAAAGGGGTTTGAAGAACAGCCCTTTTGGAGACAAATACCTTATTTACAGTAGCTTTAGGAATTTCTGCACATATAAGTAATAAGTAATAATCATTACTAAGCATCCATGAGTCTATTTATCTAATAGTACCTACTGGATCTTCTAAATCTAGATATTATCTTGCAGTTTGGTGCACTCTCTTTTTTTCTGTTAGAAATGTATTGAAATCAAGATATGAAATAAAACATGAATTTGTGTAGGTTAATCTTAAGGCTTTCTCTAGCTCTTTTCAGGAGAAGTTCTTAGGTGACTTTTTCTAATGGATGTTGATTTTGGGTTCTGTCTCCTTGTAAGGCCTGCACAGAATACATTGAACAGAAGTGATACATAGAAGATTACTTTTCTTCTAATTTGATGAGCAGGTCTGGGTGTGGTAGAGGTGTTCCTGGGTGCTGTTTTTCTTGCGAAAACATTGTAAAATCCTTTGCCGCAAAGTACAACAGTGAATGGCTGTCTGACATAACTCAGTGTGGGGTAAATTTTGGAACCAAATGGGGATACTCCATTCTTTGCATTTCTGAAGCTGTAGCTCTATGAAAAGGGTGGAGGCTTTAGGTGAGAAGGGCTTTTGTGGGATTTCCTAAAGGAGAGCGCTATACATTGGTGGTGCAGGAAGCTCCCGAACACAGTGGGTCAAGAAGGGGAACCTCCTCCGGATCAGAGTTCACACCTCTCTACATCTCTGCACCTTTAATGAGGAAAGGTTGGGTATACCCAGTATATTCTTTTTATACCCTGCAAATCCTGTTTACCTTAAAATTGTATAGAAGGGACTAATATAAGAAAATACATTTTTTCTCTACCTTTTGGAGCATATCAGCAGAGCTAGTTGCAGTTACAACTCTACCTTACTGAGCTTGGAAGTTTCCTCAGATCAGGAGCTCTAGCAAAGCCAGTGCTGGAGCTGACATTTTTGTTGGGTGTTGCTGGATCTAACAAAACGTGTCAGGCTTGAATTCCGACATACAAGCACCATGCTCTTACAGCTGGATTTTAGGTAGCACTTAGCTGTGCTCCTGAGGAGCTCAGCTGATTCCCAGGGCAATCTGTTCAAGACTGCAGAAAGTTTGACATTATTAATTGTAGCTTTAGATTTCTGACTTAAAACTTCATGTTTTAAAACTTTATTTACATGGTTTCTTAGCTTGGTTTTCACCACAGTGTTCTAAATGAATAATGTTTGATGTTTCACAATTCTTTAAATTAATAGATAACCATTTACAATGTTAACACTATCTTAATGAAGATTTTTGCTTGGGATTACAAACAGCTGCTGGAAATACAGTTCATCTATCATTTATAATCTTTTATTAAATTTGCACCTGGCAATGCGGCTATAGTTAAAAGTCTGTTAATTACGAGACCTGTGTTTGGGAGGCCTGCAAGTCTCATTTCCAATCTTATCAGGCTAGAACTTTGTATGTAGTCTTTTAACGAGGGTGGACTTTCTAATCCTTGAGTGGGTCAACATTTAACTTCTTCCCTTCTCAACAAATAGGTAATTACTCAAGAATTACCTGAAGATGCCAAGTAAAAAAAGTGTTGGTTTGTTTTTGGTTTTTTTTGCTTTTTTATCCCCCTTTTTCTGAAGCTGTCTTTGCCTGGAATGGAGAAACAAATAACAGAACAGAGATGAAAAGTAGTTTGTAATAAATGATTTAACATGTATAACTTTTTTCATTTGTGAATTGTCTGCGAGCTGCTTTTGATTCTCTCAAATGAATTTGCTATTCAAAATTATTCACCAAATACTTTATCTGAATAATTTTTGGTCTGGAGATTGTTGGCAAGCAGATTGTTGCATGTATTTGAATTTCTAATTTCAAATATCACTCTGTATATGTTGATTAGATGTAGTAATGTTTATGTTCCCTATTTGAAAGAGAAGGCACTAGAACTCTTAAAATGAGATTTCCAAGCTGAATCCTGGTGTCTTCAAGTTCAGAATTATTGGTGAGTACATAGTATCCAAGTGGATGGGCTGGAGACGGCACCTTGAGTGTAAACTCACTTGACAAAGTCTTAAGTCTTTTGCCTCTCTCAGAAACAGTCCTTGCAACAAATGACCACAAATTCACAAAGAAAATTATATATGCAAAAATGGGCATATTTTTAAAAAAAGTATTAACTTACCTTGACCTTATTTTATTAATGTTTTTCATTTTTAAGATCCAGTAGAGGGTACAGATTGCCTTTCTTATGGTGCTGCCATTGTCAGGGAAGATCAGGCTGGAGGCTGGTAAGAGGATTGGAACAGTGTACAGGAGCTGGGGGAATAGGACTTGAAAGGAAAAGCAGAATATTTCATAGTAACAGAATAAATAAACCTGTCAATTTAGGGGCCACATTAAACTGTCCAGTATTGCATTATTTTAGGCTGACAAATCTAATGAGTATAGGAAGGATGGATGGGCTGAGAGAAAGATGATTCAATGTATTGTTTTTATGTAGCAGTTTCATACAAACTATCTCTAACCAGTTTACCAATAATGAGATGTTGCTATATGGAACTCAATACAATAGCTTTTACATTTGTCATACAGGAAGACAAGACAATATCTTGAAGAAAGAAAGGTGGGGAAAATGATGAGGAATATTAGAGAAACAGTACAAGTTCTCTTGTAGGGAGAGAAACAGAAAAGCATGGAAAAATGGCTAAGAATGAGAGGGGTTAATGCGCACAGTAGAACTAGAGCTGACCTGCTGGATCATCTAGTCTGACATCTGAAATATATCATGGGAGCGCTTGCTATTTTAAAGAAGATGTTGGCTGGCCTTCAGTAGGAGTTAGTCACCCAGTTTTTGCTTAATTTTGCAACTTTGAAATTTCTTGTTATACTGTTTTTTGGTGACATTTCATTGTTTTTTTTTGCTACCACAAATGCTTTACCTGTCTTTGTTGGCAGTGTATTCCATACCCAATGACTGGATTAAATACAGGAGAATTCTAAAGAGAAAGTTCAGGTTTGGTTTAAAAATGAATAGTGATTTCTTAAGGACGACCAAAGTTTTTAACTAGATGGGTTAATACATTCCTGTGAAAGAGTAATCCGTAATTATTAAGTGTCATAGTGATCGGGTAGAAAAGCGGAGCAATGGCCTTAGGAAGCAGTTGTAGTGGCCAAGTGGATTTCAAAAGTAAGTTCAGAAGAAAATTGTCACTGAAAATGTGTTTTGTTTTGCTTTAATAAGTACCATGACAGTCATTGTGGTTGTTGTCACACTTCTGGATTGGAAAGAAACTGTAACCCTTTGGATATTGCTGACATTTAGAGTGACAAAGCAAAAACTGTAGAAGATACCGCTGTGTTAAGTAAACTGTTACTTTTGAAAACATGATTAACAGAGGGAGTAATTTTGGCAGTTTATGCTGGGGAGTAACAGGAGACCACAAAGAGAATTTTGGAGAGGGAAGGAATGTTTAAGGCTCAGGGCTCATTTCAAGAATTTTAATCTCATCAGTAGGGTAAAGATTAACTGTGGCCTGGCTTTACATACCCATGCAACTCCACTGAAGACAAAAGGAATTGTGCTGACACAAATAAGCAGAATTTAGATCCTTCTTACAGTAAGGTGGCCAGCATAGTAGATGACCCTGCTAAAATCCAATGCACTACTGAAGCCTGCACTTTTTCAGGCTTTTCCTAGCTGGACTCATTGTTCCACTAAAGATTTGGTTTCACAATTTTTACGCAGTTTTTTAAAAGTGCACTTTCATGATAAGCCTGTTTTCTTCAGTTCCATGTGTTCCTGAAGCTTTTGAGATCTTCCTAAGCACTTTTGTGAGTCCCTCTAGCTACAGCCTGATTGCTGAACATTTGGGGTGAATATCTGCAGTTTGGATGAATAGCTGAAGGTGCACCAAATGGCAGCATTCAGAGGTATTTGACCAAGAATGATTGACAGTGTCTGTAACTACTTATTATGTCAAGGCTTCAGCACACCGATTGATGGGAAATGATGTATAATAAATTAGAATGATCACACATCATTTCCCATCGATTGAAATGCCAAATCCTTTGATGGAGTAATGAGTTATAGCCAATACTACTCACTGTCTTAGTGGGAGATTGATTGCACATCCCTTCATCAATGTGATCAAACAACTAAGGAATCCAAAGTACACATGTAGCACGCAAGTTCTACTGCGTTTTCAGTATAAAGTGAGAGTAATGCTACAAAGTCAGTGTTGCTTCTGTAGTATTATCAGTGCTACCTGGGTATATACGAAAAATGAGTAAGCATGAAAATGTGGCCAAATTCATTCAATACAGACACTTAAGGAAACATAAGCTGATTCCCTCTCAGTTCACATACCAACAGAAGACTAGGGATGAGATCAAACTTACCAAAATCAGTTATGCAATAACTTCTAATTAAGAAAATCCTAACTAATGAAAACTCAGTTCTTGCTTTAGATTTTTCCTGAATTGCATGTCCTTACAGAAATTAAAATTCATTTGCTCTGACTCGGGAAAGAGTAGGTAGAGCTATATGTCCAGGAAAGTACATGGCCCCCAAATTAGTAAAAGGAAAGGAAAGTTTCTAGCAGTCCACTGAGAAAATCAATTGCTTTAGAATTTTGCACTTTTCTTCCTTTTGAGAAAGTTCTTCACCTCCATCTGTATATTATAAAATTAATGATTTGAACCAGCTAGTCCCTCTATCCTTCTTTCTTGGGAAAGATACTTGAGTGCAAAAGCATGTGTACACACACATATTGAACAGTATTTAAAAGGCTGCACTGTAGTATCTTGTGCCTATTCTAGTGTGTTATTGCTTGTATACTTAGTGTTTCAGACATTCAGTTTTACTTCATGTATAGCAGTACTCTCCATTAGCCAAAAACGCCACCAGAAAAGGTGGCTGAAGGAAATATAATCTAGAACAAAAGAATAAGAAGAGCTTTTTCTTGAGCTCATGGATTGAACACAGGGGCCATTATTTTTCTTCACTGTTCTTTTCAGCTGTTGAGAAGTGAATGTAGTCTTTCTGGGATGAAGACTTCTGAAGTAGAAATTAGATAAATTCTGTCAGGTAAATTCCCTTAGGGAAAGAATTGCAATAGTTTTCTGTATTTAAATGTTATTTTGTAGGTGCATAAAAGCTGGTTTTTGATGCACAACTCTTCTGTGTTGTCTGTGAGAGAATGAGTTGAGGAGGAAATGTGGACTTGTTAGGTACTTAAGTGAGTTTAAAATGTTTTGTAAATTAATTTTCACGAGAAAGAACTATGTTAAAATGACTATTTCTGGATTACAGTTGCACAATAAGGACTGGTCAACAAAGCAATGACAGTAGTATGAGATCAATAGATGGAAGCTAACTTTAAACCAGTTACTGTTGCTGTCTTGCTATAGCAGCATGAGGCTTAATGTGGGCCAATTAACCCTACCTGTCATGAAGATTTTGCAGCAGGCAGTCACTTTCAAAGTGCTAGAGCAAGACAGCTACCAAGATTGGAGCTAGCTAATTTAAGCTCTCATGAGCATCTACACAGCACTGCAATCACTACTGTTACAGACTGTGTAACCTCTGCAATGTGAAAGCAGTGTGGTCACGCTGCAGTACCGAGGCTGCAGGCAAGTATTTGTAAATTAGGAAATGTCGGTAGGTAGGTTGCTTGTGATACTTAAGTTTTGTCTCTGTATGCATATTCACTATGGCAGAGCCTTTAATTACATGGTCGCCTGCTATGTTTTTTCTACTGACTTCTATCTCATTCAATGCATTTCATTGGTAGCAATCATAGACAGCAGCAACTTTTTAATATCTTCTTAATGGAAAAAGAGCAGCACAGTTCTGCAGTTACATGGACCTCAAACAATTATCCTGGGCCCTGACGAGAATTTGAAACCTGAACTTTTGTTCTTGAAATGCGATGAACTTAGGACTAAATGAGTAGACAGTAGCAGAAGCCTGCTTGCCTGGCATGATTTGCTTAAACTGTGAGCTAGGTCAAATGGGTACTGGAAAGTGGTCCAAGGCATCTTTCTCTCTCTTCATCCATCCATCCATTCACCCACCCAGAAAGGCTGGCTGTCATTGGCGTTTCCAGTATATTATGGGCAGTTGTTCAGTTTCTTTGGCTGGGCATAGACCCAGCCGTAGATTACAAGCAGTGTTGCTCTGCAGATAATGTTTTGACATTCTGTAATTGCTGACTGTTCAACAGAGACAGGAAACCCCTTTGTTTTTCCAGAAGTTTATAACTATGCAAAACCTAGGCAGAGTATACAGTGACAAAGAAAGGATAGTTCTGTGGGTTAAGAACTTCCTCTTTGTCCCACTTCTGTAGCTTCCTGTAGCAGTGACGTTGTTCAAAATTGGTTATGGATGCCTCCAGAAAACCTTAATGTAAAGAATTCTGGTAGCTATTACTGGTGACAGCAGGACAGACTAAAAAAAGTAGCAACTATACAATAGTTAAAGAATTAACTTTGAGAACTGATTTTATATTCACATAATATATGTACAGGCACATGAATAACAGAATCTTTAAAATTCAGCTCTGTATTAAGATTCAAACCCAGTACTTCACTTATTGCCACTTGGCTTTCATCCATTTGCTCTGTTAGAAGCCATTCTCCTGCATTACTCATTAGCGCAACAGCAGCACAATGTACACAGTGCATAGCCTGTTCTTGAAAAATATATGCCAACCTCCAAATTATTTTTTAATATTTCTATCTGTAAGAAAAGGCTAAATACACAGAAATCGGTAGAGTGACTATGCTTTGGTTTTTTATACCACTGTAAGTCACAGCAGAATTTGACCTCAGATGTTTAACTTGCCTCCCATGAAAATCAGTGTGGGTGGTGCATCCAAGTTCTCATTTAAATGTACATTGAGACACTGAAGTACATTTTCTAAAAGTGAATTTTGACCAAGTACAGTAAATTGTAACAGCTTCTGACCCTGTTACAATAAATACATAATTTATCACAAGTACTCTACTAAACACAATTTTTCTGAAGTATCTTGGAGTGGTAGTTACTTGATATGCATATGCAATTGCCACTTTTTAATATTTAAATATCCTGGAAGTTTTACTTTTTTGTTCAAAATGGGAAATGCACATCAGCTTTCATAGCTGAATCAAAATCAATGTTAAATAATTACAAATGAAAAAATCATCTGAAGCTATCCAATATGTATTTTTACACATTATCTCAGAAGGTCAAAACTAAGATTGAGAAAACATCCATGAATACAAATTGCTTTGCCATATTCAGGTTCCTGTGGGTTCCTTTAGTTTTTATGGATGATTAAAAAAACCTCTTCAAAATGATAGGGCTGCAGGAGGACAGCAAATTCCAGGGCACCACACAGTGATGTAGGATTCTGGAGAGTTATCCTGTTACCAGGCTCCCCTTTGCGCAAATGCCATGGAATTCCTGCCAACTCACAGTATTATCAGGATTTAATTAGCACTGAGAAATACATTAGAAAGCTTTGAACTTTGGGATAGAGAAAATGTATGAAAATCTCATAAGCAGGTGAACTTAAGGAAAAAGTTGGGATAAATTTAATTGCCATGCTATTATTTAGGTTACCGAAGAAGCCAAAGATCTGATGAGGAAAACACATTGTGTTAGCTAGGGCAGACCACGATATTGGTGAGGCCACACTTCTTTGTCTACATTGCTGCATAACTCTACCTTGAGAATTACAGGTAACTGAGGGCAAAGAAAATGGGAGTATTAATCACACTGTATACTTTTGGTCTTTATTAGTCCTACTCGTATTCCACCAGTGCTTAGAAGCCCTAGTAGTCATAGATACCATTTAACATATTTTATATATGATACAAAGGTCAGTCTGTGGCCTAAAGAATTTATAATCCTATGCATGAGCCAAAGCATCCCAGATGGGTGTATAAAAAATTAATGAGACCGTCTTGTTCAATATGGTAGACAGTGACCATACCTTAACAGCACCTTTGCCTTGCCCACCCGTGTTACCATGTAAGCATTAGGAAAACTTTTAGGCAGGGGATACTTTATTTTTGCAGGTGTTTAAGGGAGTACCAGGTCAGAGGGATAAAATGCCCAAGTGCTTGTTTTAAAATTCATCAAATCCATGATGAAACTGGTTTCCCCTTTCATCTGATTTTCTGATTCTTTTCATGGGACTAAGGAAAAACAAAGTCTTGTGTCCTGCCAGCTCTCTATAGACTACCACTGAGTCTGTAGTGTTTTCTAGGCAATTGCTTGGGAAAGTGTAGATCATTTACAGATGAAACCTCTCAGTTTTCATTACTCAGTAAAATGCACACAGACGAGTTACACAAATAACAGTACCTTAAAAAGCATTTTTTCAGTGCTGTAATGATGCTCAAATTAATTCAAGTGATTTTATTAGAGATAAAAATTATTGGAAATTCTGATTTCTTCTATGATGCCTCTAAAACTATACCTAAGTGAAACATTTTTACTTTAGATCCCGAAATAAAAACTTCTGGCATTGCTCATCATTAGAATTTTTCCCCTCAGGCTTTGTCTTTATTAGCAGCTTAAGAGTATATTTAGCACTGTCATATGTGAAATCTCTTCTGTTTGCTAAACTAATATGGGATAAAATGTCTTTTTTTACAGTGTTACTCATTCATTATATAAAAATGAAAGAAACTACTTTAGTGTGTGTATAGAACTACTCTCTATTTTTATGACAAAAAGGAGGTGACAATACACATCCTTTAGGCACCCAGGGGTATTATGTAAGAGTCATTAGTATAATTGATACCCATATAAAGAGTGTTGTATCAAACATGATTAAAATGTGCAATATATTACAGAGGTTCCAGTGTTCCAGCTGCTTTGCTATAATCCCACTTCTGATAGATATGTTTCTGCTTCCTTGTGAAAAAGTAAAATTATTTCAGAAGAAAGGATCTTCTCCTTTACTAATTCAAGGGACAAGTTCTAAAAGGCATATCTTGTCCTATATATATGATTTTCTCATGTACAATGAGGTGAACATCTACTGTATGTCCACTCATGCAATGACAATTTAATCAAGAGAATTCCTTGTTTTATGAAGACATTTTATTAGGGATCATTTCTGCAGACTGCTAATGGGCTTTACCAATTCTTGTAATAGAATAAGATTCTAAACTAAGCTCGGAAGAATAGATTTTACATCTGCTTACACCACTTTTGCACCAGAATGGTAGCACTGCATTTATTCTCCTGAGAGATGAGGACATGTACATTTCTAGATAAGGGTTTTAACTTCCTCTTATTATCTTTTTATTTGGGGGGGGGGTTGTGGTTTTTTTTTTTTAAGGAAATTTTACAGTATTTTTAATGTCTAGTTTTAAATGTTGTTTTCCTTGTCTCTGAATGTCAAACATCTTTCTTCAATTCCTTTCTTTAAAGACATTCTCTCAATGCAATTTTTCAGTAACAATCTGATATTAGAAAGCAACATCTAAAGTAAAAATCTTCCCATTTTCAGATGTTAGCCAGGCAGAAGGTGGTCATCAGATAAGAGGCAGCCTGCCTGGAGTTCAGACTGTAGGGGACCATAGTCACAGGACAGGATTCCTACGGCAGTAGCAGTTGCTAATGGATGACCAAGCATGAGTTTTCCACATTCATCTCTGCCCAAAACTTGCTATTCACTATAGCTCCAGCCCTGCAGGGTTCTTTAGCTCACACTATCACAGTCTGTGCCTCTTAAGATTCAGGGTCCCCGATACAGTGCCACACAAGACATATTCTTTCTTCTGTGTCCACTTCAGATTGCAAGGTCTTCATTCTTTTCTGGTTATAAGCACTGAGTCTCTTGTTGCCAACTGAAAGCACAACGTTTACGTGTGACTTTCATCATGTTTCTTGTCACAACCGTCAGAGTTTAGAAATAAGCCACTGATAATGGTCTTTTCTTGCTATTGCTAAATTAATAGTTTATAACTGTACCAAACTTTAACATCCTAGCTGGCATTTTCCATGACAGGCATCTGTCCCAAACACAATATGTTTGATGATTAAGCTCTAACACTTTAGTCATTTCCAAGTAAAAGGTTATGAGGAGACAATTTCTCTGTCTCCCTGAAGAATATTCTTGCTTCTTGAAAAGTTCTTTTTCTGCCGTGCGTGTTGAAACTTGGCAGGGTTATGCTGGTGTGAACATTTATCCTAAATATGTTCCTATTAAACATAATCAGAAAAAATATTGCTTCTACAGGCCGAGTAGGGCTTTTTTTTTTTTTTTTTTTTTTTGCTATTTACATTCCTTGAAGGATTAATGTGCACTGAAAATGCCATGCTCCAGGCCTGTAAGGATGCTGAACAGGATTGTGCCCACACCCCCATGTACGACTGGGATGCTGGGCACAGGAACGTCCCATTGGGACGATCCAGCAGAACATGGAGAAAAGTACAAAAATCTGCCAAACTCAGAAATGGAAACATGCGAAGTAGAGGGGAGGAGAAAAAAGAAAGCTGCTGTAGAGGAAACGAGATTTGAACTGGAGAAGGTGGATGTTAAGAAAGGCAGTGCAGGAGTAGCAAAGACGTGTCAGAGCAAAAAGGAATAGAATGTGTTTGGAGGCAAAAGAACAAAAGGTAATCTTTCTGTGAAAAGCTAGATCTTCATCCAGAAACCTGGATTTGAACCCAAGAGTCTTGGATTTCTTCCTGCTTCTTCCATCAGCAAACACTTGGCAGACCATGTATCTCTTTCACTATGCCATCCGAGTGCAAGTTAGTTCAGAGAGGACTGTGTCCAGCTGCTGGATTTTGCCTTAATGAGAGAAAAAGCTTTCCCTGGCTAATGGAATAAAGTGACCTTGCTGCCTCAGCCATCCCCCTTCCCAGTTCAGGTACAGGGATGGATTGACAATGTTTGTAGCATGCAAGATTTAGTCAGGTTTGGTCTGCTAAGGCTGAGTTCACACACACTGCACTGATTCTTTTTCCAGGACGCACATTCCGACTATTCAAAATTTCTTAAAATTTGTATTTTCCAAAGAAGCTTTATTGCAGATTTGCCAGGCATCAGTCATACAATAATAGATATTTCCTGTGTGCAAATATACTCGGAAGCAGGAATCATTATGCTTGAAAATCGTGAGGCTACCATGAGGGAGATGATGAAAATATGGCCAGTAGAAGGGAAAACCTTCACAAAAGGAACAACAGCATCTGCATGCAATGACTGTCAGCAAGAACTTTTGGCACTGCCATGTCTTGTAGCTTGTTATTTTAACTCAGAGTTAAATAATGGAATGTTTCCTATGCCTTTACTGCAAACTGGTTATAACCTATACAGTAAATATATATTTATATTGTTTGCAATACTACGTAAATAGTGAGTTCGCTGTAGGAGACGACAGAGGTATAATAGCAACACTTAAAGTATGATCTTTCCTTTTACATGAGTGGAGTTATTGATTACAGAGAACCTGTTTTACAGCCAACACAGTGACTTTCCTGTGCAGTAATTGTATATATGCTGCAGTTTGCTAAGGACATATGTGATTGTCTGAGAGCAGTATTGCCCTCTACTGTGGTAACCTAATTTCAAATCTGGTGCTTCTGGTTTGTATTATGAATAAAGTAATACGGCAGTGCTGCAGAAGAATGTGTATGGGAAGAGTGGAAGCTTTCCTTCTTGTGTATTCTGTGTGGAAGCTACTTTACGCATCATGTTTCTTTTTAACCTCAGCCCTAGTCAAATTTATGACAACACTTGTAGAGGTGAAACAAGCAATCTGCAGGTCAGGTTCAATGGAGACAGAACTGGGTAAGTGCACTTACTCTCTTGTAAGCCTTTATTACTAAGTGTTTGTTTTCAAGAAAGAGAAATCCATGCTGCCCAGCTTCATTGCCAATTCTGGACTTACAGTTTTCTGAAGACGATGAAACAGGAAATTTCTGTTGGCAAGTAAAATGAACAGTTTATCTTTCAGCAGTGGCCTTCATTCAGACAATATTTCTTTTTTTTTTTTTTTTTTTTAGGCCTCTTGATTAATACACAAGCGTACAGTCTCCATGGAAGGACTGTTTTAGTTGTTTTTTTAAGCAGGAAGCAACAAGAAAACTTTGCCTATCCCAATGTTAATGCATGCTCCTCTCAGGATTTCGATTGTTTTGGGCACACAGTAGAAAGTGCATGTCCAGATGGGCACTTTGAGAATCAGCCTAGCCCTGTGTTAGGTGACGTACCTTTCACATTTGAGAAGAGCCTGAGTTTCACACCCACAAAAGTGTACACCCTCTCTGGACTTAGAAATCAGGGTTTGAGAATAAAACAAACTCGAATTAAATTGGTTTCATTTTGAAAAGTCAAACCCCATAAGACTTTAATACTTGGGTGTATGCTGATGAAATACCATGACTCTAAAGACTATTAATATTCATAGGAAGTCTGAAATAATTCATGACTTTCTGGAGTAATGTTAGATGATGTACGTTGGTAAACAGTATCATTTACACTGAACCTTAAAAATTATTGACAAAGACAAGTTCCTAAACACTGGCTAAACCTTGTATTTGTTGTTATGATTTCTTGGTTTTATACTTCAAGCAGATTTTCAATTAACTCCACTGTATTCAGAGTAATTATTCATTTATTATAGTCAGTTTAGATATGGTAAAGATTAAAGGAGTGAAACAAATCATTTCAGTGACATAGGCTAGTGATACATTGTTATTATTCTGATTTCTTTGCCTCTTGCATGAGGAAGATTTATAGCATCCATTTTTGAGTGATTCCTTCTTAGCATATATTTTTATAGGTATTTATTTGCTAATATAAAGTGTTTTGATAAAGTAAGAAGCTATCTTCCTCTCTTCCCGTTCCTTTAGGAAACATAAATATTCCTAGAATAAAAAAAAAAGACTGTAGATTTGAACAGCACACATATTATACATGCAGTATAATGTACTTATCTGTTAATAAAAAAAAGATCCGTAATACAATGCACCGCTATTCTAAGATAACTACATGTGTTCGATGTTGAGAAATTAATGGCACGAAGCAGATGCCTTCAGTCATCTAGGAAGTGTGGTTTCCCAGTGTACTGCAACTGCATGCCCTGCAGTGTGTCATCTCACTTATAAAGGGGTTTTACATGTTTATAAAAGTGTGTTAAATATTGGTAAAGTTTATTTTATGCATTATGCATAAAAGTTGTCATTAGGATTTAACAAAGCAGCTTGCAGAGAAAGATTAGAAATAAAATCTCTGTATACAAAAACGATTTGGATGGTTTAGCTAGATGGTTCTGACTTAAAAAAATTAACATTTCACTTACTGTTCTCAAACATTCAGAGAAAGGAGAAAAACAGCACTAACTGAAAAGAGTGAAATATATGTTGTTATAGCAGTGCCTAGTAGGATCACTATTACAGAGGTTCTTTTAGTATTTCCATTATAAATCCTCTTTATTCAGTGTAATATCGTGGTAATTTCAAATCACATTTGGCTTTAACTTGGCAAATAATCTGTCAACACAGAAATTCAGTTCATTTATATGTATGCATGCATTTATTCTTATATGTGCACAGACTATATCATGTTCACACGTTGCTGATGTATAGATTTGAAAATAAGCAATGATTGTAAAGCTACTTTTTTTTTAGTCCAGCTTTCCTAACCATCAATTTAAAAGGAGATTACAGATGGGATTTTCAGAAGCACTTAGCATTGCCTTAAATGGTTGTGTTTAAGTTAATGGTAAAAATCCTATGACTTAAATTGCAGTAAAGTTAGGTCAACGCTGTTGAAAATCTCACCCCATCCTTTCAGAATATGTTTAGGGGTCTAGCTGCAGGTGTCTGGTGTAAGTGACTGACTTATGGGCATAGTGACATTTTACTGGAACTTCAAGGAGATTATTCAGAGCTCTTTTGTGCCTCTGAACGTTCCCTGACTAGATAAAAAGCCTAAAGCACTAGTCTAGGCATCTATATTAGATGTTTAATTGATTCAGTTGGGGGAAATTGTTTTCCTCTTTAAAAACAAACTTGAAAGGATGCTTTTATGTTGGATCTAAATAAAGAGAAAAGAGCCATTAGGAAGTGAAGGATGCCACAAGTAAACAACATGGATGAATGTCATGGCTGGAGTTACATGGCAGTAGTATGAGAGGTGGAGGTATCAATAAGCATGTAGAAGAATCTTGCTGACAATAATAAAAAGGCACACTTTCGGCAGCCATACTTTTATTTTTATGATGCTGTGTATTCTGATTTTTCTTCCAGTTGGATAACTTCCTTTTTGTTGTATTTTCCTCACCCACATGCAACTGTGCCTAGTTAAGACATCTGTCAGGTAGCTTTATAAACTTTTTGCAAGTTAGAACAGAACTTCTCCAAGGATCAGGGGGCTGGAGCACCTCTCCTATGAAGACAGGCTGAGAGAGTTGTGGTTGTTCAGCCTGGAGAAGAGAAGGCTCCGGGGAGACCTTATTATTGCAGCCTTCCAGTACCTACAGGGACCTACAAGAAAGCTGGAGAGGGACTTTTTACAGGGACATGTAGTCATAAGGACAAGGGGTAATGGCTTTAAACTGAAAGAGGGTAGATTCAGATTAAATATAAGGAAGAAATCCTTCACTGGGAGGGTGGTGAGGCACTGGGAGAGGTTGCCCCAAGAAGCTGTGGATGCTCCATCCCTGGAAGTGTCCAAGGCCAGGTTGGATGGGGCTGTGAGCAACCTGGTCTAGTGGAAGGTGTCCCTGCCCACGGCAGAGGGTTGGAACTAGATCATTTTTAAGGTCCCTTTCAACCCAAACCATTTTGTGATTCTATGATTCTGTGACAAAACAATGTAATTTTGAATCAAACTAGTCCCTGCTGTTTCTGTAAATAGATATTGTGCTGGTTAAAAGCATAACACCAGAAGAAGAGAGTTGTTTAGTTAAACGTCCAAAAGTAGTTGGGGATTTTTTCTGTGGGTAAACTAGAACACTTCACTTCAATTAATGCTTTGGAACAAGTACAGTTCCTCTGTTAAAAAAAATAAACCACAGGAAAAAAAAAGGCAAGTCCAGAAAAGATGTCATTATTAATCAGTGTATTAGATGAGATCAGTGTTGTAATGTCGGTTCTTGGCCTTTACCAAACAGGGCATCAATTTAGAGGTGATTCTTTGAGCTTGTAGCTAAAGGTTATTTCTGTAAAGGTTCTGTATTTCTCTCAGGCTCCTGAACTAGCTAGGACAGCTGATAGTAGCTGTGGTCCCTACATGAGTTTGTCTCAGGTCTCTGGCCGGGATGCTAGGATGGTAACCTTGCTGGGGTGATTATGTAGCATTATCCTAGGTAAACTGCTGATGACATGCCATATGACAGACATAATGGTTACTAGTTGGGGTAGCAGTAGCTCTGGGAACATGGATCAGGAGGGGCAGGGCTGCTGTGGTTTGGAATTTCCTTTGAGCCAACAGCAGTCTTCTAACCAAGGTGCATAAGAATGGGCTTTTATGCACACGCCCGATTTTTTTATTTTAACAGAACGTAAGCAAATCTGTAAATAACTGGGTGAGCAAAGGCGGAACCTACATACTTACTTAAATACTGAAAATGAGGTTTGGCTCATTTTAATCAGAAATTGGAAGAATTAGGATTTTGGATTACAGTTTGGGTGGTAGGCTTTAACAATTCAGTTTCTGTCAGCTGGCTCACACCCAGAGGTTTGTAGGACTTCAGAGTTCATTGCAGTTACAGATTTGCTTTCAATTAACAGTTACTCAGTACTGTTGCTTTCTACTACTGTTACTGTATAAAACGTTAATGGCTTTTATCTCACTTTCCTGAAAGACAATCAAAGCTGATTATTTGATGAGTTATATGGCATCACTGAGCTCTTACATGGTGGCTTACTGCTTTTTTTGAGCATTTCCCTATTATTCAGAACTTCATGTTTAAATAAATGGAATATTTCCAACTATTCTTAGAGCAAGGATATTTGGGATGAGGGTACAGTGCATGACATGTCATTTGGTCTGAGTTGTTTGTAGTGCTGTGTAGTATAGGACACCCTAAAAGGTCTGGGTTTAACTTTGTACTCCTGAATGGAAGACTCTCTTCTGTCTGTCCCTTGTGTCTCACTCCTTGGTAAACTGCAGTGAAATAAAGAGCCCAGGTCAGTCTTCCCTGCACATACTGCAAGTTTTAAACAACCTATGAACATGATTAATCCAACTTTATTTTTCCTTACTGTCTTAAAGTATATTGTGTCACAGCTTGAAATTTCATGCTGGTTTCTTTTGCAAAGATCAAAACCATTATATTGGTGAACTTCAAAGCAAGAAGTCAAGAGAAAATGTTTGCTACCCAAGAGACTATTGACATACCAGTTAATCACAGGTCCAGATGGCTTGGCACTGAGAGGGAATGTGAAGATACTTACCTTTAGAACATCATTCATATCTAATCTGAAGTGGCTACTGGCTAAACATCATCCTAACTTAGGCTCATCCTAACTGCTCTGTGGCCTGCAGGAAACATTCAAATCCAACATTCAGGTCCTGTTTCTGACACTGTTTAAGCCCAACTTCTTCATTAGCTTCTTATCATTGGCCATTCCTTGCACTTTCCCAGCTATGAGACATTCCAGGATTTTAAGGGATCCCCAGTATAATTAGTTGCAAGGACTACATAAATTAAGATTTGTGTGGGATGCCACATTGCTATGAATATCTATGGAGCTGAGCACCTGTCATCCTGCAGAACACTGCTGATCTTCAGAAAGTGCCATTCTGGCTACTCTGCTTACTCTTCACAACAAAATGTACTCACTGGAACTAGGGGTTTAGGTACCTTTCAGGGGAGTCTCACCTACAGGACTAGGAAATAGTGGTGTCTATATCACAGAACCTTTCATTATCCTGGCCAAGTACAGTATAATTATGCAAAAGGAAACATCTTTGCCATCCATGCAATCATTTATTCCTTTCATGCTGCTATCAAGAGACCAAGTAGGGAAGGAAATTTACTACATGTGTTCCTATTTTCATGTTTTCTGAGCAAGAAATTACAATGCCTGGTAAAGAGAGCAGGTTCTTTATACTCATTATGGACTATTGTGTGAAAATGCTTTGCTGGCTTCGGAGGAACACCCATAAATTTGTTAAATGTGTTTTGCAAAGTGTATATTTGACCCAGAATGAAAATTACTACAAAAGAGATTTCTGAGGAGTAAATGGGAGTTGTGTGTTATTTGGTCTCTGGAAATCACAACTTGCGTGGCTGTTTGATCTGACCAATGGCATAATAAATGAGCATTTAGGTGTTAAAATGACACAGACTCGGCAGGCCAGGATGAACACAGAGAGACTGTGCTAGTATTCATTTTCTTATTTCTCCACCTCCCACAGAATATTGCACACTGCTTTGTTCCTCAGCATATATGAAGTAATGATGGTTTAGTAAACCATTAATGGTCTTTCTGTATGATTTACAATAGAATTTCATAAGCTTACTAGATCAACACTTGACACAATGGAAAAACAAGGGGTACATCAGTGATTTTTCTGCACTTTTCCGATGCCTTGAGATTGCTGAAGGAAAAAACGCTCTCTAGTATAAATAGAGATAACAGTGCCAAATTGAGTAACAGCTGCTGAAGAACTGCTCCACTAACCATGCCGAAAAGATATTTCATGTTCTTGCTGTGTTTCTTCTTTGGCCTGTTCTGCATAGTACTCATACACTGAGATCAGGCGATCTAGGTTTTGTAGTGGTCTGAGGAGCCTCTGATGACAAGGACATTTTCAGCCATGTATTAAGATAGTCTTTATGTCCCCTTTGCACTGCTGGCATAACACGAAAGGAATGTAAAAATATCTGAAAGTGATGCTATTTTGGTCTGGTTTTCATAAACAGAATTGCATTCTCTGCTTTTATTTTTATTTTTCATTTCTTAGTTCTTCTGCTAATCAGAGATTTTTGTGTTTTGTAAAAGAGGGAAACTTGCAGCAATCAGTGTTGTGTCTTGCAACATCTTTTCTTTGTGAAGTAGAATTATTGCCTAACAAAAAGCAGAGATTGCCCTCAACTACTATAGACTAGGACATCAGTGGTCAAATCAGGTCTTGGCAGCTTGCTGTAGAACAGGCTGCCTAAAATTCTGGATCGTTTGTCTCTCCCATCATCATGCACCTTGTAAAAGAGCTGGTGATCCTTACAGACCCCCAAAAGCACAAGGAAATAGGTTGGTAAAAAAAACCCAACGTTAAAAAAAAAACAATTATGCAATTGTTGGTGTTAATTTTGATGGTATTATAATCACCTTTCTGATTGCACCACAATAGAGACTCAGAGTCAAAAATAGCAAAGTCTGTTTTTCCTCTTTTTGCAGGCATGAATGTGTGAAAATGATTTCTTTCTAGAAATCCACAACTAAGGGAAGGAAGTGATGAGGTGAAAATGGGCAGTTACTGATTCTGCACCAGAGGGTACTGTTTTTAACATTGAAATACTGCTTTTCATTTGACGCTCAAGAATAACCCTTTTTGGAGGGGTACTGACACTGTGTGACTGAAGTTAATACATCTACGTGTGTCTTAAATTGCGCTTCAGTAAAACAAACGTTAACTTCCTATGTTTACATATCCAGCTAGTGAGGTTAGTAACAAGGTGAAGACAAAATGCAGCTCTTCTGATCAGAGAATAAACCATATTCCCTAACAACAGAAGGAACAGAAAGATAGTTGTAGGCTCATGGTTGTGTCATAACTGGGATATTGTGCCCCTGTAACAGTAGTTTTGGTTCCCGAGACCATTTCCATCAACATATCTAGCAGAGGCATCTTGCCTAGTTCCACATCCTTCCTTTTGTGGACACAAAATAAAAAGAAAATCCAATAAACATGGACAAAAGAAGCTGCAGCCAAAATACGGTACTCTTGACTTTTTCCAGCAGAACGTGTAAGCTAATCACTGCTAGATCAGTCTAGGGTGACCCATGGACAGAGTTTCAGACTAATATGTAAGTCTTAAGCTGTTGGGCTTTATGGAAACAGCTGTTGTGTCTCCTTCCACAAACTGAATATGATTTGTCTATACTGCAGGAGCACAATTCGCTTATATGTATTACGATGAACTGTATGTATACTGGGACTATTATGGGCTTTTGCCTTATATCTACTTTTGCCTTATATATAGTAGGTGACGTAAATGCTAAGCTATCTGTTGAATTAAATGAGGTTAGGGTTGCCTCATGGCTTATATTACAGACCACCTACCTGCTGTTAAAACACAGAAATCAGCAGCAGCATGAATGACTCAGTGAGCAAAGTTGCTATTAAAGCATTTGTGCATTAATGGTTTCTATCTGTAATCCATATTACATGATGATGAGAAAAGTGAGGTGAAACAGAAGATTCATGAAAACAATCAATGGTAATTTCTGTGCTTTTACTAAATAAGAGTCAGTTTATAGCTTTGGTGTTGAAATCAAAGTAATGTTAAGTCTTAAACCAGAGCCAGGCCTTTGGTGTTGGAATGACTCTCTCTGCATATTGGTCTCTTAATCCACTTGGAGTGCCTTCCAGGGCTGGAACATTTTTCAAAACAGTCAAGTTCTCCATACCATGTTACTTTTTGGTAGGAAAGGAAATATATCTAGTTATTGTAACAGCAACAGTACCTATCTTGGAAGTAGCCGATACTATTTTTCTGTCTGTAATCTGCAGTAAGCTGATTCTAGATTTCAGGAAAAATGCTGCAGAAATATATTTCTTGTTTAATTTCTACTGTTCTTTCAAATGGCGGTTTGCAGAATGCATCTGGGTGTACAGCTAATGACCCATGAGCAATAAGCAACTGTTTAAGTAAAATGCACTATGAAAAAGCTTTTACCAAACAGCATTTTAATATTTTAAATAGATTTTCCATTGCAGGCTCTTTGTAACTGGATTAGTTCTCTGATGTGTTCTGACAGAGCTGTTGTTAGGGATACTCCATTAACTTTGTCTGTCATCTTATTTTCCCCAGTATCCAGCATAACACCCTTATATTTCATAATTTGTATTGCTATCAGTGCTGATTTGTAAATGTGCAAATTATAATTAACAACGGCCACTACTTCTATTAAATATTAAATCATTCTTGCAGCCTATATTTTCCACAGCAGATGGAGCCCTGTGGTATGCAAATAGACTTTCCTTAAGCAGTCAGCAGTTTTTACCAAAATTTTGGCTTTTAAAATGCATTTTTTTGTTTGCTTTATGTTTTCTATAGCATTTAGGTTAATATTTATTCACTGCAGATTCCCTTTCTCCCCATAAGAATTTCATGGACTATTACATTCTAGCACTGAGGTTTTGTTTCACTTCATTAATAGCTCCTTAATCATACAGCTTGCTTGTAAAGTACAAGCGCTTGTTATTTGTACTTATGCTGCAGTATTGCATAAGAGGCATTTAGTTATATTTTAATATGTATAGCAAAGGCAAAAATGCTGGGTACACCAACATAGTTTTTAATTTGAAAACCAATCTACATGCACAGATTTTTTCCCCAGAATAAGCAAAGGCATTTATGGTTTATATTGTGTCTTAAACATTCCATTAAATGTCATCAGCTGATTCAGGAAAATGTATTGCAAAAATACCAGAGAACTGTAAAATGTGTAAATGTAATGAATGCACAGGACTTAGAAGGGATTGAAAGTCCAACATTTATCAGGTAACTATAAAACAGCAAGAAACATTGATAGAACATTACATTTTTCTAATATGTAGTACCTTAAGCATGAAACTCTTATTTTTGGGGTTTACTGCTGTG
Source organism: Elanus axillaris (assembly GCA_026212715.1). Lineage (NCBI taxonomy): Eukaryota > Metazoa > Chordata > Aves > Accipitriformes > Accipitridae > Elanus > Elanus axillaris. Next base: position 17,922,369 of record JANZLQ010000095.1, on the reverse strand, counting down.
CTGTTTTATTAAAGAACACTGATCCAGAATTAACAAAGCCTTTCTAACATCGAGAGGAATCTGAAAGACAAGCAGTGTTATTCAGGAAATGATTTCACTATCCACACCAGCAATTGCAAATGAAGATTTTTCAAATGATCGACTCGGAGATTGTATCCTAAATACGGGCAACCAGCTTTTTTCCACATTTTTAAATGGACACACGAATATAGAGCTCAAGGACATTAACTGCCACATTAACCAAAGAGTAATGAAAACTTCTCTGAATGAACATTTCAGTGGGCTGAAATGGCCTCAGTGATATAGAAATGAATTGTAACAAGTTAGGGTCTTGTCTTCCTGCCGTTTTAGTAGGAGCTGGAATTAGCGTGCTAAATGGGATCAGCAACGGTAAGCAACTGGATTGGAGTATCCTGGGATCCGTGCTGTGAATGCACATTGGTAGTGTGATACCTCTCGTAACTCTGAGGTACCATTTACTCCTAAGTATTAACCTAATTTAAACTGAAGTTGTAAGTGATGCTGGGACAGAATTCTGGGTGAGATTACCAGCTAGTCTGAGCAGGAGCAGCTCTGGTCACTCAGAGCCTTTACATCCACCAAAAAGGTACTTTAAGGTACATTCCATAGGAGGAGGAATTCAGATAACAGTGCAGGACCTGGTGTTAACCATTTGGGAACAGTTATTGTAATTTAAAAGATGTTATTTGCACAATGAGAAAATAAAAGACGTTTCCTGTTTGTTCAGATTTATCAGCTTTATTGTTAATGTTAAGAAGAAATGTCATTCGAAGGATGGTGCGGGAATGATATCTTTGAAAAGGGAAAATAAGTATTAAAAAGTGAGCAGCAAGCAGAATTGCTATAGGTGGGCTTCTGTTCAACATCCACACTGTGGCATGCAGGAGAGCATAGATAAGACTTTAAACAAACCCATGGAAGTACTAGGAGCAGTCTGCTTGTGGCAGCCTGGAACTGTGCATGGGCTGACTTACGTGTTAGCCAAGTGAGTTAGTCTCTACAGAACACGGGCCTGACAGAATAGCATTTTCATCAAAAGCCTTCAAGTCTGTGCTCTCCTAGAAATTTGCTATTATATACCTAGGATAGTCTCTATGTCTTTGATGTTCCTATGTAATTTCTACTGCAGGCGGGTTCAAGGAGGCAGAAATTTGACCAGTTTATTTAAAAGAAGAGGCTCCATGTACGTTTAAGTATTACAGAAAGTTGAATTTCAGCAAAATTTCTACCAGAGTCAGGCTAATATTTGATGTGCACAGTTTATTCACTGAAATATCTAAAGCATTTCCTTGTGAAAGGAAACTTCATAGGAACTTACGTGGGCTTTCAAAGAATTTTCATTCCCAAATCTTTTGTGCTGTGCCTAGGAAATAGTTGTATCCTTGTCTTTATCTCCTTATACTGTCACACTGCAACTGGTGTTACTCATGCACAGCATGGAACTAATCCCTCCCCCCCGCTTTGAGCTCCAGCGCGCCCTGGTACTTCTTCTACACTCTCAGCACAGCTTTGCCCCTTGCCTTTTGGCATCAGCTCTGCTCTTTGAGTCCAACTGTTTAGAGCAAAGAAATGTACTTGCTCGGGCAGCTGGGCATGGCTGCACTTTAACACGTCCACTTTTCTAAAATGGGCCTGGTGATTTCTTGTGTGCAGGACACTTGATACTGATGTATGTGGTGCCTCTCAGTGCGAGATATCATTGATGAAGATGTTGGACTGGACATAGACACAATCTTCCAGCATACTCCCCTCCCTCCGAAGCCAGAGTTCTGGTACACAGTACCTCTGAAAATCTGATATATTGTGGCTAGTGAAAGAATCTACAGGCAACTGAATGTCTCTTAGTATGAGATCAAAGGAAGACGTCAGGGGAGAGAGTCTACTTTCTTCAGGCTTAGAAACACAGTCGAGTGCAAGCCATTAGACTCTTCCTATTTAGAATCAGAAAAAATCCTCTCTGGAGAAGCTAAGGAAACATGAGCATATTTCAGTCAGTCACTGATATCCCACTTAAGCCTTATTTAAAATCTGTCTGAGGAACTGATATTTTGTCTGTGAAACTGTAGTATTCTTTTTCTCTAGGAGTAGCTAGTTAAGAGTATTTTAATTATGTTGAACAATTTAAATGGCTATATTTCTTCATTCCTTTCAAGAAACCTCACTGTTCTCAATGTGGGAGATTTGGATGTTGTAAATTCTCCAGGAAGCACTCTTTAAATATCAATTTGTGTATCTTTGAGGCTTAAAATAAAAGCATTGGTAAGGACTGTGCATCGCTACCCTTGAAATCACTCACTGCTTTCAGGGGAATAATCAGTTATATCAGATGGGCAATCTACAGGAATTTACAACAAGGAGAAAGGGAAGCAGGACTCCTAAACATTCATTTCTCCTCCCTGAAATCCTGAAGCTTGGTTCATTCTCAGCAGTGTAATGATCGGGAAAGCCTAGAAAAATTAGGAAAAATCTTAGCAGTTGTGGTTAGTAGTGGTGAATGTAAGAGGAGATGATCATTCTACAATGGGTAACTGTGTGACAGATGAGATTCATGGTCTCAGTTAGGAGCCTCAGGAACTCAACATTAGATCTCCTGTTTGCAGCTGGACCCCAACGAATCACTTCTTTAGTCTCTTAGTCATATTATGCCTCCCTGTCCTTGTCTATTCTGATTCAAATATAAGAACTTTGCTTCTCCACACAGCATAAAATGGTGGCAGTGTTTTGGCTTTCTTCCACCCCTGCAAGGCAAATTCATTTGTTAGTCTTCTGTCTCTAAATTGATGTACATTGGAAAGGAGAGCAGGCTGTAGATTTCCAGCTGCTTTTCAAGTATATATGTTTACAGTCTTATTGTATCTTTGTGTGACCAAAAAATGGAATATCTGGGGGAAAAAGTTAGCAGAACAGTATTTAGAATTCCAGGACTCCTAGAGTAGACCAGGGCAGATCTAAACATAAATGTCTAAAATTTTTAATTTTGCAGCTAAATCAAATACAATTGAAATTAAGAAGACCTACAGAAACAGGATACAGTATGAAAAAGCATTTCACTAGACCACATCTAATTATAATGCAGCTAAACATGGGGTCTGGGATTCTGATCTCCAAGGCTGAAATTCTTTTTTTTTTGGTAAATATAATATTAAAACCGTAGAACACAATATAAAGATCCTATTGACAAAGAGTACAATTTTATAGTGTTGTGGAGTTTCACACCTGATAGTAGTTCAGTTATTTTGAACTTTAAATTATTACCTTTCCTTGCAAAGTAAAAGAAGAGAGTTAAGTGCCCAAGCGAAGTACATACATAGTTTCAGTCACGTGAAATGTTTTGAATTATAGACAAACTCTTCATTCTTTTCACATTGTTTAAAGCTATGCATTTGTTCTAAGTGATAATGGTAATGAACTGTGTTGAGACCCAGAAGACATTATGAGGGCAGAACCTCATTATTTCTTTTTATGGACATACTGTTCAAAGAGTTTCTAAAGCAGCCTAGATTTTGATCAGGAATTTTCAAATTTGAGAATCTCTAAGCTCTACTTAGAGCGTGGTTGATGCATCTGTGGTAAATTTTATCATACAGCGTTTTCATTTAATTAGATGGTGAACTCTCAATGACTTCCTGAGAGTAAATTTTCTTGAGAGGAGAATTAGAAAACATTAGATGAGGTAAAGGACTTGAGAATACTTGTCCAGAAGAGATTGTTAAGAACATAACTAGGACAGCTGTGAGCTGTGCTTTAAAATTGTAAATGATGCTAGTAAGTGATTTTCACTTCTGATTTTAAATAGTCTCAGAAATTGTCTTCTACCAACGCTTCTTTGAATTACATTTTGTTTAGTAATCAGAACCACTATATATGAAGTATTCTGGAGCGCGTTACATACAAGGAGAGGGTGAGAGTTGGATTTGCTCAGCTTTAAGAAGAGAAGGCTAAAGGATATCCTATTGCTGTCTACAGCTACCTAATGGGAGAATCTAGAAAAACAGAGACAGACTCTTCTCAGGGATATACACTGGCAGGATGAAAGGTACCAGACAGAAGTTTGAATACAAAACATTCTCATTAGATACAAGGATTATTTTTTTGCCATGAGAGTTATCACATACTGGAACAAGTTACCCGGCGAGGCTTTTGGCTTTGCTTACTTGCTGATATTTAGAACTTGACTGAACCTTGTCTTGTTGACTCTGCTTTGAGCCGGGGGTTGGATGAGATGACCTTCTGTGGCGCCTTCCAACACAAATTATTCGATGGTTCTACTCTGTGCTGTATTTGGAATTTCAAGAGAGCACGTTAGCACATTCAGACTCTTTCAATACTCAGTTTTGCAAATCTTCTTCCTGTTCTTTGAAGCATGTATCAGCATTTAGGAACCAGCGGAGGTGTACAGATTGTGCAGGTAGTGGTTCTGTAAACTACCTAGAAGGTAAGACTGCTATACGGGGGCCAGGTCCTAAGACTACATGATAAGCTGGAGAATAATGGAGCATGAGGGTCAGGGAATGGGGGAAGACTCTCTAAGCAGAGCAGACATCACTGATGCCCCTGGGTCTAGCAATCCCCTCAGAAGCAAGAGGAGCCTCGAGTAGCAGTTCTGTCCTTCCTGGTGACATGAGGCAAGGCTATGCGAAGTAGGCAGAAGGGCTGGTGAAGTAATCGCAGTGACACAATAAGCGGGTCTGAGTGGAAGGAACCCTCCTGGGAGCTGTGTAGAGGGAAAGGCCTTCCTTAAAGGCCTCTGGGAAGAGCGTTTCATTTCCTCTTACGAGAGGAAGGGTGGCTAATATCTTTCCTGGTTACCAATATAGTTTCTAAGAGCCAAAATTATCTTTAGTGGATATTCATAGCACATAGCCAGCCAAGGTAACTGACAAGCAGCTCAGCCATGACAGAGTGTCATTGAAAAGGGTTTGATTTATGGTTTAGTGCTATTGGTGATGTCCAGGTCACCACCTAAATATTTTTTTTCTGCTGATCAGAAGAGGCATTAGTTGTGCAGATGTTAACACAAAACTGGCAGTCAGCTGGCCCAGTGCTTCCCAATGCAGTCAAGATGAGAAGAAATGAGACCCTGAAGCCTAGAAAAATTAGTAACAATAGGTTAGAAGTACTAGACAATACTTACGATTCCTCAAGAAATCAGAGGTCCAGCTGTGATGATAAGTCAGCAAAATCTTCCCCAAACCTTCTCCAACTTCATTCCAAAACAATGTGCTAGATTTTCAGGTTTTCTGTAGAAACAGAAAAGGGTATGTTTACCTGTAAGCTCCTTGGTGGTACTTCCAATGTTTTCTGTTGTTGTTTGAATGATGTAGTGGCCTGATTTACTCTGCTGTGCAATGCTGAAGCTTTTGATTGATGTTTCTTTGAATCATAAGGTAGCTCATTGCCTGTTGTCCAGTGGGTACTCTTAACACTGCAGGTGCTCAAGCTGCCATAAAATGCCATTATAAATATATGCAAAAGATCCACTTTAGTGTTGTAAGACTGCATAACTAAAGTACTAGTAATTTTGTTTAATTTTTTAAGGCATTTTAACAAAGGCAACCTCAGTTTACACTTCCTTCAGCTTTGGAAGAACTGACATCTGATGGAAGGGCAGGTGTTGCGAGACAAGCAAGGTTGTGTTTTAAACCCAGCCAGCAACTAAGCACCGTGCAGCCGCTCGCTCCCTCCCTCCCCACCCAGTGGGATGGAGGAGAGAATCAGAAAAAAAAAGCAAAACACATGGGTTGAGATAAAGACAGTTTAATAGGACAGAAAGGAAGAACATCATGATGATGATGATGATGATGATGATAACAACAACAACAATAATAGTAATAATAATAATAATAGAACTGGAATATACAAAACAAGTGGTGCACAATGCAGTTGCTCACCACTTGCTGACTGATGCCCACTTAACTCCTGAGCAGCGATCCTCCCCACTGGCTAACTCCCCCCAGCTTATACACTGAGCATGATGTCCCATGGTGTGGAATACCCCTTTGGCCAGTTTGGGTCAGCTGTCCTGGCTGTGTCCCCTCCCAACTCCTTGTGCCCCTCCAGCCTTCTTGCTGGCTGGGCGTGAGAAGATGAAAAATCCTTGACTTAGTATAAACACTAGTTAGCAACAACTGAAACCATCAGTGTGTTATCATCAATGCTATTCTCATACTAAATCCAAAACTTAATGCTATACCAGCTACTAAAAAGAAAATTAACTCTACCCCAGGTGAAACCAGTACAAGCAGTCAAAAACATTTCTGGAGGGTGGCAGGGTTAACTTCTTGATACAGGTATTGGAAGGGCCAGATGGGGTGATTCACAGCTGGATCTGCTGCTGTTCACTAACAAGGAAGGATTGGTTGAGGATGTTATAATCAGTGGTAGCCTTGGCTGTAATGACCATGAAATAGCAGAGTTCAAGATGCTGAGGGCAATGAGGAAGGAGAGTGGCAGAGTACAGTTGCTGGAACTTAGGAGAGTCAACTTTGACGGATTAAGGAAACTAGTGATCAGATCCCATGGGTGGCAGCTCTGAAGGGCAAATGGGTCCAGGCAAGGTGGCAGGTTTTTAAGGATAGGATAAGCAGAAGAGCATCCATCCCAATACTCAGAACAAGTGGATGTCTAAGCAGGGAACTAGTGGCAGGGGTCCAAACTGCTGATGTACCTCTGGTAAGGCCCTGAAGATGTCTGCATGTTTTTTAAGAGAATAGCGCGTAGACTATTCTGGCATAGCAGAAAAGAATAGTCTAACTTGATGTAAGGGTCTGGCCAAACTCTTTGGTCTCTGGTGGTCAGTTCCTGGAAATTCTGTAGAGAAATCTAGGCACTATCCATCTGTACCACTTTATGTTCTCTGACAATGTTTCTGCAACATACCAGTCTATGTTATCCCTTAATTTTGTTTGCTTACTAAGAGCTATACTTCTGTACCAAACATTAGGCAATGTGAAAATGACTGAGATGACAGAGGCTGCATTTCTTCCAGACTGGGAGGAGACCTATGACATTATGGTGCTGCACACGAGCTAATAAGCCCTGCTGCTATGCAAAGTTCTTACTCTGGATACAACTGCACTGCCATTGTTTTAAAGCTTGTGTATCTTAAGCCTTTACAACATACTCTGCATACTATTGAAAGCCAGTTACACTTGATGGTTTTGCTTTGCATGCTAGACACTGCTGGTATTGTCAGCCAAGCAACTTGCACTATTAGCTTTGTAGCATTAGGAAGACATAAAGTATATGGTACAAATCCTGTGGGCCAAATACATGCTAATGGCACTATTCAAGCTGAATCCTGAGTGCTTTGCTAAACCAGTCAGGATTTGGCCCTGCTTGCCTTTGGTGCTAATCTTGTCCTCTACCCTCTAAGCATCTTATGGGATGTAAATGATTTATTTCCATTCATCAAATTCACAAGGTATGCCTATATCTGTGAAACAGGTTTTTTAAAAAAATATAGCACAGTTCATAATGTGTATTTTAAAAAAAAAAGAAAAGCATCCATGTATTAGGCCATCAAGAGTCAAAAGCATAATTTGAAATGATAAACGTATCCATTTTAAGTTACACATTACTTTGCATAGTTAATATCACTATAATTAGTCATAGTTCCTGTAATTTATTGAAAAAGATGCTCAGCCCCTCTAGTGTACTACAGTGATGAATGTTGGAAGTGCAACTTTGGAAGCAGGAATCAAGAAAATTAGTAACAGTTGGAGAATTAGCATGTAAATCAATAATATCCTTTCTCTTGCATCTTGAAAACTGAGGGTATACATCACATGCTGCATAACGAAAGAGAGGGCAGAAGTTAGAATTGTAACCTCCTTTACATTACTAGGTCTGCTTTTACTGCAAGAACTGTTTAAAATCATTTCAAACGTTAGAGTAAATCTCTAGTAAATATTTAAACTATGTATAACTAGTCACAAATAAATTAAGCTGATTTTATGCATTCTCTCTAATTAGAAGGGCACAGCATTTGTTGAAACGTGATTAGTATTATTCATTAAGCAAAAAATTCTCATTTGTATCTTATTATCACTATTCTGCATAAACCAACACAATTTGTCATGAACTCCCTCATTTGCTGTATCCTCAAAAAGCAGATTATGCTTATTTTTCATTTAGACAGTGGAAAATCAAGCCAGGTGTTTGGCAGCACCAGAGTGTTCAGGTGTAACTGTGCCAGTGATGGTACATTACTAGCAGCGTGGATGAAGAATGAGGCATGGAGAATCTTGGGACTGAGGTGCCTTGAGGCCCATCCCTTTAGAGTGGTCCTGCTGATGAGACAGGTGGTGTTGTATAGGACTAAAAAAAAAAAAAGAGAGAAACTTTTTTGTAAAGTCAGCCTTTCACCTTCAAGTGGAAGTGAGAAGTGCTTTCACATAGCTGCTGCTGCGCTGAAATATCTGGACAGGTTTGTGACTGAAGTCTCTATGGTTGCTACTTTTGTCTTCAAGTCTCCTAAAGCTGAAAAAATGCCAGTTGGTGTGCAGAGGTCTTTGTCAGTGTCACTGTCTGAGAGGAATTGGTACAATACCGCATGGGCAGTGCACTGTACATAAATATTTATATGTGACCTTGATTGTAGTATATTATGCAGGATAACTAATTCACTGTATGCATATTCTTCCCCTTCTTTCCTCTAATTTCTTTTTAAGCTTTGAAGAACATCTCTTTAAATATCCCATATTTAATTCTGCCCTCATTCACATGCATGTAAACCATCAGTAATACTGCTGAGCTCAATGGTGCTGAGTCAGTGTAGAGTGTGTTGGAATAGAGTAGTGGGCTTTCTACATCAGCGTAGCGGTGTTACGGATTTAAAAAACTATGTGAACCTTATGTTCCAGCTGCAAGGATACAGGGCTGGGTGTCACCATGGCTGGGTTCTTCTCCTGACTTTGTCGCTAACTGACGTATCACTTTGTCCCTTTGTGCCTTTAAACTGGGATTGTAGAGATAATCATATTCAATGGTCACTAACATCTGTAGAGGCAAAAAGTGCTGTAAAATTTTTAGGCATTATTTCTACACTGGATAGATGATAATATTAAAGGAATCATCTAGGTTTTAGGGCTGTGTTTCCTACAGCATATTTTTCGGGTCTGCCAGAATCTGATTGTAAGGCAATGAGTAAAGTTGTTACAGTGCCTTTGATAAATACTTGTAGGATTCAAGAACAGTTTTGTCTATATAAACAGCCACAGTCCAGCCTCTTCGGACAGCGGACTGTTTGAATTCTTCACTGTTTTCTTAAACTTAGATGGTGGTGAGTGCCCCAGTAAGTTCTAGACAGCATGGTAGATGGTAGCCCTCAGAGACTAGCATGAGAAGTGATATACTTATGTACTTGTTCTCTACAGTTCCTGGGTTTTGCCTGTGGAGATAAGTTCTTTATCAAACTGGACTCTCAGAAATTTTACATTGAATGTAATGTCTGGTCATATATTTGGAGCAAGGAAACAATGAGACAGCCCTGTCTATGTTATGGTATGGAAATATATTGCCACTCTTGCAAGTGCTATGACAGGAAATTTTCATCCCAAGATCAAGGCAAAGGCAAAGTGCTGTTTCCTACATAACCCAATGGCAATGAAAAGTCCTATGCAGAGCAATAATGAAAAGGAAGGACTTTGTATATGGTCATGCTAAATAATAAAAGCATAGTTACAAGCATAAACCCCACATCTTGCCACTTGACAATTCATTCGTATCATACATCTTTGCCATTGCTCATCTATAACTTGTCTATGACTTGCTATGTCTAGTTTATTCCATTTTACGGAAAATGTACTTGTGAGTTACAAATCCAGACTATGAATAGCTTAAATAGCTAGTAAGAGAAATAAATACATTTTCTTTCCCTCTAACATGCAATTTTCATTTTCATAACTCTAAAAAAACATATCCCCCACAATGTAGGCCTGCCAGGAGGCCTGAAATCTGCAGGCTGTGGCCTCTTGGGCTGTTTTCCAATGACTCATTTTTAATTTTAAAGAAGCATTATCTCTAGCTAGTAAATTAACAACAGCCTATAGTGCACACACACTGTCATCCATCTGCTTAAGGCTCTTGTCATTTGACACCAGTCTTGTATCTATAGACTTCATCTGGTATTCAAAAGCTATCAACCCTGCCTCCAAGATAGCCCACCTTCTGGCTCCAGGCTAGAAGAGTGACTCTCCATTTCCAATTCTAATGAACACATAGCTAGCAGCAGTTTTTCCATTAAGGATCTGGTGTTCTTAGAAAAAAGACAATGTTGGAATTATTTGGATCCAGAACTGCATGGGAAGTGTTTGTAAAAGAGACTGAACTACTTGAAGATTGTTCCTTAGGCAGCCTGACTTCTGTTTCTGCTCTTCTTCTGTCAGACAGTATAGTTGGCATTACCTCCCGCTTGTAGTACGTTAGACATTAGTGTTATTACCGATGCATTCTGAGGAGTGGAACACATTAACAGATGAAATTCTATTAACTTTCAATTTAGGAGCACCATTGTTAAGGAGTTTTGAAAAATGCAAGGCAATACCAAAAATCTCATGACTGGTATGAATCCCCCAAATGAGAGAAAGCCATGATACGGTTAGAGAGGAGCAACTACTTCACAGTTACTAAATTTTGTGTAATTTCAAATTTGGCTGCAGATGAGGTGATTTGTATCCTTGCAAATAATTTCTATGCAATCCAATGTCTGCTGTAAAGAAGCGGTAGGGATTTAACAGGGAATTGTGTCTCTTTGACAAGCTTCAGTCATTGCTGAAGTTCCAAACACCTACTGCTTCATCACGGTTAGGGAACTTATTCCAGGAATAATTGAAGAAAGGGGGCTCGTGTTCTAGACCCCAAAGGACATTTTTTTTTTTTCTTTGCCTGATTATGATAGAGGTAGCTGTCATGGCCATAAGTGAGAAGAATTGACACAAGTCATACAAAATTGTAGTTAGGGATGAAACATAGGTGACGTTAGCATTTAAACATTAAGGAAGGCAGGGAAGGTAGAGTTTATCCTTTTATTTTCCCTCTGCCCACAAGCTTGGAGAAGTTCCATTTAGGCTATTTGTTTGTAATTTTTTTGTCTGATAATCTGTGCAGTGAAAAAATAACCTGTGTTGTGATGGGGTTTGTTTTCGCTGTGTACCTCAAAAATGTCTTTTATTCATGTGTCCTGTATCCTGCCACAGTGGATGTGGTGTCATGGTACTTGCAAGAAAATAAAGCTCTGAAGGACATATGATCAATGGTGGTCACTCTGCCTTTGCCGACTCTTTGGTGAGGTATGGAGAGGGAATGCAAAGTACCCATACTAGTTTAACAGACAAGTAATTATGCTTCAACATTTGATAGACCCAGAAGGATATTCACGTATGTTCAGTTGAGGAGTGAGGCTGAGAGAGAAACAAGAGACTTAAGATAATCAAGCTATTCTGAACCTTGATGTGTCAATGATGCAGAAATAGTGTAGTTCCATTTCTGTGAACTCCTGCTGATGACTTGTGTCTTGTTTCACAATTGTAGGGTCTTACCACTCTGCTGTAAGTCATCGTTATTTTTTACTGAGTTATCTTTGAGAGAAGGAGTGTTTAACTGGTGTTTGTGAGACTTTAGCTTCCTTTTGAACAGAAAGAGTCAAGTTATTTTGAGGAATACAGTGACAGTTTAACAAAAGTGATCCTAACTATATATATTATTTAATAACATTCTCAGTTGCATGAGTCATATTCTTATAATTTGTATGAAGAATACAAGCAGTATCTTTAAAATGGATGGGGAAACTTTCTTGCATGTGCATCAAATATGAAACTGCCCTAGATTAATAAACCTTTGAGATTATTTTTCCATTTATCAGTGCTCTCCAAGTCAAAATACTTTTTAATTTGATTTCAGCTGGGTAGTGTTATATCAAATGTTTCTCTTCAGTACATAGTGAGATAATGTAAAAAAAAAAAAAAAAAGCCCCTTATGCTCAGTCTTTGTAATATGTGACAACAGCATCAAATTAGAAGAGAAATGGCTGTTGATTTCTACTCTTTAAGAAAATAAGATTTGTATGTAAACAATCTAAAATAAAGCAGCTAATTTACTTCCAATTGTATAGTATATAAAGCATTAGTAATGGAAGCAAATTAGGCATGATTTTTATTTATACATTTTCAATTGGGAAAATTGGCCCTTCACCAAATGTAGCCCTCACTCTGCAAACATTTGCTTACTTCTTTACCTTTAGGCATCTAATTAATCCTCCTGAAGTCAGGGGGACAAATTCTGTGGTTATAGTTTAGCAGCCATAACTGTCTACAGGTTTGGAGGTCAAACAGAGACTTAAACTTACCCTGGAAAGCATACAGAGAAAATACAATAGGGTGCCAAAGTGACACTGGGATCGCTGCGCACTGTGCAATACTTCCTTGCCAAATACATTATGAATTTGCCAGACTTGGCTTTTGGTTCTGAAGGCTGAACAGTTTTCCAGTACCCGTCTCTAGGTAAGCAAGCAGGTGTTTATATCTTCGTTTTACAAATGCGGGAAGTGGTTCGCTTAAGGCTGCAGCCTCAAGAACCTGTTCCTGGAGGGAAGGTTAGAACAGATTAGCGGTTCCTGGTTCTGCATTTGGTTCACAGCAAAATGCCGTTCTCCAAGAAAATCTGTGGAAGTATGTACATAAATTATAATTATAAACATGTAGCTTACTGTGTCCAGTATATATTCACTGGTAGACAATGAGTATTAGAGGAATAATAACTAATCTTGTAGGAAAGTGTGCAAGACTCCTTATGGTGTGTTACAAATAGTAATCCATTCTGTAAAAGATTATTATACTGTGTAGCGCTTGCTACATAAGGCTGCATCCACAAACAGAATTAGGTATGCAGTACCCGATCTTCCACGGGATCTTTCATGTATTGTTTGTGTTATCTGTTATGCAGTTGATTCATCGGAATGAGTTTATCAGGCAGATAATGGGCAGACACTGTATTCTGTTTTTCAAATTATAATGAACAAACGACATTTCTATTTGTTAAAAGTGGAAAATGGATGAAAGATAAACTCCAAATATCTATTTTTGTGGATCACCATTGCCTACGTAGATAGTAGCACAGTTTTATTTCTGTGGTATGAAATGCTGTTGTGTTTTTTTTTCTAAAATACAGACACTTACCAGACAAGGCAGTAATGTTACCCACTGACTTTGCCACTTGGTTTTGTGAAGGTCTGACAGTACAGAATAAGAAGTGAAGGGACTCTCTGATCCAGAGGCCACTAAGGCTGTAAACAGCTTTCAGCAGATGAGGTATCAGGCCCAAAGTGTAAAGAGTGGGACTGAACAGCAGTGGTACTTGGTATACAGAAAAGTCTGGAAGTGGCATTTGGTAATGACACAGCTTTTTAGTTATTCCATCACAAAGTATTCTAAACACATTTGCAAAATGTTACCATTACACAAGAGGATTTTTCTTTACTGAAAATATTTTATGACCATCCAAGTACCTCACAGGAGAAGATAACTTTAAAAAAACAAGGTACCTTCAATCCCATCTTTTATAATCAAATCTGCTTCAGTCTAACTGAAAATTGTATCTGTAAATTGTCCTATATAACAGCCTGTGTTGATTTTTTTTCCAGTTGTCTGTATGGGTAAGTGTAGCAATAGTCACAAGGTATAGTCTCAAAAATCTGTGAAATCTCTGTAGTGATTATAAAGTACAGCACCATATTTCAAGGACTCAATGTAAGAATTACCTTGGCTAGTCCATTAATTTGTTAATTATTAGCCCAGTTGTCTTGCAGGAAAACAATGTTTTAAAAATTGACCCATGGAATATGCAGCTTTGAGTCCATAACTAGCAAGGTATGTATTCAGTATTTGTACAGTTAGATATTCAGTAAATAATGGTAGTAAATAATACTGTACAGTCAATAATACTGAATATGAGGAGTACCAAATTAAAAAAAAAATCTCAAGGAAAAGAACTTGAAAAGAGATTTTATTAATGAAAAGAAATACTTCACTGTAGGAGAAATACTTTTTATAAAGAAAATGAATGAGAGAATATTTCAAGCTAACCTAAAAAAACCCACTTATCTCAACCTCTGTCTCTTTCATTCTTTGCCCAAAACTCGTTTTGTGCAGTAACAATGTCTTTTCTCCATATCTAAACATTGAACAATTACACTATAAGTTCAGACCTGCAGACTTCTTCGGACACATCAAATGCGGGCTGTGCATTCAGAAATCTTTCTCTGCTTCAACCTCTCACAAGCTGATGGCAAAATTCTACAATAGCTCCTTTCTTACCCTTCATATACATTTCAGAAATGTAGGCAAAGAAACAGTCGTTCCTCTACAAGCTGGAAATCTCAGCCTGCCTGAACCACCTTCGAAAGCTGTTATGACTACCAATTTTTGCCTGTTTATATGATTAAGATCTTAATGATACACCCAGTGCAACCCTCCTGAAAAACATTTTAAAATTATATCTTTAGATTGAGCTACAACCTCTGAGGAAATGATACGTTTAGAGGACCTAGGTCAGTCATAAAATTGTATTTTGGATCTTGTCTGTTCCTTTTCAGGTATCTAACTCATGTGAGATTCACTCAGATTTGGAAAAAAAATTTCTTAAGATCTCCAGACTGTTGACCCATTCTCTAAGAAATAATTTTGTTTTCAGCATAGACTTCCCTGTGTTTCAAACATTTTTAGATGTTTGGATTCATGTAAATGAAAATTTAAAGCTACAGATGTCTATCCATAGTTTATCAAGCTATTTTCAGGCTTTCCTTATCAAAAATTCAAATTAGTTTCTTTTGATTATGTTTGAAATGCTGCAGTAATAGGATGGAGGGCATTGAATCAGCTATTTGCTACCTGAAGCTTTATTCTTTTTTTGGCAGAATATTTATGCCCTTCATTCAGTTATTTAGGATCTTTTTTGTCCATTTCTATGCTGGAATCTTTAACAACATTTATAATCTGAAATACGTAGCTGAGTGATGAAGCAAGGCTTAGAAAATGCTATTTTCAAAGAATGGCTGAGTGCCCGCAATTTCTATGATGTTCAGGACAATATATCTGTATTTTAATCAGCTGGTTGCAAATGAAGAAGCATGCCATGGTATGATTAATGAAAACTGCTGGTTTTAAAGTTATGGTAATATATGTGTGTTAAAAATTTAGACTATTCTTTGTAGCTATTAAAGTTTGCTAATAACGTCAGCAACATTGCGCACTAACATTGGACTACTTGCTGTATTGTACAGCCCTCAGCTTAAAGAAACATACTTCTATTCAGTGATGGTCCATTGATACTACGAAGTAAAGGGAGCATGATTTAACTTTAGACATCATGCTATGTTTCCAATTAACCATTAAGTTGTCATTTACATAAATCCAAATATTTTGATAGGAAAAAGCAATTGCTGTAGCCAGAAAAAAAATTCAGACTTTATACAGATCAGTTCAATAAGCAAGAGTTCTTGATGTATTATAACGCAGTGGCTTCACAACTCTTGGGACAAATTGCAATTTGATCGACTGCCAATAAATGAGGTCATACTCGTATCTTTTTTATTTGTTTATTTTTAATTTGTGGGTGAAGACTGTGCTCATTAAAGTGAGGAACTCTAAACTAGTTTTAGAGAAGTGTTACCGTATTCTATGTAATGAATTGTGTACACTTATATCCTTTTCAATAGTTCATCTAATTTTCCTTGGAATTGCATGGAGTATTTTATTAAAGTATTTTTCCAATCTCTACTATTTATATTTCTGGTACAAACCTGCATTTGATTACACTTGTATAGTAGATGCTTTGTCTTTTCTATGTGCTCTTCTGCCATGGAAGTGAGCTTGTTGCCCCCCCTTTTTTTTTTGCTTTGTTTTGACAGGTAAGAGAAATAATTGACCAAGCAGCTGACTTAAAGTTATTCTCTGCATTTTGGGATTTATAATGAGTACAATGAATCTGAATTACTGTAAACCTTTACAGCTTTATGTTGTTTTCTGGACATATCATGGAGTAGAAAGTATTTTCATTATCTGTTTTTAGCAAAATAAGTAACTTTTTTCTTTGTTTCTTATTTGTTAATAATGGCATGGCCCTTGCTTTTCATCTTCAAATTTTGTTGGATTAATTGAGCTTATTAGAGAAGTACTGAGAAGATCTGTTCTGGTGGCAGTTAGATACCAGTGGCTTAATGCCTTGGCCACGAGGCTAAGCAATATCAGATCGCTGGGGCCTGCGACAGTTAAAATATCCAGATTGTGTCTGTAAATGTTTTCCTTTTTGAAAACGTAAACTTTCAGCATTAATGCTGCCATTACCAGAATGTTGCTGACATTGCTTCTATGTTAGATGATCGTTACTGGACTCATTCCTGACATGTAGTGTTTCTTTTCTTCAGGGAGGTGGGTGGATGAGCGCACAGAGCTCGCTGCTGAACTACTGAAATTGGGTAAGTTCTCCTGTTGTCTGCATTGGTACTGTGTGGCTTCCAAAATATGTAAGGAGTTGATGGAGAAAGCATCTGTGTTGTTCACATTAGTAGAGAAATTTGTTTATTGTACTTTGCACTGACGTTGTTCCTATTCTTGTACATAGTGTGCCTGGTAAACAGTTTGATGTTTGATTGCCTTTTAGGCTTTCCAGATGACCTACATGGAGCTTTTTATTTTGATTTCTACTGACTAAGGTGTTTTCTTATTTCCTGCTTTGTCACTCTGTAAAAGCATAGAAAATTCACCCTAGCTTGGAGGACTATCACAGGTGCTATGAACCACCTAAGACTTCGTAATAAATGCATTCCCCAGGCAGAGACTAAAAAACTCTCTTGAAGGGTTCAGTGTATCTTACTTCTACCTAGATTGAGCTAACGCTGTGGACCTAGCCTAAAACAAATGGAAGGAAAAAGAAAGAATTACAATGTGATCCAAGGATCACTTTTTCACCTAGTCATACACTCATTTCCCACCTTTCTGTCGCAGCATTTTGACTGCCTCCTTCATCCTTTATGGTTCTTCCTCTGTAACGAAGATGGTCCTATGCGGTGCCCCGAAGGCATTATTTCCCCCTTAATGAAATGCCACACATTCTTCTACACAGTGCAGGAGCGTATGTTCTGAGCTTTGGTGGACTGCCAGCTCCACTTACTATGGTGAGGGGGGGAAAACACGCAGAAGCACAATCCTTTTCAAGCCTTTCATTCCCTACAGAATGTATTAACAAGGCTGAAAGCAGCTGTGCTTGCTTCAGCTGTAAGGATGGTAGATCTGAAAAAAATGTAACCAGCCTTTCCCATGCCGTGAGTCTCAGTCTACATAATTACAGTTCCTTCTCTAGCCTCCAGTAAGAAGGAAACTTAAACAACAAACCAGCAAATTTTAGAAAGCTATGAAATTAGAGAAAATCAAATGATTGTCAAACGGACTTTCATTACTCTTTCTTTATAGTAACACGCATAAAATTGCAAAGAATAAAGTAGAAAACTTGAACTCCCATATTGTTGAGTTAATGTGAAATACCTGTTTAAATCGGCTCTTTCTGTAGTTTCCTCGTCATACATCTTAATGTCAGCAACATCTGCGACAGAGTTGCGATGTGGATCAGTGCAGATTATCACCAGTTAATAGAGTCAAAAGCATGTTTTAGGTAGCACAATCTCTTCAGTTGATTTCTATGGATAATCTACACATATGTTTTCAATAAAAACTTACATTAAACACAAAAGTTATGTACAGCATGATATGTGATTGACTATTATTGGCATAGCATTTGCTTGTTCAAGTTCAAATCTCACAGCTTGGTCTCCTCTTCTGATCTTAGCTCCAAATATTCCTTTTTAGTTAACAGTGCTCTAAAGAACAATTTGAGCTCTCATTTGCACATAGGTCTCACAAGAGAGGTACTCATAACTTTATGTACATCCCTATAATCAAGAGGGAAAATACTGGATTATTGTATTCAGAGGTTCGTTCCTTAAACACTGGTTCTCAGGCTGAATGGAGATCATGGGGGAATCTTTCATCTTAACAGTGTCATTTTAAGTCACGTCATAAAAAAGATCAAAATTTCAATAATTTCACCTGGAAGTTTTTGGATGCACTGCTGACTCATGAAGTGTGAACTGTAGTTTTCAAAATGATCTCAAGGATGTCCAGAAATCACAACAGCAGAAAAGGAAACCATATTCCCCAGCACCAGAAGCAATTTTGAAAATATAATTCTAGTTATTAGTGGATCTTACTAACTGTACAAAATTTCTGCCTTATCTTTGTTACCACAAGAAATGCATTTTCTGAGTACTGTTTCTGAAGATGATATTTATCCCTAATTGATTGCCTTTGAGATGGTGGCACTTTCCATTTTATGGAAATACTATAAAGCTTTGAACACTGACCTTCAGAAGGGCTCTAGGCGTGAACAAACAGATAGCTGTCTAGGACCCCAAGACCTACAGGGTACAAACCGGATAAATTAAACAGTGCTACAAATTATCTAGTGTTTGAATGGGGGAAAGATGGCATATGCCACCTCAGTCTCTAAAAGTGTTCCTCACGAGCCTACTAGCTTTGTTTAGTTCTGAGTAACAGGTCAGCATTTGCTATCAGTCCAGCAGCCACACCATGAATGATAGAAATAGGCCTAGCAGTTTAACATTTAGTTATAGCCAGCGTCATTTTTCTGGATCTTGTGAGCCCTTAAAGTGCTCTCACAGTAAATGCAAACACTGCAGATGAATATTGTAGAGGCAAACAACCCATTGGTTTCAAGGAAATGCTTTTAGGATCAGAGTTTTTTGTTGCAGTGTCCATATTGTGGACCCAAACTACATGAAAATCAAAATTTTAAACCAGTGTGGCTTGCCCCTGGTAGCCAAAGAGATTTTCCCTCCCATCTGTGTTTAAGGGCACTCACAAGAATTGGCTGGGGGCTTCTGTAGGTGCGTCAGATACATAGCAAACCTTCTTTTATTTGAAGTGGTAGCAGCAGGGGATGACTGCAAGTACGGTATTTCTTCTTAGTAATAGTAGTGTTAATTATTAATTATCATTAGTTTTTAGTAATATAAGAATTAAGAATAAAATCAGTAATCATGGCATCTTCAGTGGTGTATATCTGTGGTTGCTGTTATCCTGTGTGTGAACAAATCATGCATTTGGTCTTAGAGCAGCACAATGTCACTGTGATTATAGATGCCTAAATAAGCGCTACACATGTGCATGTAGTACATCCAGCTCCCTTATGTGTGGTAGGCGGTATGTTTAGGGGTATGTCAACCCGTCATAATACAACATCTTGCTGATTTAATGGTCATTTTGCTACATTCCATGCACCTAAAATAGGGAAGGAAAGGAACCGCCAGAGTCTTGGCTTGTGTGGTTTGGAAGTCTTTGTCTCTCTCTGCCAGGACGCAAAAGTTGTCAGAGCTCAGTGGACTTTTTGTGGGCGCTGAGTCTGAACGGTCAATAACTCAGCGTGAAAGCAGAAGCAGCATTGCATAGGCATTGACAATAAGGAGCAAAATGCACTTAGATTACAAAAAACCAAGATCAGGAGGTTTTCTTGCGTACAGTAGGCCTAGCCCTTGCAGAGATGAAAATAAACAGATTTCTGAGGTTCTTGATGCTAACTGTTTGAATTTACAAAATAAATAAATAAAATTTCCCCAAATGAAGCCCTGCTTGAAGCACCGAACATGCCAGTGGCAAGTTCTGCTTCAGACTCCAAGAGATAAAGTACGTTAGCGCATATCGGTTAGTCTAATTTATTCAGTGTCATTGCCATATCACAACCTTCTGTTTGATTTTCTTATAAACTAATAATTTCCTGAATGAACTAATACTGCCACAGCCACTAGTACCTCTGCCTTGTAGAAGTTTTTTATTGTTGTGTATGCAACTAAATTGAAATATCTTTCACTTGAAATATTGACTTTAATATCTCATTTGAAAAATTCATGAAGCCTTTGATGTTAAATCCATACTCAATTTAGCCAAATGCCATTAGAATATGCAATACGCCTGAATACAGAGAGCATTATTGTCTGTGTTTCTGCAGAAGAATTACATTTTATGACTGTAACGTCAGGATCTTTTTTGGATTTGTTCATGAAGAAAAGAAAGGGAAAAGCAGCACATTAGAAGCAAAATGAAAAGTGGTATTGATTAGGCTCTCATTTACCCTCTCTTTACTTCAATCCCTAAATGCATGGAAATAAGGGTTGTGCCACAGCAAGTAACAATGCTCTGTAATGAATGGAACAATCTTTAGAAAATTAGTGTAAACATGTATGATAGTGCACAGATGTTGCTCCCAGTAACTGTCGTACATTTATTTTACATCTCCATTTACATACGTCTCTTTATTTCCTAATAGTATCATAATAGAAACATGACAATAGTTAATGATTTCATAAAACATGGAATGTAAAGCTGACAGAGAGGTAGAACATTAATTGAAACCTATAGCTATAGTACATTAGAATTACATCTTCTAAATGACTCATGATAAAAATATCCCTCTTTTACAGAGAAAGACAAAGACAGGTAAAAAACTAGGCTTTCAGCAAATTAATTTTTTTTTTTCCCCAGTAAAACAGAGACTGGCAAATGTTGCAAAATCTCCTGAGTGCTAATAGAATGGTGTTTGCCTTTAGTAATTTATGGGCACTTTTCCCCCAGCTATCGATCACATTTGGAAAAAAGTAAACTGCATTAACATTTTAGGCAATAACGGCTCCAGAAAATGTTTGATTTTTATCACTACCAAAACTGACTTGGTTCTTTAGCAGATGTGGGAGAGCGGCCTGCATCCAGCCTGTAGCGTGTTTATGCGAGTGCCCAGGTCTAACGGAATGAACTGGATGTAAACCAATGCTTTGAGCTTAAAACAGAAAAAGTAAGTTGATGGCACAAGTCAGGAGGCTGCTGTGTAGCAGTGTAATGGGGTGTCCAGAGGACCTTGGGGTCTACGAGGATTAAAATTACCGAAAAAACAAAGTGAGAAGGAGGAAGGGAGAACTGCTCTCTGCCACCATCTTCTGGCCAGTCCTTGGGCATAAACTGCCTCTGCTTCATCTCTCGCATGGTTTGCCAAGTCTCCTGTTGCCTCAACTGAGAGGACTATCACAACCATTTTAAGCAAGCTCATACTGGAGAAAAAACCTTATTTTTCAAAATTTCCAAAGGGCAACTGGATCTTAACAAACTCTTGCAGATGTATATTAAAATGGACAGTGCAAAATGCCAGACTAAGGGAGCTGAAAGCTCTGTGGCTGAATCCAGAGCCTTAGAGCCTGTGATTTTGTGCTTGGAATTAGGGAAATGTGTTGTTTTGGTCAGTGGTGATGACTTTCATGTGGCCACATGGTCCTGAACGCTCTAGAAATGTGTGTTATGTGTGATGGTGACTGGACTCAAATTCCTGCAGAATATTTATATATTGCGCCAGGAAACAGCTTCATTTCAATAGTTAACACTTTTTTAACCTCAGGGTTAGTGTCACAGCTGTTCCCTCAATACAAACCCTTGTGGGTTACTTTAGCTGAAACTCTACATAGGTGCAGAGAGGCAGCTTGAAGAATTAAGTCTGACTGACCCCTTACTAAATTTTTTCTCGCTTTTGTTGATGTCCTTCCATTTAATTATTTCTTGCACTCGTTAAGGATTTGGAGACTGCTCTACAGAACTTACAGCTTTATTATTGGGAAGTAGCGTTGTAAGGTAGATTGACACTGAAAGTGAAATTAGATTTGAAGATTCAGACTTTAGATTTCTGGTTTTACCATGGGCCTTTACCATTTGCAGAAATCTGTGATCTACAGAAGTGAATCGAATGGAAGTTCTTATTATATTAGTTAGTGTTATTGTAGGTGACAATATAGCACGATAGATTGATATTTGATTCCTCTGTAATTAATTGTGACAACAACGAACACGTGGAATTCATTTACAAGATGTGTACAAACTGAAACTGCTGTCCTGATTCCTTTCATTGTTCAGGTCATTTCATACTTTTATCTCTGCAGAGCTATAGAATTATATTGCCATTTGGTCATATGTTAAATGAATTGTGACAAGTTAAAATAGATGTTAAAGTGAGCGCTCCTACCAATCAATTAACAGTTGATTAGTACAGTTTGTATTTTTTCATAAGAAGTAGAATCATGTATATTATGAGTACAAATGAAGGTTAAGTATTTCCACATACTGGAAGAAATTTTGTGAGTTGACGATCATGTAAATGATATGATCTGTATTATGTAGAACCAAATTAATATGCTTGTTTGTGCTTTAAACTAATGTGCAAACATTTCTTGGAGATCTCATACCCTACTGCTTTTTCTTCAACTGAAAAAAAGAACCTCAGAACATCTGTGCCTCAAAAGGAGATTATTTTTTACATTATATATGAAATAGTCTGAAGTATATATTAGGATGCAGCATATAGTTTATATGTACCACTGAATCTCATACTGGTGAATAAAACTTATTAGAAAAATCCATTTGCCATGCCTGAAGACTTTACGGTGAACAGTTTTACAGATCTCATTTTTCAGATCTGAATTTTATTTCAGAAGCTTTGCATTATGCTGACTAATGAAGAATTGTGGGAAAGAACACAAAAGTTGTATCAAAAATAAAGAAACTTTCAGCTGCAATTTAGAAATATTGCACAAATCAGCATGTGGCTATACACCTGTGCGTATCAAACATGAAAATACATGCTCCCTAAAACAAATTGCATCCTTTATTTGGATCACTTATCACTTATTTGCTCTTGAATTTCTGACTTTTAGTTTCAACTAGGTAAGATGAGGTGGCCTGTTCAGCCCATGTTATTAAAGAAATTGGTTCACCTATTTGATTTCATGTCATTGTAGTTCCAGCCATTCATTTATTCAATAAACAGTTTGGTATGTTCTGAGAAAAAATGAATATTGATTAAAAAATCGATCACTTATTAAGAAACAGTCTAAGGGAAATTGTTTATCCAATCAATTTTAATTTTTGATTTGTTATTTATATTTTCCAATTTAATCCACCCCTCCCTTACGCTCCCAAACTACCAAGCAAATCAGGAGGAAGGGCAGAGAGACACTGGCAGCAACTGTGCAAAGAACACAAAACCTAATGCATTCATTTTAGATTAGGCTGGTTGAAATAGGCCATAGTAAAGGAGATTGTGATTGAAAACTGGATACATTACCTCATGCACCTTTGGCTATTGGACTGAAACTTTAACTTTTAATAGGATTTATTAGGCTCTCTGCTTCCTACCTATTACATCAGTCAACTCTGATGCTGTCAAAACACAATAGTACAAAAATATTACGGTTTTCATCTGAGCTGGCAGAGATTCTGAGTGCGGAGACTGAATGCACAAGGCAGTGAGAGAGACCTACACAAGAGCTCTGGAACATTTATCTGTTCTCCGACGTGAGACCTAGGTTGTGAACAGAGTTGCTCAATACCACTTTCTGCAAGGGAACAGACTCACCATCTGATCTGTGTTTTATCTGAATGTGTGCAATAATTCTAGTTTCATTGGTACATTAATAAAGAAGGCTGCTTTGATACAGGCAATAGGTAAATACTTCTGCATCCCAGTCACTAGTTTACTCTCTTTGGGATTTTCATACACAAGTTGGGAAAAATTCATGTTACTTCTGCCTCTGAATTTGCCTGGTATTATGAATCTTCCCTCTCTACCATTATGAGTGTGACTGAATGTAGTTCTCCTTTTTAGTAAAGCAGAGGTGTGCTGATCTCTTCATATTTAAAGTTGGTATTAACTGTGTCTTCCTCACCTGACTTCCCATACCTAACTTCATGTCAGAATGTTATTGCTCAAGAAATATGGAGATACATGTGTAAAGCATGGGGGAATTATTTTAAGGATTTAAAGCCTTGCTTCTGGACACCTCTTTGGGACAGGCACAATGCTATAATCGAGAAACTTCTCGTATATACCTGTATCCGTTCTTTCATGGGGAAGGATGTGGAAACGCTACCTGCAATCTGTCATGCTGCGTTTGTGGGCCTTGGGTTTATAAATAAAACCTCACCCTCTTGTGAACAACTGAGAAGTGGGAATGCTTGAGCAAGAACCAAATAGGCAGGGTAGAGGGCCGGGGCTGTGTGGTCTGAGATCTACAAGGGAAGGGGGACGTCTTTTGTGGAGGATAGCTTGCAAAAGGAGGAGATGCGGTCCTTGCATGGCTTGCGGCCTCTGTGGAAACCCAAGGCCCTGAGGTATGATTAGCAGTGTTAAGTAATCAGGGATAAACCTTATTCAGAGTAGTTGTGTTGTTAATCGTCCAAGTAGGGAAGACTAAGGGAAGAACTTACGTAGTATTTTTGTCTCCAGTTAAGATATATTCTATATGGGAGTTGAGAGTTCAACTGGCTTGTTTAGTTTCCTTCTGCTCTTTAAAATTCTGTGGGAATTTTTCACTGATCATGTTTATGATCAGTCTTATGGAGAGCTTTTATACTAAAGTTGGCTTTATCCATTATATTTCCTGGGATTCTGCTTGTTGATGACCTTCTCACTTTCCTCTTCATTCGTATCTTTTTTCATCAGTCTTTAAAAGGCAGATGAGGTATGCCTTGCCTTTCATTTCCTCAGTTCACAAAAGAACTTGAATCTGCTCTGTGATTGAAATAGAAAAAACCCCCATGTTCTAAAATGTCATTTTTTATGCTTAAATAATACAGATTGTAGTATAAGAAACTATGAACAGGATGAAGCTAAGTACAACATTTACATAAATGTTTAAAAATACTCAAAGATAGTAATACTTTGTTTTGAATCGCAGGAATGTACATAACTCTAAGGTCTCTTGTGGATCCACTTCTACTCTCTGACGATAGGACAGCAGATACCGTTACAAATTTTTTGGCTGACACCAATCGGGAATAGTTCACAAGCACTTGGGAGATTAGCTTTAGAATTCAAAAGATCTCGATAAATATTTCGGGGAAAGAAAAAAATAGATGTAATTCCATGTTGTATGATCGGGACTCTCAGATTTAAAATCAGGCAGAAAATTATTTCTTGAAGTGTGAAACCTCTGCCTGGTTTTTCATCAAGATAAATGTGGGCTAATCAAAGGCTTATGAAACAGAACAAACAAAAACCCTGGAAACTCCTGCCTTTATCTAGCTGAGAAAAGACTGAGGGGTGAATACTATAAGTTCTAAGTGATTGCTATGGATAGGATAGTGACCAATTGTTCCCTATGTTCACTAAGAGCAGGTCAAGAAATACTTCTTTAATGTTTAGCAAAAGTGATTTGTATTAAATATAAGGAAAGAAGACAGACAATAATGCTCATTAGGGAATGGGGGCAGCTCTTTAAGGAGGCTGTGTAATTGTCATAACTTTTAAGAAACAGACAGATTTTAACTTCTTTATAATAGAGCCTGCTTGAAAGTACAGAGCTGCACTGGTTCACCTACTGAGCTGCTTCTCCTCCCTTCCCTGACAGCATTCTTTGATTAGTTTAACTGCTGATTACTTCTCCCAGATTAAGTCTCTGAATGAGAAATGGTTAAATAATTCGGAGACTTATAAATTGCTACTACTACCCATCATTTTTTATTTCATTCATTTCATTACATTGTTGTATTTGGGGCCAGATATGCATGGCATTAATGGACAGATATAAGTATCTGATAAGGTAAAATAAGACATAAGGACAGTTTGATACAGAGCAAGTTAGACTCAGATGTTTGTGTGGGTTTATCCATAAGGAGAAGAGTGTGAAAAGTCGGATCCAAACTCCCGGCCAGTATTCCATGAAACCTTTATCTCCTGTAGATGTGATCACTGTAGAAAAAGCTAACCAGTATTGATTCTGCCCAAATTTCCATCTGATGTCATCCCAGGGTAATCAGTAAATATTCAGGAAGGGTAAGACAATACTGAATTGCTTCATGCATCTGAAAAATTAACAGCATCCAGTCTAATACATTGAAAGAGACCATAGGAGTGCTGCACATTCCCTTGCATTTCCAAAGACCAAGGAAACCTTTTTTCCAAGTTTGCAAAAGATTTTGTTTAACTTGGAGCAGCAGGAAGCTTTATTTAAAGATAAAGCCCGAACACTGTATATATTTGCCAGTTCAAGGCTAGTTAAATTTAATGACATTACATTGCTACAAAACAAATGTAACAGCCTGGAGAACTGCGCCCACTGTGTTTGTTTTAAAGGAAGCCATGAGTCTGAACTGAAAGTCTTGTAGAAAATGAATGATGATTAATTTTCTAGGGCAACTATCCTTTTGAAAAACCTATATATATGTTCATACTTCTATCTCATGGCTCTCGCAATAGTTCTTGTAGGATTTTTCCCACAAGGACTCCCAGGTGTAATGCAGAGCAGTCCTGTTGCAGTCACTCCTGAGTGTAAGCAGTGAGGCCTGTTGTGTTTACAGCATCAGGTTTAAAGTGCAGTGCAGTTAATTGATGTTGCAATAATTTTGAATGAGTTTAAGAAGTTATTTGCATTAACATCTTCATGAAAATGTGAAGAGCTGGTGAGAAAGTACATTTGTTCTTAATGAACAACCTTGATTCATTAGGGCCCTGTGTGTTAGTCTCCATGTACTAAAGGAGTCTAGAACCCTTAATGTGTGATATGACTGGTTATCATTCTGAATTGTTCTGTTTTATCATATTTTCCGCATTATTCTAATCTTCTCTATGAATGCAATTGCATCCCTTTTTGCTTGACAGCAAAGACAAACATCAAGCTGTCCAGAAGACAAAGTGCCATTTTATTCCTTTGTTGAAGTTCCTGATGGGATGGGCAAAACATCAGCAAACGCTCAAGAAAAAACCTCCTGACCCTCCAATTATTCTTGCTGGCATCTTTAGATATCTTAAATAATAATTTACTTGTTGAGAAATATCGAGTCCTTTTCACCGGAATAAAAATGAAAACAAAAACCCAAACCCAACCTCAGACTCTAATTGCTATCTGGTTGGAACCTGAGTTTTACAGTAGTCCTTATTTAAACTAAATTAGTGCTCAGAATGTTATGTCTTCCCCGCTAGAATCCTTGAAATTCAAGCAAAGCATACTATACTAGAATCAGTGTGTTAAAATGGCTATTTATGATTGTTTTAAACCAAATGGTTTGAACCAGCTTTATTCCCAGGCTCACATTAAATAGCATGCACACTGCTGCTGTGTAATTGTGGCAACGCATTTTGGAATGTTGCTTACGTGGATGGAATGGAGAAAAAAAAATATTACCACGTTATTCAACATGAAAAACTATTAAAGCCTCCAATTCAAATATGCCTTTTTGAAACTATTGAATTAACAGAGTTAGATTAAAATATAAATGCACTTTTAAAGTACTATTTTGTTTTCAGAACCCATTTTCTCTTTGTATTATTTATACAGTTGGTGTGTTTGACCAAAAGAACTGTTATATTGTCCTCAGTAGGGTAAATACCCGCTGTGATTACTTCTTTAATTGCCAGAGCAATCTTTCTCCTTTCAAAGAAAGCAATAAGTCACTATTTAAGAAGAGAAGTCCATTGCTGTTTCTCCAACCACAGTTTGTATCTGGAAGATGAGCGAGTCCTTCCTGTTTCTCTGTAAAATCATAAACTTTACGCTCTGTACATACAGTAACTTACTGCAAGAGCAGCGTATTAAACCAACCTCTCCCCCTGTGTTTGTGCCCCTGTTAGGAAGGAGGTAGTCAGGCTTACTGCCACCTACTAACACTGAGCTGTACGCAATGTATTCTTTGGGATTCATGGTTGAGTATCTTGATAACAAGATAAAAATATTGCATGGTGTTAAAAACATCAGAGATCAATTTCAACGGATGGAAAGTATGGTGTTTATTCACATTCCCAGGCACAAAACGGAGTATGTTCACTACACAGTTTGGGTGCTTAATAAGCCCAAGTCCCAATGAATTGGTTCTTGACAGTTATGAATGGTAGACTAGCTGCATTAAAGCAATGAGGGAGCTAACAGCAGGTTTGAAACTGGGTTTGAATAAATCATCAACCAAACATATAATGGCATTATAACAGTAGGCCAAAACCTCTACAGCCATGTGATTGCTAGTTGCCAGGAGACCATGGATCTCGGGCATTCTGAAAATATTGAAATAATTTTAGCTGTCTCAAATTTATAGAATCTTTGGAAAAAATCTAATACATCTGAATTTATTAAAACATAACTACTTTGTCAGGGTGCGTGTAAAGCTTTTAGACAAAATATGGCTTTTTACCTAAAACAGTTTCTTTTGCACATTGATCTGCTTTCTTCTGTATGATTTACAAAGTATTTAGGAAGAATATTTGCAAAATGTGATGTAGTATTTAAAATCCTGACTGCAGTAATGCAGCACCTCTAATGAACACATGCAAAATTATTGTTGTGCACTTAGGTGTCTGTCCTGCCATCCGTTTGCTTACATGGGTACCTTTATGCTTTAAAGTAGTTCAGTGGAGGTCAAACGCACTGCTTTCATGTTTAAATTTAATCACATTAATGAGCCTTTAAAAGCTAAGATCTAATACTCTGTTCGCAATTACCTTTCTGCAAAAAAAATATTGTTAGATTATGTCAGTGGTAGAAGCATTACATCAAATCCAGTCTTTTTTGTCCCCTTTTTTCAGAAGGAATTTTGCCAGATGTGCACCTATCTGTGCTGTCCACAGATGCGGTGTGTAAGTGATAGGCCTGATTTACAGTAGGATTTTTAGGCTGTCTTCTTATTGTGTGGATAAAATGTTGAACTTAATTGAACTGAATTAAACAGATAGACGTTTATTTGTTTGATGTGAGGCCCCAGGGGGGAAAGAATCAGAATGACTCCTCGTAGGCTGCTCATCTAGCTCACAAGCCATCTTCTGAAAGAGAAGCAACATGCGCTCGTCACTAGCACTTGCTGCCCAACTTGGGATAAGTGTAGGAGACCTCAGAGACTGTTCAAAACAGCTGAAAGGTGGAGCTTTCATTTTTTTGATTTCTAGTTCTGCCTCAGATTTTCTTTTGTATGACATTGGGCATTTGCTTAATTTTCCTGTTCCTTTCTTACAAGAGTCAGGAGAAAGAATTATTTGCTGGTCGTAAGGCTGTTGTGTTTTGTGATTATAAGTACACTACTAGTAGTTAACTTACCCTAAAAGAAATAACAGGACAAAAATCTGATGATTTGTCAAGTGTAAATAAATTAATGGTGCATTTAAATTCGGTCTTAAGTAGATATAAGGAATACACCAATTACATTCTTTTTGTAAACTGAATTAATACAGACGTAAGAATTTCTTTCAACCCAGTATGTTTTTGCAAGAATTCAGTCAATGGAGAAATTTTTTTTTTTAGAAGAATTCCCTTTCTGCAAGGCAGCAACATCATGAAATAGGCACTAGGCAAAGCTTAGGAGAGAGAAATAGAGTGAGTGAAACTAAGGGCATGTGAAGAACAGTCACTATCCAGCAACAGCAGCAAAACAGTTTCAATTTTCTGGATTATTAATTCAAATTCACACGCACATGCCAGTTAAAATTAAAGGCCTTTTTTTACTGCTCTAGTTTAAATTAAAGATTATATTCTGCTCCACAAGTCTGAATTAAATAGCTTATTTTGCACACCAAGCTCTCATTTTAAAGCTAATAAAGAAAAGACATAGCATGTACGTGCAAGCTCGAGACAGGAAGGGTCTAAATTACTACACCTGTTTCACTTGGGAGCTACTTTATTAGTGTTAACAAAACTTGGCTTTCGATTTGGCAGTCAGAAGCACATTTAGAACAAGCATTTCTTTGTTTTGACAGAAAGGCTGTGGTAAATGAATGACGTTTGAGCGAGGTGTGAAATGTGAAGGTACAAAATTAACTGGTAAGATAATTACTGTTCTAATTCTGCATAAACAAGCGTTTTGAAAATCATTAATAGTTCAGGGAAATAATGTTAGTGATTAAATAAGGTGGTTTGCATCACTGAGCACAACTAAGCTGCTTTAATTACATTTGAAAGCAAGGGAAAGCAGCTAATTAAAATTAGCACAGGGTTCCTGAATGACCAGCATTGCATTATTGCCCTAACCTGTTTAATTGCTTGTTTATTAATAATATGTCTTTATTTTCCCCTCTTCTGCATTTAACAAAATTATTAAAGAAGCTAAAATGTGTAAAGAGAATCTGACTATGTATACTTATCAGAATATGCAATGCAGGTATAACCCAGGGAATTACTTACAAGGCAAGCCAACATCATTCAAAAGTCATAACTTTTCTTCATATTAATAATGTGTTCTTCCTGAGCAGCATTCATATGTCAATCACGTCCATGGACAAGAAAAATGGTCTTTGGCACGATTGCCGAATTGCAGCATTTTGTAGCCGCTTTATTTTTAAAACCTCTTGAATACTAAATTGTTAGCTAAAGTATAGGTAATAAATCTAAGAGTAATCAATAATAAATTATGGAAAACATAAGCAGAAATATCATCTAAATTAAAAGAAAGCTTTATGCTCTCTCAGACTTTTTTAGCAAAACTTGAGCTAAATTGCCCATCTGCAATAGGTAGGCCTGTTCACAGAAAAGATAAAACTCAGTATTCCAACTTTTCCAGCATATTTGTCCTTCAGCTGAGGAATATCTGTATTAGACATCTGCCTTTCTCTTCCTAATCCCTCATGAGCTGTTTTAAGTTTCACTTTATTAGCATAAAACTATAGGAAATAGTTGGGAAGGGTGTTAATCTACACACTTTAAACAAATATACAGTATAATACAATGAAGACAACTAAAAATAGAGTAAAATGCTAATTTATTTTTTTATATTTAGGTATAATCAACTCGAGTTAAAGCAGACATGATGTTTTCCACATTGATTTAGTATTTATACTGTATCTCTGATGTGAAAGGCTCAGATGCATAATAATTTACATACATATACATTTTAAACAGTAAAAATTCATAAAAATGTGAAGTTCTATATGGAAAGGTAGCACATTCCTAAGAAAGCAGGTTAAATCATGGGAATTATGCTTATGGAACTGATAAGCAATTAAAACAAGAAGTTAATTTTAACTTCATGAATAGTAGAGAATATTCAGCAGACATTACATACATTATTTTATAGGTGCATTTTTTTGTGAACAAAGAGAAGGATTCTGCTCTGTGTTGGAAGATGGTACAGAAAGATCCAAGTCACAGATTTTAATGGGAATTTTCTGCTCCATGTCTACACATGGTATTCGATCAGCATTTTGAACCACAGTATATAACAGGAATAACTTTGAAGGTTGTAGAGATAGTATTGGCACAGTTCAAGTGATTGTTGTATTTGACATCCAAACTGGAGGAAGATACCTAGTATAACTTACATAAATAGTGGAAGTCCTCAAGTACTTTAAAAAAAATCTTCCTAACTTTTAACAAGCAAACAGCTAAATAAAAAAAGTGGAGAGAAGTAGAAAGAAAAAAAAAAAAAGAAGGGGGGTGTGTGGAACATCCCCATGAGATTAAACAAATGACCTAATTAAGCCTTACAAAGAATTTTTAGTAGCATCTCATTGCCATAACAACCACCTTGCATCATCAAAGGGATACATGACAAGTTTTTTAGTAATCAATGTGGTGTATAATTAATGGTGGCATTTCTTTGTGCTCTGGCAATGGATAAATAAAAGTTTGGTATTCTTTTTTAATTGCAAGGTTTCTTGGCCTTCTGTTAGGTCATGGTCATTGTAATTATGACTAAAACCTTTCATTAACCTTCCTGTAATCTATTTCCTCAAGTTAATATCTGTAAAATTGTAAAAGCTACAAAAAATCCACTGTCTGTGGGACAGACTAGCAAAACTATCAGACATTACTCCCGTAAGTGATGTAAATTATTCCCATTCCTAGTCCTATACCTATTTATTCTATTCCTATTCCCACTTTTATTGATGTAGGGTTCTGCTAAATGTGTTCTGGCAGATTTAAGTTGCAATGGTTTAAGATCCTGCAGTCCCCCAAATATCCACTCTGCCCCTCTCTTGGAGGCCCTTGCTCCAGTGTTGGGATATATCTCCTCCTGGCTGCCATAGTCCGCAGCCTCCAGTATTTTTAGACGCATAAGGAGTGTGGGCCTGCATTTATATGCAGGAGCATATTACACCACATCTCTGCTGTGAGGAGATAACCTCACACGGGGTGGGTAGTAATACCATCTTAAGCTTTACACCTACACGTACCAGAGCCTTACTGTAGTTCACTGGTCTCCACCCAAAGCATGACTTACCCATCTACTGCTAATGGGAACACATTTTCTCCTCCTTGACACATCGTGCTTTTATCTTAGTTTTCAGAATATTGATATGACATGTAAATGATATTGCTGGGAGAAATTTTTAAGATGGGTGGTGAATCGAATTGTGGAAGATGTTCTTTTATTTCATATGTCTTTTTGCTAGCTTCAATTTAACCTAAAGCAGTAATCTGCTTTGGGGTGTTTCTGTTACTAAAATATCTAAATGTGCCAAAATCTTGTCATTGTTGACCCCTGAGATACCCTGGAGTTGCAGTCATAAGTGCTCTTAACCCTATTATATAGTGGTCATCTCACTCACTTGCCCAAGGCAGAGGAATCGGTGACTTGAACAAGGGTCTTGTACATCCAGACCTAATGCTGTTATTGCTGGCCAATATTGTCTCTCTCCCTCTGCAAGCCTGGGCTTCTTTGTTTCCTTTTATCCTCAGTAAGGACATCAGAGCATACTACAGCAAAAAGTGGGCTCTTTATAGGATAATCTATTCCTCTGACGTGTGCCAGAACTATAAATATTTTGCAATTGAATTTTACTGATATGCAGAAAGGGCCAATCCTAAAATGCGATGAGACCCTGCAGGAGGTTCAATTACTCAGAGGTTTGCTTACAACTTACTTAATAGAGTCAGAGAAATAAATACTTGAAGCAAGAAGATGTGACTGACTCTGATGTAGTGCCAGACTTGCTTTTGGCATTTAGTGAGCTAAGTGAAATACTTCCAGCATATATTGGAAACTTTTGTATCGTACAACATGGCTGCTAGGTGCTTGTAGCCTCCTATTTCACAGTAGAACTGAGATTTACAGGGCA
This sequence comes from Elanus axillaris, assembly GCA_026212715.1. Lineage (NCBI taxonomy): Eukaryota > Metazoa > Chordata > Aves > Accipitriformes > Accipitridae > Elanus > Elanus axillaris. The sequence continues at coordinate 17,889,219 of JANZLQ010000095.1, read as the reverse complement.
ACAGGGATTGGTTATACTTTATGTATTTATAATGCTGTTTTAAAATATCAGAATGACAAAAAATATAAATAGCTTCTGTATTTATAAACAATTAAGGATACTAATTTGTGTGGCATCTAAAATACGCTGCCTTTATTTAGCATTAATGAAGAACGTGATCATCTTGTAGGACATACCAACAGGGGAGTCACAACAACTTCTTAGGAGAGAGTGTTAGCAGTAAGTGTGATCTGATTAACTGTGGCATTTCACTGTGTTATGGCAGTAGTGTTAAAGGAATATGTTGAGGGAGTTTAATTGTTAAAGCTCCCATTTCCCGTGCCCCTTTGCTTCATCATGGTCACTGCAATCATGACTGAAACCTTTCATTAACCTTTCTCTATTTAATTCAATTTTTTGAGCTAATAGCATTAGAACATGAGATCTACAAAATGTGTGTGTCATTTTACACAGAGAAGTGCCTCACCTCCCCACTCTCTGTAGTTGGAGAAAAAGGTACAATACTTACTGGCTTGTTAAAAGCATGTTTTAAGGGCATGATTTTGAGCATGCTGGAGAGGTAGGCTTCTGATGCAAGACAGTCCTGGTTTTTTTCCCCCTTTTACAACACAGATGAGCACTGACAAGCTAAGTGAGTTTTGTGCTGATGGAGAGTATATAATTGGTGAAGCATTGTGCCAGAAATACTGAGGCTAGGTGAGACATGAAATAAAAATTACTTGGAGCACACAACATCACAAAGAGGTGGAGAACCCAGTGCTGATGGGCTAAGCAAGTAACTGTATCATCCTAACACCAACAAATGTCGCAAATCACCTAACAAAGGCAGGCTCTCTGCAGCCGGTCTGGAACCTGCACAGAAGCGGGTGCTGCTACGAGCTGCTTGCTGACTTTGCAGAAAGGAGAGATTAGCAAAATCCTGAAGATTGTTGGAAGGCTAGCAGGTTTTGTAGTGAATAGAGCTCAAATAAACAAACATGCTACTTGTATCTATGAGTTTAGACTGGTTAAATGTCAGTAGTGTTAGTGCCATCCCACGAGGTCTTCATTTCTCCTTATGGTAAAAACCTTTCTAGGTCATATAGCTGATAACTGAGTGCACCTGTCGTGGAGCAAAGTGGCCAACTTTTGCCAGTAGCCTTAACACCTCTAACCCAGATTTCAGGTCTTGCAAAGAAGCAGTGATAATCATGCAGTAGATGATTCATTTGTTTCCAAAAAAAGGAAGCAAAAATCCAGGTTTATATATTTTGTAGTCTTTAGCAGTTTTGCCATATGTTGCTGTCGTGGTTTAATGCCAGTGAGCAACTAACACCACGCAGCCGCTCACCCCTTCCCCACCCCCCAAGTGGGATGGGGAAGAAAATCAGAAAAAAAAAATGTAAAACTCGTGGGTTGAGATAAGAACAGTTTAATAGAACAGAAAAGAAGAAAGTAATTATAATGATAAC
>JANZLQ010000095.1:17808162-17887668 GCA_026212715.1 Elanus axillaris | reverse complement strand
CATTCTTCTCATACTGAACTCAAAACACAGCACCCTACCAGCTACTAGGAAGACACTTAACTCTATCCCAGCTGAAACCAGGACAGTTGCCACCAATTTATATGTGGAATGTAATGAGCAGGGGTCAAGGGAACTGTCCATCTTCCTTTCTGTAGGCTCACAGTGGACAACTTCTATTCACTTCAGAGTGTATTCACTTGAGAAGGAGAAACCGAAGAGGGCAAGGTGTTTTGTCCCAGTTGCTGTTGAATATTAATTATGCTGCATAAAGTTGTCATGAGTTTCTGCAGGCTCAAACAGCAGTAGTATATGGTATATTCTGAAACAATGCAGCATCTCTATTTGAAATAAATATCGTCTTCTTCTGATCTAGAGACAAAAAAGTTCATAAATGGAATAGCTGAATACAATCCAGTTTAAGTATGTTGGAGGTGACAATGATATAGGAAAGACAAGAATCTGAAAGTCTTTTAGAAATGGTGGCTACTTAATATCAAGCATATAGGTATATGCAACATCATGAGTGAATTATGTGCAAGTGGCCAGGTTAAAACATAACCCTTTTTAACAGCCAGCTGGCCTAAAGCTGCCCCTGCTTCTCACAGATATAGACAGGGCCAGATTAATCTGTGGGTTTGGAACAGAAGAAATAACGGATAATCATGGGCAGCCAGTACTAGAAAGAACAGCATGTATTCTAGGCAGAGCAAGCGAGTATGAATCACTTGGGGAAGTCTGCTCCTTAAATTGGCAACCAATACGTAGGTCTTCCCAGGCTGAGACCTAATGACATGAAAAAAAGTCTCATCCTCTGACTCATGGCTGTAATTAATTCCTGTTGTACCTTGAGCAAAATAAACTGGGGTGAAAACAACTCATGTCTCCATTTCAAGGAGGATGTGTGAAACTGTTGGCCATACATAGGCATAACAAGTTCATGCCTTGCTATTTTCACAACATAAGGTTGTGACATGCACATCAGACCTCGTCATCTAACAAGAGATTTCATTACAATGAAGTGGAGAGACTGTAATGAAGCAAGTATGAATGGACTTTGAGACTTTCATACTCATAACTTTCTCTCATATGAATGTGATAGGGGAGAATGGAAGAACTCTGACTGACTTTACTGGCTCAGGATTTTATTCGTAGAGAAAAGATTTAAAACCCCTAAACATTATGGAATCTGGTACAGTCATCACTACTGTTCCCCATCACTACCATAACTGCTTTACAGGAGTTTCCTGCGTAAGGTCGGAAGTTAATGTAGACATCTAATAAAATCAGACCACTGTCACTGAATTTGGAAAGCCAAATCAAAAAAATGTCCCGTCTAAACAAATTAAAGACAAAATGAGGATGGTCTTTAGAATGCCAGTCAGGAGAAAAGAGCAAGCCATCATGCCTGGTAAATCCATCAAAATGAACAAGTTCATTTTCTAAAAGGCAAACCAGTTGCCAATATAATATGTATAAATGACTGGAGAAAAGTTAGTGCTCTGATAACTAACATCAGTAGAACCACTTTGATAGGGAAGCAAAGAATGAGAGAAGTATCATCCCAGCAGAATAAATGGTAGGCTCAAATGAGAAAAAACAGATGAAACTTGGCATTTTGGGGGAATTCTCACTTAATGGATTGAGTGCACAGTAAGCACAGAAACAGCAAGGACATGTGGACTGATTTGCTTACCAGAGCCTAGTAGATAATTTCCATATTAAAAATTGAGTTACCTTTTTTGTGTTCTAGATCTTAACAGTGTGTGCCTGTATGGTGCTTTTTATCAGTATTTTCTTTCTAGTCTACTGCCTAGCATTTATGCCTAATCCTACGCTTTTGGAAGTTGTTGGTCGAGCTCCCGTAGTATTTACCAATTATTAGTGATCTCTCAGAGCTGTACTGAGTTGTTTTAATTAGTATTTCATATATCAAATTATGCCATTTGTGATGTCAATTTATGTTGCTATCTGCCTACCAGTAAATGTATTCAGACTACTAGTCCACCTTAGAAGCCAATGAAAAAGAAAATATTTTTTTAGCATTCACCCGTATCAGCCCTTCTATATTTTCTACTCATTTCTGTCATAGTAGCACGAACAGCAAAGGGCTATTTTTCCCATAGAGCTATAATGGCATGAGTTGGACATGTCTGTTCTGAAATCACCTGGCTTTGGGGCTTTAAGAGGGACCTTTAACATTGTTATTTGTGTTTAATTTTACATAGCATTGAAATGTTACCTTGCCCTAAGCTGTTGAAGACACTGCTATCCTTTCCAGTAGCCACTTTTTAGCACCCTGTCCTTGACTTCATAATCCTCAAATACCAAGCTTGGAAATCTGCTTCTGGCAGAACAAGATCTCTTCATCTTTGAGGTCACGTTCCAGGCCTTTGTTCAGTCACAAGTTCGGCGTGGATTTATCTTCAGTATGTCTGCTTGAATATTCAAAAAATCATCAGCTAGTCTAATTTGTTTTTTTTAAAGTCATGTAAAAGACTGATTTGCTTTGACAGGTGGATCAGAAACAGAATTGGAGCTATTTTATCTGGACCTAATTAAACAACCTTCATTACTGGCAGGTATGTGTTTGTGATGAGTAGAAATTAGCTTGATTGGAATTAAAACTCAAAATATAAGGCATTGAATTGACTTGTTTTAAAAAAATATATGGTTTAAAAATATAGCTGTGAAGTACATTTTTAAATGTGGCAAGTGCATGTCTAAGTTTTAAATATCTCATCATGCCTGATTCCACTTTGTATTTTATGTTAATGGTACTTGTCACAGGTATTCATGAGGATATTGCCAACACTTGTAAAATGGCACCACACTAGTTCACAACTACAAGACTTTAATATAATATTAGCTACGGTCTTTTTTTCCTCTTCCAGGCACAGAATTTCTGCAGTATTTTGCGTGCTGTATTTGGGGTGAATTTCAGTCATGCAAATGAGGCCAGCATGAGGCAGATGCAATGCTTATACCCTCAAAGACGGTTTCAGTCGGCCTTAAAGTAATGCCTGTATATGTAGGTCCTCTTTTACCTTTACAGAGCCCAGTTATTTCCAACTGGTAAAATAAACTCTCTGTTGAGTTAAGGGAACATTTCCCTCGCTGCCCATTGCAACTCCAGCCTGTGGAATAGATGTCACACCTCCTCAATGTCACTTGAATGGCATGCAAAAGTCATTAAATCCTATGATAAGTCTGTCTGTCCTATTTGCCTTCTCCTCTGATGAAACCAGGCATAACTTTTTAGCAAAGTCTTCCAATGACCCTGACTGTTCACCCAGTCCAAATACACCGCCTGAGGGTTTCAACACCTACCTTGAAAAAACTAAGTGTACCCATACAGAGCCATACTGCCGAGAAACTTGAGTGCATATTGCACTGTTAAGGAATTTGATATCATAGTTTTCTATGGCTGTTCTGATTATGGAGAGTTTAAGGCAAGGCATCTTGGAAGAGATTTTTCAGAGCAATTGAAGCGTTGCTCTAAGTGAGTACTAAAAAGCTGGTTCAACAGCTTTTGGTATGTTTATGACGTAGCTGTGAAGAGGAGAGTGTCATGTGGAGAGGAGAGTATCATGGCGAACTAGCCAACAAAATAAATACAGCTTGCTTTCAAATAAAAAATAATAGTGGAGTAATGTCATCTATGCCAAAGGGAAATATTGTATGTTTATCTCAGCTTCATGGACCTAAAATGCTGCAAAGTGTGTTAGAAGTCCAAGATATTTCTGAGAGGCATTTTGCATTCTTCCCTATAGATAACAGATGTGAAAAATCCTGTATTTAGAAAGGCAGCTCCTTGGGACAGGATATCTGAGGAAGTTCAAGCTATTCTGGTTATTGTCAACACTAATATAAGAATAGAATATTCTCCCTTTCAGCCTCAGATGGTGGCAGACAAGTAAGGATTGTGTTTTGCTAATTATACCCTGTAAACTATGTCATGCGGGGGGATGCAGAACTCATGCCAGTTACATGAACAGGAAATAAAATTTGTCCTTCTGAAGGACAAAATTACATATACGCAAATCCTTAGGTTCTCTTTAGCTAAGGAGAGGCATTAAACATGACCATAAAATCAAAGACTAACTCCATGAATCTGTAGTGCAATTCTGCTGGATAAAATTAGGTTCATTTTACCAATTTAGGGTATAATTGTTACCAATTTAACAAAGCATGTATTTAAACTTTGAATTTCCAAAATGTGTCTAATTAAAAGTCCCAGGATGAGAGTACATAATAATGCAACAGATTACATTTTCAGTCAAACATGAAAACAACTAAAACATAGCAATAAATGTCCTCCTGCTTTCTCAGTCAATGACTACACTGTCAGAATAGCCCCCAAAGAGTTGAAATTTCTGCTGTCTTTTCTGCCTCTTTCCCAAGAAGAGCTTCTTATTTGTCTGAGATGACTGTACGTATTAGTCAGTCCAAAACTATCAGGTGGGTCCTACTAATACAATGATTTCTCTGTATAACTTCTTATGCATGAAACTAGGACAAAAGGTCTTTATAGTGCTCTCTGTAGAGCGGTGTATAAACTGCAGACAATTTCCCCTCGGAGAACTTTCGGACTAGGAAAGTCCAGCAGCTGCCATCAGTAGCAATTATCCGTGGATAAAATATCACTTCAGAAGATGTTTCTGTAAGGAAATTAGAAATGCCAAGGCTAAAGCATTATCACAAATGCAAACTGAGAGCAGGCAACGTGGTCATGAAATGTGCTGATCTAGGCAAGAGCCTTGGATTTTGTTTTTGTCTCTGGATGATCTAGGGAATTTGTGTCGTCTGTGTGGTTCCATTCCCTATCAGTGTAAATAGGAGTGATACCTGCTTTCTTCTGTGATGTGCTTTGAGATCAGTATGTATGCACTAAGTATCATTACTTTCATTATTTTCAGACACTGATATTAAGAAGCAACAATGCCTACTCTGGAACGCACATTTCCCCCATAGTTTATTGGCAACTTAATATGCTGGCACATCCTTGCTGGGATGTGAAGAAAGGTATTTCACATAACATTTTGCTAGGTTGACTTACAAGCCTTGTCTTCGTGCAATCACAAACATCTGTTTGCAAAGCTCCTATGCATTAATTGTATTCTCTTACACATTGGTCAGTGCCTGTGGACATTATTCAATAATGACTTGTGCAATAGTTAACAGGGAATTAATTTAGAAGGGGGAGTGAAACAAACCAACAAAGAGTGCACATATCATTAGGTTCATCCCTCGGATATTTCTTTTCCCATATGCATTTGGCTAACTGTACCAGGCTATGATCAATGTGCAGATCATGAAAACAGAGAAAACCAGCTGAAAAAGCAACCTTGTGCCTCTTTAAGAAAAAGGGAAAACTTTTCCAATTGATTTAGTGCTTCATAAATTAGCCTAGGGACAGCTTTAAATTGTGCTCTTATTATGCATACAGGATTCTACTCATCTAATAATTTTGCTATTCAATAAAAAAAAAAGATGTTTTGAAGAGCAACCAAACATGCCATAAAAATACACTATCCACATTCTGCAAAGAGTGAAAATGTAAATGAATGGGTTGAAAATGTCCCCAATATGATTTCTCTCTTGTTGACTTTCCAATTTAATTTTTCATGGGGAAGAAGATGTACTGGGAAATAGAATGCATGATCTACAAGTAGGAGTTTAGGGAAGTCATTATATACCCATTAGTTATGTGCATTTATTAAATCTGTCTGGTAAAATTAAGGGAGCTAAGATTTTATGTATTTATTTCTATCTAGTGTACCTAGTGTATCTTGTATGCCAGTCAGCATTTAAGATAAGCGAGTTAACTGACCGTATCAGAGAACAGAAGCCTTGAACTGGGAAGGATATACCCACTAAAGAAACTCTCCTGAGATTCTGTAGTCATGGTCCCTGGGTGAGTTTGGGATACTATCCACTTTCATTTAAAGATCAAAGTCTTTTATGACTATCTTTCAAAAACTATAGGAAATACAAAAAACTACTTCCTCAGCATTTTCATTCAAGCTGGAGGAAGTCCTTCAGGCTGTCCTGGAAAGGGGCACTGAATCTGTCTGTAGTTACGGTGTTTGGCCAGTGCATAGTCCTAAGAGCCTTTACTATGTCTATAAGACCAGTTATTCATCCCCTAAGGCCCACGGTGGTGAGAATATTTATTTACTTAGATACTATCTTAATCAAAGCAAAGCTAGGAGAGCTTCTTAGACTGCGTATCTTGGCCTGCGTCTATCCAGTAAGAGCCGTAGGGTTTTTAATAAGTACCCAAACCCCTCTTCCATTAACCATTTCTCCCAGTTTAGACTTACTGATATTCATGGGAGATGCCGGGATTTGCATCTTAAATTTCTACTGGTCAAAAAAGGAATACAAATAGTATCAGTAACAGATATTTATGTTACCCCTTTCCCACAGGAAAGGGGATTGGGGACTTCTGCTAATACTGCTCTTTGCTTTCAGTGTGTCTGCTTTCTATTATAGTAGCATCTAAATGTGATTAATGAGCACAAGGAAAGGGAAAGCAATTGACAGGTAAGCATTTGCTTGTCACAGACCACTTGGTTCACTCTGGCATGGTGGAATTTAAACTCAATAAGGTTAGAACTAAATTTTCCTTCAAAAGAATGCCCCAAAGATCCTAGGTATGGATGCCTCAGTCTTGCCTTGGTCGCCTGTCTAAAGATTTGGTAAAAGGGCTTTCTGAGCATAAACGTGAATGACTCAGTCTGGAAAGAAAGAATCAGTGAGGTTACACATAATATAGCACAGGTTCTGTCAGACACTGCCAATTCCAGGCCCCTGTCCCTGCAGGCTAGAAAGAACCAGATGAAAGTAGCCATGATAATAGAGGCTAATGTCATAACAGCGTGGAGCTATTGCCAAAGCTGGAAACATTCCCCAAATGTTTCACATATTCCAGTGGGAATAAAATGTTTATAGTCTTTCTGGCATGTGTTAGCAGCAGCAACAAGGATCTGGTTCAAAACCCAAAAGATTCCTCTGGAAATTAGCAAACCCATCAATATGAGCCACTTCTGAGTAAACTAGCTAAAATAAATACTCTTGCTGACTGCCCTTACTGGGCAATAGTTACATTCCTACAAGCACTGACTAAGCACACGACAAAGAACACACAATTCTTTAAAAGAAAGAAACTTTAGTTTTGGCAATCACAGCCTTAGCTTATATGAACAGTAGGTTAAAAAACTACCCCGTAGTCCCAGAAGTGCATTCTCTGGTCTTTTGCACTTTTTTGCATCTGTAGAAAGAGAAGGTGGCAATTGATGGACAAATTATTGTTGATACCCTGTTTCCTGCACACCCTTCCCTTCCCTTTTATGTATTTCTTGGGCAGTTCATCTATGATGGATTAAGTCAGAAAGCTAACACGTGAAGTTTCAGCCCTGGCTGGTAGGCTTTATGGCTTGTAAAGGAAAGCATTCCCTATATTTTCCATCTACCTTCCTTAAGCTTCAATGCATCTCTGGGGTGCCACTTCCTTTGGTTGGGATGGGTAGTCTAGTCATGCAGCTGATAGCCTTGCTCTTGTTATGCAGAGTGTGTCTTGCTGTTACTGCTGTTACCTGCTGCTCCTTTTGCGTTTCCCTCGTGATGCCACGTCTGTTTTGTTCGGGCTGGCAAGGTAGGTTTTTTCTGCTGCCCATAGTGCTTTGTTCTTATGCTTTGTAAGGCCCCAGTAAATAGCTGCTCTGTGATCATGGTCAGAATAATACAGGGGAAACTTTGTCTGCAGTAATGAATAATTGGGTTTCTTAGGGGTTGTTGGCTGTCAGCCTATAGACATCCTCCCTCTTTCTTTGTCCCAAAGGATGTTTAACCAGTTTAAACAAAGTAGAACAGCCTCAATGAGCAATACTGAGAAAGACTTGGTTCTGAGGATCTTATATTGTCTGGGAGGAGGGAGACCTAAGTTCAGTCATTGCTCCAAATCAGATAGGGGAATTGACACTGTGTCCTGAAAATTACAGCAATGGCTAGATTTACTAGGCTGAGTGGCAGCAACATGGAACCTCCAGCTTGTTGCATTCTGTGTGGGGTTGGCAGTGCTTTACAGACAGGTATCTGATGAACTCTGTTGAGGTGATGGATGGGTGTCTAATTTTTTAAGGTTGCCAGGTCTAGGTGTGGATTAGTCAAGCTGCTTCACGTGGTCACGTTTAAGCAGTTTCCAGCCTTGCTACCAGTAGAAATTCAGGGGCCTTTGTGAAGGTATTGCAACAGAAGAGTGATTTTTAAGAATTCCAGTGGCACTTCAAGAATGGATTTAAGAATCTAAATCACTTTTACACTCAAAGTGTGATGCCAATAAGGAAGTAAGAACTTACTGTTCTTACCTGATGTCTACTGGCAGTCTGAAAACACTGAAATGCTCCTCAAGAGGTCTCATGACTAAGAGATGCAGAATTCTAAGGAATAAAATTTTTCTGCTTCAACCCATTTTTGTCAGCTCTAAGGCTGGACATGAAACATAGGCCAAAGGATTTCTCTGAATTAATTCCTCTTTCAAGTCCTATAGCTGTGGTAAAGCTAGAAAAAATATTTTAGGATGACGTCCAAACCATAGTCCTCCTTTGCTCTGAAGGATCAGTACTGTGATGCTCAGTTACCAGCGGGACAGAAAACAGTATATGTATAGTAAAGGATTCTGATAATGTAAATTCTGTCTGAAAATGAAGAACTTTGATGAAAATACAGTTAGATGTATGCATTAGGTTTACAGTGATATTTTTAGGATGTGGAATAAAATTCAAAAACATTTGGGAGTGTTTTCCAAAGATAATAGACTACTTAGCAAACGAAGTTAGAAAAAGAAGGTCTCCTGCTATCATTCAGACACATGACTCATTGCTGGCATCCATTTTCCCTGGGGTAACAAGAATCAGGGATTCAGAATGCTGGTTAGAGTCCTACATAAATTACTTCATATCTAGTGACATGACCTCCTGAAGCAGCAGTATGAGCTGCAAAGTGTCTTGTAGCTCTTATTTTATTTTTTTCTGCCAGGCTGTCTGAATTAACTCTTCTAAAATTCAATGAAGAGCAGGTAATGAAAGAAAAAGAAAAAAAAATAGGGAAAGGTGTGAATTTCTGCAGTTGAAAGAATGAACCCCAACAGATAGCCATGAATTTTACCTTTTCTGAATATGTAGAAGGCAATTAGATCTTTTGATTATAGAAACACAAAGGAGATTCTCTGGGCAGAGGTGGTGTGAGGTAAGTACATATGGTATAAACACTGTGGTTGGAGCTTCAGGGGAGCCAGAGTAGCATTCAGATACTTGGAAAAGGCCAAACTCTTCCAGTAGAGCATTTTTTGCTATTCAGTTACTGGCTAACACATAATGACTCCCAAGGCACAATGAATATTAGCTCTGCTTGCTGCAGTTCATTGGACTAGTTCTGAGAAACTACAGAACTTTTCATGGGATGGTTTGAAAGTCTGCCTGCCTAGACGTGACATTACTAAACTAAAAAGTAACCTCTTTCTTTCCATTTGGTGCAAGTATAGCCCAAAATTCCCTTTCCTCTAATACATTCAGTCAAAGTAATGGTGCTGAATGATTAACAAGTCCACTTCCACCACCACATGTAATTAATTTGTATCCCAAATACCTGACTAAGTCTTTGCAGGTAATTGGTAGGTGGGTAATCTGCCTATTAATTTCTTCATTACTAGCCAGTCTCTAGTTAATAATCAATAGTCCTCTTTTCTAATGAAGAAATGGCCTTGACATCCTGGCCTTTGTGCAGTGTTAAAATAACATTGATCGTTATCATTATCATATGTCCTTGATATACTGTGTAAGGGCAAGGATATCAGTCTTACAGTACAGGAACACTTAATAAGCTTGGATAAATAATTGTGATTGGCCAAAGAAGTATACACGGTTTTCTGGGCAAAGATGTGTGGGAGAGAATTAATAAAATGTGGTATATTAGTTCTATCTCCAAATCTAAATAGAAGACAATCTTCCCAAGGATATATGGAGGATGTACAAAGACATATGAAAGCACTCTGTATCATAGAGTCAAGCTGGAGACGGGGTTATGTTTCTCCTCACTGTATTGGACATTCCCAAAGAAAAGATCTTTCCCGCTCGGTAGTTGGATACTCCCACGGGTCATTTCTCCTTTCTGGGATTAGGGTAAACCCTTACCAGTTTTAGTGAGGGAGGAAGTCTGTGAATAACACATCAAATACAGTAACTCAGTTTTCATTTTTTTATTTTGCTCTTTTCTGTTAGTCTCCTCCCACTATTAGTAGAACTTCAGAACTTTTAGCCATCGCAGGAGCTTCTATTTTCCTGAGAGAAATCAAAATATTAATTGTGTCCTCTTGGACTCCTTAAGTAGAACTTGAGGACCATTTTTCATCAGCGACATACTACAGACCAGAGCGTGGTCTATATTTGGATCTTTTGACTAAGGTACAATGTCTAATTTCAAAAATAATGGTACTGTAGATCTTATTTTACTATTCTTCCATAATAATATCTTTTTCTGCTTCAAGAATTTATACTCTGCTATTAAATAAGGGAAATCTTTTGTACAGTAGGTGTAAAATTACATCACTGTCAAGCCATTATTTCAAAAAGAAAAAAATCAGGGGTCCTATGCTAAGATTAAAAATCAGAAATGAGTTACATTTTAAAAGTCTACTATAAAATGATGGCAGCCACTGGCAAGTCTTCCACAGCAACCTACAGAAACCCTAACTTACTTTGGTGTTGCTGCCTTGGTTATGGTTGACATTTTTGTGTTTTGAATGTGAATTTCAGAAGCAAGGTTTCTGGAAATGGCATCACAGCATGGACTTCTGAATTTTGTTAAAGTAGATTATAGGGATTCATGCCTTTGTTCTGGAACATGAACACAATCTCCAAGCACCATTTGGTCTGGATCTATAAATAGACTTATGCTCATGGGAACAGAGAAATATATACAAAATATTTTTTTTGAGAATTGATAGATACTTTTATAATTATACCCAGCTGCATTATATCAGCGCAGGTTACGTACCCCAGGAGTAAGCAGAGTGTGCATCATTTGTACTAGTTCCTTTGTTGCAACATGACCTGTGGACTGCACGAGGCAGAGTGGGTGAGAAGAGAGGGGAAGACCGTGGCTGCCTGGGCAATGGGTGCCTGGCGAATGAAATAAGCTCACGCTTTTTGAGATCCCTAAACCGATGTAAAATATTTTAAATTTATGTTCAGTAATTCATATGTGTGTATAAAATACAGCTTGCTGTTTAAAAATATTAAAGCGCCTTTTGTTAAGCATGCACAAGAACATCTTGTATGTGGGCTGAGTTAGCTCACTGCGCTTTGCATTTTTCTCCACAGACGTGTGGTGCTCCCCTGCAGAAAAGAGCTGGGGTAGCTGTACGGTATGCTTCTTTGCTGATTGTTATGAGGGACAGATTCCTAAATAATGGCCATTAGATAATGTTAAGAGTCCCAAATATTCTGTGTTTAGCTTAAATATTTTGTAAAAGTATTTTATTAAATGTTGGATGCTTGGAAAGTGTTTAATGGTGAAGTATAAGACACTTGAGCTTCTTCCATCGAACACCATTTTGGTTTTCAAAAGTGGATAATAACGAGCCTCTTAGCACTTGGTTTTGAGTCTTCTCAGTACTACTTAGAAGTGAAGTGAGAGCAACTATTATTATCTTTATAAATATTTGACACTGCATGGCCTTGATACGCAATTGTGTCCGTTCAAAGAATGTCTAGAGAACAAAGGAACTGGTCTCAGGGCATGAATGTTATCCTGAAGCAACTAGAGGATACAAGCCTTGTCACTTCTTATCTCATTTTCATTAAGAAAATCATGTGGTTTAGCTTTAGGGGGGTGCTGATGAGTCAACCATGTGACTAAAGGCAGGTGGCCATCTTAAGGCAGCTCTTACCCTAGTAAAAATAAGAATTAAATGGGGGGAGGGGGTAGCGGCAGTGTTCGGCTCCATAAAATGTTCACTCACTGGGCTGCCACGAAGTAAATATTTTTACAAATATATTATTTACTACAAGGGAAGCTTTTCCTGGAGAAGGCAGATAAATGTGCTTGCTATGGGAGCTTTATGGCCACTACAGGCCCAACTGTCATTCCTTCGGTACTTCCTGTCAGTCTGACTAAACTCTGTCATCCTTCAACCCAGTTTAAATTAACAGGTAATTTGTAAATGTCACTTCAGGTTAGGCCGCTCATTTTGTTTCTACTCTACCAATGCAAAGTCTAGGACTAATTTTTCTTGTCTTCTTTTAATAGGATTTTCATTTATAAATAGAATTATGTTCTGAAAATAAATTACAGTAAGTGATGCACAGAACTGGTAGCAGCAGCACTTTCATAGAATTTCAAGCACCTACATCAGAAGAGATTAATAAAAACACTTCAAAGGCTAAATTCTATTTAAGCAGAAGACAGCTTTTGGTTAATATTTAATCTGAGTAACTGAGATCTTGGTTGAAAATATAATTTTTTAATATCTAAATTAATTTGCAAAACAAAACCATTAATTTTGCCTGAGAGCTTTCATAGTGCAAAAGTTTCAGTAATTTATTTGGAAAAAAAAAAGTTAAAAATGTAATTCTGTAGTGAAAGTCCCTATTTTAATATGGAATTTATTTCTAATGCAGTATATTATATTTGATCAGCAATACTGCTTTAATTCTATAGTTTTTAAATGATTGCTAATGTGCTGTATTGAATATGAAAAAGAAACAGACTTTTCATGAGAGTTTTTAATTTGTAAAAGAGATTGCTTTTAGGTTCAGTATTAACAAATAAACATCACCCATTTCTTTAAGGGTACTAAACAACTGAAAAAAGTACCATTTCGCTATAATATAAGCACGCATGATAGGAGCTGGTATAATATTTTTCATTGACATGGGTTTTGAAGTGTTGAAGTTACAGTGTAGGCTTTGATTGTTCACCTCCTAGCAATCTCATACCCAAGTGAGCTGGGGGAGCTGTGCACAGTGAGACTCCTGTGCCTTTCTTCGGCTTTCTGGTGGTAGGACACATCTTCTTTTCCCCCCACCCCTCAAGGAAACCTTGCATCTTTCCAGCAGAAAGAGAGACTCAGTTCATGTGTGGAAGGGAATCTCAACACCTTCTGGTCCTCGTAAAAGTTTTCTAGGCTCGGGCAGGGGCTTGACTGTCCCCTCATAGCAAAAGCTGTCGTCTAAGCCCTTCTTTTGGCTTCAGTCGTAGACAAACTCGGCTGCGGGGTGTGCAGGCCAAGATCTAGTTATTTTCTTCCACTAAACTCTCTCTATGTTCATTTTATGTTCTTCTGCTGTCATCCCATTCACTTCTTTTCCGCACACGCTCACTCCTGTTATCTTATTTTTCCTATCATTCTTTACGTGAAAGCATTTATCTGGATTTTTGTGACTCTTTTTATTCTTGTTGATTGTGTTTCTGATTTCTTCCAGCAAGTCCCTTTTGATATTCTGTCAGCACCCCAAAGTGTTCTCTAGTAGTTGCACAGATGTTTTGTAGGAGATATACATAACAGCCAGGGTATCTGTAATACAAAGGTATTCACTGTGCATAATGAAGTAGTAGCAAGGATTCTTCTCAGTGACTTGGTGAGCAGAAATTCAAGAACCATAGCAAAAAGGTTTGGCACTAGGCCACTGGTGATGAATGATTACATTGGCTGCTGCTCTGGTAATTAACATATAACAGATATCTACATGGGAGATTGCAATATAATATGACACAAGTTAACTAACTCTCCATTAAAGAGTTGGATCCTTTAAGTTGGCTTCAGTGCAACTGTGCTTTAAGCCTCCACTCAGACAACATCTGTATTATTTAAAATCTCCTGTCTGGATCCTAGTTACACCTGTAAGCACATTGTAAATTTATTTAGACTGTTATTGTAAAGTCTACTTCAGGTGGTTTAAAATGACAGTTTTAGCGACATTAGCAGTGTCAGAGCCCACTATCAAATACTGAAACAGTAATTTTCATTGTGCATTAATACTGACTTATTATCAGAAACATAACTTTTCTCTGTAAATGTTAACTGTTTTGTTTAAACATAAAAGAAGGTCTTACTTTATTCTGAATGTTAAATCAGCATTAGTGCGGGGAGGGTCTAGGACTTGAAAAGAGAGCCATGATGTATTATGTACTAACTGAAGTTCCCCCAACCCTGATTCATGATAATTAGCAGGAATGCATGTTTAGTTGGAACGTCATTTATTTTCTTGTGCTTTAGTGGATCTTAGCTGTAAACGCAGCATCAGTCCAATTTTCCACACAACTTACCTTAACATGCTTTCACAAACTGATCAACTCAGATTTGTTAAATTTTCCCACTGTGTAACATACAAAAGATTTTGTGGTGAAGCAGAAGTAAGCTTGGGTCTTCTCTGTATGGCCTAATGTGAATCAATATGAGGGAGTATGATGAAACTTAGGAAACTGACCTTTATGTGAACCAACTGCTTGTGTTCATGAAATTCGAACTACGACTCGGTTCTAGGAAGACTGTGGAAGAGCTAATATTCTGAAATGCTGACAAAAAGGAATCCACTGTGAAATAAATGCCTGTCTGCCTGTCTGACCATCAAAATTAAAGCAGAGAAGTAGAAATTTATTGCCACCTGTCCCAGAGAAAAATATGCGAGATAGATGTGCACTGCTTTCTCCGGGGTGACATCTGGAGGAGCACTTATTGTCTATCAAAGTTATTGCAAAAAGAACTCCACTGTCAGTTGCCTTAATTTCACTTAAATACATGGAGATTCTTTCAGCAATTAACTGAGCAGTACTTTGGATGATTCTTTGAGGTGTTTGTGTTCACTCTACATCAAAAATTCACAGAAAGCAAGGTAAGATGCAAATTTCTCTTTTAATCAGAATTTTTTTCCCCATTTTTTGGCTCACTTTTAGTGTACTTGGGAAGGTCAAATGAGTATGTACTTGACATTTATTGCAGGGAGAAAACTCTATGGAGGTCTATCTATGAGGCCATTGCTAAGGCTTTTCAACACTGGGTCACACTTTATGAGTTGCACTTTGTTTATCAGCTCTTGACTGAGAGCTAGAGGAGTTGAAGGTGGTGTTTTTAGCTCCAGAGTAGTATGACATTCACTATTCCAACATCTATCTAGCTATATATCAGTGGGAGATAGAGGAGCACATTACATTCAGATACTAATGTCTATGCTAATCAAAGCTTGTGACATCCAAGTTTGGGATTTTTGAAGCCCAGCATTGAACAATGTGTTGTAGTGACTATTTCTAACACCTTTCTATATGACAGATCAGTCCCTTAAATACAAAATTAGCGATAATTTAATCTCATACTTCAGAGTATGTACCCATTTTATAGAATCAGCTTAAAAAGTTTTAAATTGCTGCCCCTGGGCTGAAGCTTTAGCTCAGTGTTGGGACTAGATAATAACTTCAAGCTGCAACAATAATAATGAGTATGGACTTTATATTATTTTATATGAGTTTTCCAACACTGATTTTTAGCACTTCAATTTCTTGGGTCCAAACAGAATCCTTCTGGGCTGATTTGAAACATGCTTGAAGGGAGCAGTTATTCCACAATAAAGAAAACATAGGCTGAGATTCTCTTAAGTTTGCTATCTGGTATTGGGGAGATTTGAAGCATTAGGTTTAGCAAATAACTAACAGTTGAGACAGATGAGGGCAATCTTCCTCAAAGCTATTGCGTTAGACTGAGACAAGACTGCATCCATGTACAAATGAAAAGTTTATCTTTGTAAGCAGGAATGCTATAGTTTGACTATTTTTCAATTAAAAGTTGGATTCCATAGTGCATTGAATCTGTCACAGTGAAAAATGTAGCCTGATTGTTAATAATACTGCTCTATAATTATTACTATTATACAGTCCAGGTACCTCATGAGGGCATGATCCCCTGATTCTATTTGGTTTTGTATAGACCGTAGGAGAAGCAATTCCTGAGCCGTAAGGTTGGTAAGCTAAGTATAAGGCACATGCAAGTAGATTCAAGAAGCTTTTCTGTTGTGGTTATTGATGGTGTTGCTGAAAGCAATCTGTCACAGTGAGAGCTACCTCCTTTTACCTTTACATTGCATGCTTGTTTTCTCGTTTGGACATGTTAGCTGTTAAATGGCTAAGAGTGAGCTTTCTTGTTAAAGAAGGTGATTTTTCAATATTAAAAAAAAACCCACTTTTAACATATTTTCTTAAATCTGTAGAGTTTAATTAAAAAAAATTCAACACAAGATTATTGAAATATATTGCCTTCTTCAAAACAGAAAATTACAAAAACCCTCTGCAGAATACTTTTAATGTAATTTTAGAGTGAAATAATTACTTGGAGATGCCTGTAGTACAAAGTTTAGCACCTTTTTCCCAGGGATATACAATTACGGATTGAAGAGGACAAGAAATTGGTATAGACAGGTGTTCTCCCACAGCATCATCCCCCTTAGTGGACTGATGACAAGTGAATGCTTGTAATAGGAGACAAAATTCAAGTTTAAATGTTTCTTCACCAGCCAGATGACTCATAAAGGTGTAAAAATATATAACTGTGTCAGGCCATCCATCTGTTTGCAAAAGACACATCAGTTGGCACTCTTGCTGTATTAACCACAACCTAGACAGCAAGTACCCATTATAAGACCCCTTTCAGTTGCTAATTGAAATAATTAGATTGAAAAATTCCATTTTGTTTCAGAATTTTGCTGAAAGGGTTCTGCTATTTCAGAGAATAAAATGAGGGGAAGCACGTTGCTTTGTCTGTGTTCATTACTTCAAGTTATTGTCTTACTGAGACGCTCTGGTGCTCCCATGGAAGGAGCAAGGACTTGCCATTTGGCAGCAGTGATAACATGTCAGGGGGTGGCTTTCACTGTCATCATGAAGGAAACATGAACGTTTGGCTAAGTCATCAGCTGCTATAAAAAAATCTAGTCAGTGTTTGCTTGTTTGCTTCAGGGGGAGTTGTTAGTGTTCAGCAGCTAAATTCTTCATTTTCTGGGTTTTTTTCCCCTGTGGAAAGATTTAATCTCTCCCTCCTGGGTTGGATCACTGTGTGCGGAGATCACATCCTTAGAGAGCACCAATATTCCTTCCTTTCCCAGAGCTGCTGAAGCAGAGCAGGCTTTTCCTACAGGAATGCTGCCAACACCAAATGGTGGGCACTTAGGCACTTGAACACCAAAACTGAGAGTTGAAAATAAACCCTCCTTTTATCTCAGTGCCCTTCTGCTGTATCCTGGGGCCCCACTTCATTTCAATATGAAGAGGACAGAAAAAGTAAGTTGGTAGGCTGGGTCGGAGAGCTGGGAGAAAATGATAGGAAAAGGGTGGAATGATGAGGCTAGGCTGAGGAACAGTAAATCCAAGAAAGACTCCCACTAGACAAGGAGAGAGAAAAAAGCAGATCACTTAGGGAGGCTGGCAATCGAATGTTGTCCTGGAGAGCTGGATTCTTATCTTCTGTCTGTTAAGCAGGAGAAATCTTTTTAAAGAAAGCAGAGCAACTGAGGTCTACAGTAAAAGCAGAAACCCCACATGCCTCTTCGGCCCGAGAACCCCTGAGGCAGAGGAAGCCAGGAGGAAGAGCAAAGGGGAGACAGCTCTGCCATGGGCAGTTGCCAGCCTGAGATGTGCCGGGTTTGGCATGTGGTGTTTTATTACGTTTGAATGTCATTTCTGCTAACAGGGACTTGTGTCCTTAAAGGGCAACAGATCCTGGAAACTGGAGGCCCATTGCTGAGCCAGTGTTCAGAAGCCTGGGCCTGCTAATTGTCTGTACGTGCCTGCGTAGGCGGGGAGGGGTGCGGAGAAAATGGTCGCCCTCAGCTACAGGGAGGGCTCCCGGCCCTGGAGCGCTCATAGGAAAGGGACTCCAAGAAAGTGTGTTTAGTCATCAGCACTCCCTGAGATGAAGTGGCAGGGGCTGTTGGTGAAAAGGCCGGCATGAGGATCGGCGCGGGCCATAGCCAGGGAGAGAGGCGGCGCAGGGCTTGGTGCTAGCGGGAGCCAGGCAGTCGGGCGGCCGGCAGAAACAATCCACACCCCTGCCTGGATCCAGCCTGAACTAGGCCTTGCTGCCTGGCAAGAATGGGTCGTTTCAAACCACGAGCTGGAGGGGAAAGCAGCCTGCTGGCCCCACATGGACTCCTGGAGGAAGAGAGCTTAAGGTGTAAAGTTAGAGTTTTATAAATTAGTCGTTCCCTGCTTGTCTACGTGGGCATAGTTCTCTGTTCTACCTTTAATGAAAATATGGGCTGTTAAACTGCTGCTTTGCAAGTGGGGAAATGAGGTTTCTGGTTTTAGCACCAGAAAACTTAGTGTAATTATCTCTAGGTTCGTTCTGATGGCTTGAATTTTTGTCGTTAATTCCCATAAATTTAAACCCAACCCTTACTGCTGCCAATGGCAACAGTATTACACTTGTGTCAGCTGACCCAGAAGAAGTGTGCTTTCATTACCCCACAGAGGTATGCTCTGATTTAGTGAAGTGCTTCATAACTACAATAGGTCAATGGGAAGTACACTTAAACAAATACAGTGTTGCATAATGCTTAATAGTAAGGAGAAACAGCTAGACATCTCAGAAGAACCCAAGATGAGCAGATATTTTTAACCTTATTAGCTCTGTGCCTCAGCTTCCCACTTGTAAAATGGTTTACAATTAAATGAACCAAAGGGATGTTCTGGAAATAAATTCATTAATGTTTGAGAAATATTCAGATACTATACCATGGAGGGTAATAGACTATCCCACAAGTAAATGAAAATTCTTTGTTCTGTAAAATACAGGTTGAAGAGAGTGTGCACTGAGGAAGATGGAGGACCACTCTCTGAACAGTGAGGGTAACAAATACATTGAATACCTGCCCCGCTCCTTTGTCGAGCACCATCTACCTAGGACACTGAAGTGAGTATTTCCTGTGGGAAAAATTAATAATGTAATCATATAATTTAAAACCATATTGTAAGTCATGAATTTAAGGGGTGTGAATTAAGATTATATGAGTGTTAGTGCTACCTTAATTGCTGGTACAATGAGCCACCTTACTTCTTACATTCCTTAACTTTGCATGACTTTGCAACAGCATTGCTCCTTTAATCGTGTTTTTTTTTATATAATAATATAAGTTGATGTATGTATAGATGTATGTTCTTCAAAGTCAATTTACCAATTGAAATTAACTCCATGAGGAGTCCTTTCAGCACTTCTGGGTATTGAAACAGCTTAAAAAAAATCTGAAGCAGCCTTTGAAAAAATGGAAATAAAAAATGAAAAAGTCAGTTAAATCTGATACTTGGAGGTAATTTTCAGTGTCACACCCAGGAATTCAGGGGTGAAAGAGCCCTTACTGCTAATGGTAGCTGTCTGGCCTAATCCCTCCACATTGCACTGGATATTTGTACAAGTCTAAATATATAAAGTGCACTAGGTGCTCTTTACAAAGTGCTTGCTAGGGGCTATTTATAGTACTTCTCAAAACCTTCTGGTAGAAAAACTACTTTTAAGAATATTTTGTCATGGTCTGTATTAGCTGTGCACCCAGCATCCCTAAGAAAGGAAGAAACAAGATAAAATGTTTTCCTAACTGTTCTTAGTCTGTAGCAGGACATATTTGCTTTGCATCAAAAAATGCTTCTACAGGCACAAGCTTTGTGGCTACATACTCTGGAGAAGCAAGTTGAATCCAAGTGTCATCCTCTGTCCCTGTGGAGCAGAGACATCCCCATGAACCTCCATCCTTTGCTGACGGCAGCTGTGGGGTGGAATGGGTGAGAATTCTTTCCAGGGCAGCAGCACAGCTCGTGTTCCCTTACCAAACCTTGCATTCTCCCAGGATAAATGGGGGAACATCATAGTCATTTGTATGCCAGCAAAGAGTACTCTTTTTAAGTGGCTCCCCTTAGGGTCTCGACCTGGAAAACCTGCTCTTAAAGATAACCAGATTAATAAAGCAAGGGCATGAGCTGTTAGGAGGCAAATTATCTATCCATCTGATCCAAGTAGTTGCACTTAAATAGACATGAGAGGCAGCATTAAACAAAACAAAACAAAATTTCATTTATATCCTGGTGTCCCTGTGTGGGTTTTAAAGGAAATCAGGGAAGAAATGTATTGGACTGTATTTCTCAGGTTTAGTTGTGTTAAGACACTGCAGTGCAGTTACATTTTGGATTTTGTATGTGACTTTACTGATTTGTGCTGTTGGATTGTTATTAAAAATACTCCACAGTTAGACTGATAATGAAGTCAGATTAGGCTATAGAGTCTTCCTGACACATAATAAAAGACTCTACTATTTTAGATACTGGGACAGAAAATCAAGAAGATTCGATTTCTGAAATAGTGATAGAGAATCTTACCCCTCCAAAGTCTATGCTGAGTCAAAGCAGCTCATAGAAATAATGCAAGCAGAGCACAGCACAGCACAGCTGAGGAAATGCTGGGAATGGGAAGATGATACTCACTGGCTTATGTTCCTCAGCGATACATGCAGAGTGGCCATAGGTGTGTATCAAGAGCAAGGCAAGGCTTGAACTCACTCGACTGCACCTGGGTCCTTCTCAGTAGGGCTTAGCTAATCCGTGTATTTGTAGATGTAAGAATTTTGACAACTTCACTGAAAACACGATCTGTTTGATTTCCCTGGTCATTTCAAGTAAGCGGACTCCAACATCATTTATGTTGAGAGCTGTGTGTGCAGCAGCTACTTGTGAAAAAAATGTCATCTGCTTAGGAAAACCGCCACAGTTCAAGACTAAAAATACCATACTGCATTAGCCAATTTGTTCAGGGAGCTTTTCTTTCAAATTTGTTGCTAGCCCATGCTCAGAAGATATAAACTACTAGCCGGTCTGGACTCCTGAAACGCAAGTATCTAGCTGGAAAGAACAACTTGTATCAGCTGGGCAGATATAATTAAAGTTTCAGGCTTACTTCATACCCAGGTGGAGACTTTGAAAGACTTAAGGGAATTTAGTGCTAATCCAAACCTAGTATCTTCCATCCGACGACATGATGGGCAGCATGGAACTGTAATTGGAAGGGCATTGGAGGGGGACTTGGAGAGATTACAGAGGAGAGAGAAGAGAGGATTAGACAAGCACAGGAATAAGTACAGCAACTTCAGAAAATTACCTAATGCAATGCAGTTCTTCTGTCTTTATGATATTCAGGATCCTAGGCTTGTCAGAGAGTACAATACTATACACCTTTCAGTTCTGTTACAGAAATCTGCATCTGAGAATGCAAACTGTTAAGCCTTTACATGCTAAAGGAAGCCGCTTAGGAAGATGTAGGCAGTTCATCTGACAATGCCTCCTGTTAATCCAGCCATATATATTAAATAGTCTCTCCTTATCTTCCAATCTGTCAAAGCAGGACAAGTGATCAAACTTCAGGATGCTCTTCCTTACATCATGTGGCACATGGCCTCGCAGATGTGGGGGCCCATGGTCTACCTGCACCCACAGATCTTGCTTAATGTTCAGATAGCCTCCTTGAAAAGATTTTTTGGGAAGGTTCCCTTTAATTGACATGGCATCTTCTACTGCCTGGGAATTCCTCTTTGCCATGTCATACAATCATTTATTCCAACAAGTGCTCAGGAGCTACAGTTGGGGATTAAATCAAGCTGCAAGCATGTGCATCCTTTTTATGACTTTGCCTCCATCTTCTTTTCCTAATGCTCCTTGCACATTATCTTTGTCTCTTCCCAGTTCTGCTTTCCTCTACTTTTATTGGTGCTTTTGTCCTTGATTCTGTCCCTCCAAACTGTTTATTTCCTATCTCTGATTTGGAATGGATCTGTATGCTGTTCTCTCACTGGCAGCCTTCTTGCCTCTACCTGATGATTAGCAGTCTTTTCTAACCATAATGTGAGTAGAATTTGGCATGCAGCAGAGCACTAGTCTTAAGAAGCAGACACTGCCCAGAGGGACAGCATGGGAAATGCAGTGAAACCAGACGAAATCCAATATGACCACTTGAGATCCAAGTCAGAAAAGGCAGATTTTTAAATTAAATGTTGTAATGCAAGGTGGGGAAGGAAATTAGTGAAGTCTGTTTCCCTTAGAATGAAGGGTGGGACATACTTTTTTTCTGATTCTTCTTCTTCTTACAATTTTAAAGAGCAGTTGCAGATGAAAAATTTTATCATTCTAGTTGATCCAAGAAGGCAGATAGAAACTTAGGATCTTCGGATAGCCCCATTTAGGGAAGAAATTAAGACAGGTAATTCTGTGATGTAATTTTGTTTGATGATGGAATCCTGTTGTGCATGCACATAGGAGGCACCAGCCGGCCAGAAACAGTTCCTCTGTCTACATCACCAAACCCCATGTAGCAGCATTGCCAGGAGAACTCTCTAGGCTTCTCTTAGCTTACACAAACTGAGACGCATTTTCTTCTCATTGCTTACACACCTACATCATGCTTTCAAGCAAGATCCAGCAAAACCATTCTTTTAGATCAGTTTCTTTTCTGGACTTATCTTTGTCTTCTTATTTTTTTGAGCTGTGCTATGAATCTTTCAGATGTCTTAAGTAAGCATGAGCAGGCCAACCGCTTTTTATTGACAATGTCCTACTTTTTTTGCCTTTAAATGCTGCCTACATTCTATGGATGTCTCTCTCCCACATACACCTCCAATACACCTGATTTTTATTTTTTTTTTACATCTTTTTTGGTGTTAGCACCCAAACTTTATCAGGAAAGGCACAGTTTTCACCCCAGTCCTGTCTAATAAACCTATGTCTAGGTAAGATTCCTGGGCCTGGAGTGATGGAGTGTTTTCATCAATATTGTCACATTGTACTATTGGCAATGACGTAATAGCTTGGCTAATTAAATTCCAGTAATATGCACTTACATGGCTGATCAGTACTAAAGCTATTAATTTTATATAATTTTAATCTTTAAAATGTTACAAAAGCTATTTGAAATGAGTGGCTTACTGTAAATGAATGGACAGAGACCACAGTCAATAAGTAAAGTGCTCATTCACCAAAGTGCTTTAGCAAGGTTGTATTTTGTTAAAGATTTGAAGCTGGACGTAGTGTTGAACTGAAGCCCATCAGCCATTCTCGTCATTTATTTAGATTTGCTAAATGACCTGAAAAGAGATTCAAATGCTGGCAAAAAGGGTTGGGCAGAAGGGCTACCAGGCTAGTCCTCAGCTCTCCCACTGTCGTGTTTTGGATGCCACTGAAGACAAAATGCAGTGCATCAAATTATGTGACACACCACATCATTACATCAAAACGTCGCCTTTGTGTTGCTTTTAATATGAATTGATACAGTATATGACACAGGACAAGGACTTGTGTTGCCCCATAACAAGATGGAATACAACTCAGTGTATAACTTAAGTGCACACTTAGATGATGCTGGTGCTGGTTTGAAGAGCAACTGTTTGGCTTGACAACTTCCTCAAACTTTAACAGGTTTCCTGCAAAGTTAACAACCACTTGCTAGTGACACAGGAGAGAGGAATACACAAGATAAAACAAGTGTCAGCCCACAGCACGTAACTTTTCAGGTAATGTTTATTAAACATTATCTTTGTTTCAAAGCAGTACACTGGAAGAACGTCCAAATGACTTCAAAGCTTCAAGGATAATTTTTGTGTTATATTTTAACAATGTGTTTTATCACTATAGCTCGCTTTAAATTTGCTTCAAATATTAAACAGACACTGGCTATAGTTGTTAGCTGAATTGTTTATGGGATCAAAATCAAACTAAACGTTCAGAAAATTTTCAGCAAGAGATTCCAGTTAATGAAAGCACCATTTGTGATGTGCTAAAACATGTATACACATAGGTATTGCCCCATTTATCAGACATGAGAGCTAATTACCTCATCCACTGCTATATTTCTTCCATCCTCTGCATTTCAATTCCCAATATTAACACATAGGTGGTCAAGCTGACCATCGAATAGCCTACATGAGCATGAATGCATTAAATAATTTAATGTTAGAAGAGTTTATTAAACTGCCACATTCTAATCAGCATGCGTACCTGCCTTCATTAATCTTGCACTGGTCCATGGTGTGTCTCTACAGCCGACATAGAGTGTGCTAATGTTAATAGGAGCTCTTAACAAACAGGATCAGTTAATCAAGGAAAATTTACTATTAGCCACATGACCATGCATACTGAAATCTAATTACAATCAGATTTAACCTCTTCATTACTGTATTCATCCAAATATTTTTGTTATCACTCGCAATACTGAAGTATTCCAAACTGAGACATGATTATACTCATTTGAACAGGAAATACTTACATGAACTCACTTTTACTAAGAAAGGAGACTTTCTTTTTGCTGTGTTTTCAATATATAATGTTATATGGGTTGTATTTATTGCCAAAAGCAAGAAACCTAGTACCACTTTTTCTCATCCAAAACCTGGCTGCAGGGAATAATTGCTAGAACAGAATGTTGAAAAATGAACTTTAGTATTCTGGATTAATTCACATGGAATTTAGCACTTGGTAACTTGTCAGTTAGCACTGGATATAATTTAGAATATACAGGTTTTTTAGCAGCTAAAGTGTTTTAAGTTCTTAAGCAATGTATTTCTTTCTGATATCAATTGAACCATATTATTTTATAACACTTGGCTATTTTCATTAGATCTTAGACTGTGGTAAGCAATTAAGCTCCATCAGTGGCCGTGATTCTCTGAGTCTGTTCACAGAATGCAAGAGGTTGGAAGGGACCTCTAGAGACTTAGTCCTTGACAGAGAAAGGGTAAATGGAGATAGTTCCATTTTACAGCTATTGATTTTTATTTTGTTTTGTTTTATTTTATTTTATCTTACCTTATCTTATTTTATTTTTAAATGTCCTTTTTCTGTATGCTGAGAGTAGACAGTATTAGTTCAGAGTAGAGAAGGTCAAGTCTGTTTCTTTAATTAGGAATCTGCATGACATTTTGGGTGGAAGAGCAATGTGTTTTGAACCATAGTAGAAGGTAGGATTCTGAACCATTTTAAATTGCTGAGAGGGTCATCTGCATGGGGAGTTCATTGGCTGAGAAACACTATATCATTGCACCTGTGCTGCACGGTAAAAAGTGTGGATTGGGTCATAGCAATGGCATTTGCTGACTTTTGGGTAGGGACCAACCACCAGCCTTGGGGACACTACTGAGCCCTGCGTTAGTCTCTGTCACTGTGTGGACTTTGCCATCACTCCTCTCCCTTCTACTCTTCCTTACCCCTTCTCCATTCTTCCTCCTTCTCCTCCACTCTGCTGTTTAAACAGAGTAACTTCTGCAAAGGAGATGAAGTCCCAGGTTGGTTTCTTCCTCTGGGAAATGTTTGTTAAAAATCTGCCTTTTGGTGCAACCTGGTGCATTCCAGTAGTAAAAAATGTATTTTCTGTGAGCTAGGGAAAAAGTCAGCCCAAGACAAGATGGTAGAGCTGAGTCCAGGAAGGGAAGTGGACTTGATAAGGCAGAGGGGTTTTTTTGTTTGCTCCCGCTCCTACTGTTTTAACACTCTCTTTTCTCTCCTCTCTTATCTTCTAAGATTTATTAGGTCCACAAGGTTTTGCATTTTCTTCCTTTCAGTCCTATTCTTCCATCTTTTGGCTTCTTTTCCTTCTCTCAGCTTCTTTTTGTATTTCTGTTTCTCATTTTGTTACCTTACTCTTGGACTACTCTTCTTACCTTACTAGCACCTTTAATGCAAGGTGTGTTAAAGCACTCCTCTGAGTGTGCATGAGTGTTTGAGGGTGTTTTACGGCTGTTTTGTGAAGACTTCTTTGTTACAAATAGGCATTTTTATTTTTGCAGCTGTAGGTTAACATTGCTTACTATGCATGATAGATGGAGTCTTATACATAAAGCTGGGACCATCAATTAGCTGGTAAGAATGATGACTGTTTCTCCCTAACCTATCCTAGGTCTTGTAGTATCATTCTCTGTAGTGATGGTTCAGCTTCATCCTTGATGAAAACTGAGGAACCCAATCAACTGAACTTTCTATGTGTGCCAAAGACCAGATGAGTCTTCATGTTTGCCCTGTCACGGAAGCCACTTTCTGCTAAACTATACACTTTTTAAGGTATGTGATTGCATTTGGAATGAAAGCGTGGCTGTCACCCAACTGAGTATCAGTCTGCTGCAATATACACACTCTGAAGGCATCATGCACAGTATTTGTTGAATTTTGGCCAAAAATGGTCTGTTTGTAGGCCACTGTCTAACTTGTAGAGAAACGGCAGCATAAAGAGAATTTGACTACCATGAATGGGATATAGCGGTGGCGGGGTGTGGGAGAGAAGGCATTTCTTCCAACCTAGCTGTTATGTAGTTATACCGCTTGTTGTTTCATCATATCCAATACTCCAAATTATAACATATTTAGGGACTGTATTGGTATCTGGTGCTCTGAAAAAACCCAATAACATTGTCAGGGCTAAACAGTGGAATAAATAACACAACATAAAGAGAACAAGATCTGATTCTTCATTACTAGAATATCCTTCCTCTGCTCTGCTTTCCTTTTGTACTTCTGGTGCTTTCGATTGCAATTGCTGTATAAATCTGACCACAAAGGAGAACATTGATAACTTGCTAAATGTACAAATCCAGCATGATAGAAGAATTTAATGCAATAGTATATGACTCAAATATAATGTGGTTTGGAAATGTCATATGATAATCCTACATAAAACCCTATTCATCAAAAGGCTTCTGCTGTCAGGTCATGATGATGCTTTGATTATTTTACACATTATTTACACTGGATAGAGTTAGAAGGCATATTCTATGCATGATTCAAGATGAAAAGTAATCCTTTAAAAGAGAGGGTGTATTCTTTGTACAGATGTTAATTTCGATCATAGGAAAGGGGGGAGAAGTACTAATAAAATTGGTCAGGACATAACAGTATTTTGAAATTACTCTTAAAAATCAAATGGATGTATAACGTGAAAGTATTTTTAAAAATTTAACATTACATTAAAGTAGCTGCCTGAGTTCTGTGACTGGGAATTTGTAAGCTAAAGGAGATATGACATTTGCCGTAATGAAATCAGGACAGCTAGAAAAAATGTCTGAAAAGGGCCTAGACTGGAGAAAAGAAGGACAATTCAGCAAGATTTGTGGCATCATATATCACGAGGCAATACTGAGTGCATAGCAGCTGTTTAACACTGGAAATGTGTGTTTATCAGTCCAACTGAATAAACAAAATCAGAATTGAAAGAGGTAGAAAAGACACAGAGTCCTGGCGCTGTGTGTGCTGACCGTTGCTGAAAGGGACAGGATGTCTGTGGCAAGCAGTGTACAGGGGAGAACTCGCGTATCCATTAAGTGATCAGCGAAGGAACGTGGAGGTCTGAGGATTACAGGCAAAACCTATGAGTAATGAATGCTAGAGATGACACACCACGCTTTCTAAAGAACATTTTTTTCTTCCAGCAGCTCCCTATAAGGAGCAGATGATATGTGTCCTGGAGATTCACTACTGGTCTGTTGGGATTCACCCATGCTCTGCGGATTCTGTTGGTTTCCACAGGAAAATGAAAAGTGCTGATGTAATTTCCCCTCACTTTTAAAGGATCTCTCCAGATTTAGTGTTTCCCTCTATCCCTGACTTACCAAGCAGAATCCTAGCTACAGGCTGATATATACTGATGTTGTATCGATGATGCTGAAATTACCTTTTTCCATAAGGATTTAAAATAAATATTCTTTATGTAAAAGTTCAATTCATAGTCTATATATCAGGAGGCAGGGGTAAATTAAAATCGTAAGCTTTTCCTTAATTACGGACAAGGGTTCCAATGGTCTACTGCCACATTTTACTGAAGTAAAACACTAGAAAGT
Organism: Elanus axillaris; assembly: GCA_026212715.1. Taxonomy (NCBI): domain Eukaryota; kingdom Metazoa; phylum Chordata; class Aves; order Accipitriformes; family Accipitridae; genus Elanus; species Elanus axillaris. The sequence goes on along the minus strand of JANZLQ010000095.1, from coordinate 17,859,775 downwards.
GTTTGCCACTAAATATTGATGCAGTTTTATTCCTTTTTTTATTATCATATTTGCTGAATTTCCTACACACATCAAACAGCAGAGAAAATAAAACGGAGCATAAACAGTTTCAGAAAATTAATGTTATAGGGAATTTGCTGAAGGAGTTGGAAGGCCAGGTGAAAACATTTTCCAGATCTGCTGAGAGCTTATCTTAAACCATGACCAAGATAATTGTTTTATTTTCCTCTACTGAAACATCTGGAATAAGTTCCTAAAAAGATAAGAATTGTATGCACAAAGTGCAATTGCAGCATAGTGTTACACTCCCACATAGCTTTTCATTTAATGTGTTTCAACTACCACCTGGCCAAACAGAGATGAAAATTTAGTAAAACATGTTCAAGCTCGAAGAAGTGTTCAATCTTTTGCTATTCCCTACCACTCCTCACATGATTTGTCTCCTGCTTCTCTTTCTCAAGGGCTAAATGTTTCAGGGAATCACAGTTTCTAGTCAGCAGAGTAACCACAACAAAGCTCCCTGGAAATGAAAACTGCATCCAGCCTCTTCTGCTTTTATCTGTAAATGAAACACACTCTTGTAAGCCTGTATCTGTTGTTGTAGACTGTAATGTCTAAGGGAGTTAGGCACCCATTTATAAATCCCTTCTTGGAAATCCAATCTGAAGAGAATTCTTTCCTCATTCTTTATGATTGTATGGCATTAGAAGATAAAAGTGTTTTCACTGGGATAACTTATTTGTAGCTGAGCTTTCCATTAACGAGAATATGCTCAGTTTTCTACACTGCCTGTGATTTGTATACTGAAGATATAAGTGCATACAGCTTGAAAATATAGAAATACTTGTATTCGAAATAAATGGCAATATATTTCAGATTAATGGCAAACCGTTAGATGCTAAGAAGGTGCTTTTCAGATAGAAAGCTACATTAGGCCTTTTTGCAACAATATGATACAGTGCTGTCAATACCAAACATATCTGGAAGCAGGAGTGGGATACTTTGCTGGGTAGTTCGTGACCAGCTCCAGACATCCCTTCCAGGAAAAGCATATGAGAATGTTGCAAGACTTGCGAAAACACACTTGTTAATTCTTAACAAAAGGAAAATGGGAGTAATTATCCAATTTTAGTGTATGTATGTGTGACACAGAGAGAGAACTTAAGAGCTTCTTGATGCTGCAAACCTAACTGCACAAGTTCTGGTAGCAATAGATGTAAAAGGTTGTGGAGACCACTGCCAGTTTCTGAGCTGTTCTGTTAGAATATCCTTATTCTGCTAAAATTTAAAAATCAAAGCTGAAGTATTCCTAATCGGGTGATCTGATCGCTTTGGAAGTCAGGAGTCTGACTTCCGCTCCCTCAAAAAGAAGACATGCAAGCAGCAATATAATGTCTTATATCCATCTGCAAAGTACCACCAGAATCGTTGTTTCAAAGTTTTTTCTTGGGGAAAAAATGCAGCTTCTGTGACTGCCGCCTCAGCTCCTCAAACAGTGCGAAGAACAAATGAATGAATGAGCCCAGAAGGTTTGCTTCAGCATCTTCTCCCTGACCTTTTTATTCACCATTGGAAAGTTCTGATTTAATGATAACAACAAATTCTACTTTCTTTTTTTTTTTTTTGTAGACTAGTTTGTCAAGAACTGCTCAATTTTTTAAGTCAGAATATTTAATTGAATTTCAAATATTTTCAAATGTTTCAACATTTTCAAAATGTAGTTATTTCATTGTTACTTGAAATAACTTCCTCTTTTAAGAAAATCAGTTGACTGAGACAAAACAAAGTACTTCTTTAGTGCTGAAATGCTATCTAAATTTTGCATGTGGTCTAAACCAAATATTTGACTTTTTGATTTGCTGAGCATTCTACTTTTTATTTGGTTTTAGGTCATTCCAGAATGAATTCCCTCTCATCGCCCCTTTTCCTGGAATTGCAAGTGAGTCAAAAATATCTTTTTTTAACTACAGATAACCACCTTATCTATTAGGAAAAAAAATACAGAGGTGAGGCGCACAGTAGTTACCAAGAGTAACAAATGTTCATAGAAGTGTGTTTCAGTGAGTCAAAGACAGACATTGAAATCCCGTTTCAGGTCATGTGTTCTACAGATCTCAAAGGCAGGAAAGCTCTACCTTGACTTGTTTTTTTTTCTGAAAGCTCATTCCTGGATCCAAGTAGAGTTTTGACATGATTATAATTCAATCAGATGATAATGGTCCCATCTGGCAATAGAATAGCAAGTCAGCCGAGACTGATGAAGGTGACATTTTACCTTCTCCAAATTCTTCATTCAAGAGCTCAAAGGACCTATAAATTTGATACCCAGTTCTTCTTCCTACTTCCTGGCAGCACGTCCAATTTTCAGTCCTTTCCTTTTCCCTTTTTTTGCTGAGACAATTCCCACATTTCACCTCCTGATGAATGTCATAAAATCTTACTTATTTCCTCACTCTTCATAATCCAGTAACTTTTCCCACCTTAAGTTGGCAGCATGACAGCTGCTTATCTGTGCTTTGACTTTTTAAGTGTTGTCTTTTCTTACTTCTTAATAGAGAAGGATATCAGTATGAGTTTGGCTATGTCTATACCATTTCTGCAGCCCTTTCCACAGGAATGAGGAAAGCATAACAAAGGCAGTTATGCTTTTGTAATACCAATGCAGACTTTCCCAGAGGTAGCCTGAATGCCATTACTTGGCATTGTGTTGTTTAGACTGGCATTTAGTATCTGAATACATTACTACCTTGTGCTTAATTAAAGTAAACAGTGATTAAAAGTCTGATGATGCTTTCTAATTCAATACCAAGGTCTATAGTCACAAGATGCAGATTGTTTTCCTCAGGAGTGTGGTTTGCATGTGAGGTTCCTTGTGTGTGTCATTTGCTTCTTTTTGCCGTTTTGGTTGTATCCATATCTCCATCTGTACGGAAGCTGTAAGCCTTGGGGAGGAGAAGGTAGTGAGGGAGAGAGGGTTTTAATTCAAACCATTTTGGTGTCTCTTTCATAGATCACCCCTTTCCCTTCTAAGCAACTGCCAGTCAAAACATGAGGATGTGTGCATATAGGAGCAGGAAGAGGCAGAAGGAGTATGTTAGGGAAGAGCCAGGAACCTTCTAAACTGGCTTGATCACTGACAAAAAATGATACCATGAAAGGATAATACATGGTAGAAAAGGATGTGGTATTTGTGATCTTGCATCACTGGAGATACAAGAAGCTTATCTTGCTACAGGAATGCTCCATGTAGGTTTCTTGGGTTGCTGGTCATTGCCCACCCAAATGGTACACCCCTGAAGACAGCAACTACATCAGTCTGTAGTGCTGTGCAAGTTTCCGTGAGAATTTTTGAACAAGCTCTCCTAGGCTTTATTTTCTGTGCGCTGGCAGCAACAAACACTGCAGCAGGTTTTTCTGTCTGACACCTCTCGCTCATCCTGATCACTATATTTATCGACACACAGATTTGTTTTTTCAAATCTCAACTTCAATCATACTCATTTTATCATCTCTGAAGATTGCTTGGCACTAATCTGGGTTTGGTATGGTTTGGGTTTTTGTTTTAATGACGCTTCAACAGAGATCACTGAGTTTCAAAAAAATAAACATTCCTTCCAGCCTATCCAGAAAAAAACATTGGAACCTAACAGAATAAACCTCCATCTTGTAGGGTCATCTGATGCATAAACAAAACATGTACTCAGTCCATACTTTGTTGGAACTTTCTTTACTTCTAACATCCATCCTTTGCCAGATTTTGTCATCCTCATTTTACTGAATGGTATCTTCTTCCTCCAGTCATCCTATATACATCCTAACAGAACTATGAGAGAGCGTGAGTTTCTGTGCTGTGCATATGTGTAAAAGAATTTGACCCACAGTGTTATTGGTTTGTTGCTGCCAATATTGGGGTGGGTTTTTTCCTCTTTTTATTGCCTATTTAGTCAATATAATCTCATAGACTTGCAAGAATTTTAAGTTATGAAATGCTTCTACTTATTTTATATATAACCTTGTATAATGAAAGAAACTTTATTTTTTTCTAAGCAAAATATTCTAAAGACATTTTTAGTGTTGTCAGCAGCTCTGGAATACTGAAAAAAAATAAATTTAGCAGCATTTCTCATTCAGTCTGTAGCCCTATCTCACTGTATCCAACACTTTAGATAGGGGAGGAGGCATTTGAAATGGATTGGGAGTTTCTCTTTTGTCTGTCTTTTCTAAAGATGGTTTTCAGGAAGAGGGGAGGATGAGTGCTTAGGCTGTGGGGTTGCAAGTTCAACATTCCTACTCCTTCAACCTTTCGGAAATTGCTATAAAGATTGCCCTCCCTGCGCTTGGTCTTGTTCCCACACTCCTGCTGTTGACACCATCACCTGCCTACTCCCAGACTCCCCGTTATCTGCAGCAAAATGCAAATCTTGTTCAAATGATGATAGCGATCTCATAATGAGTAATAGCTATTTTGTTGCAAACCATCAGTCATGTATCCCTTTTGCCCAGTGTTGTCACCAGATACAAAGAACAGGCAGGTCAAAGCAGCTCTCTTAAAACTCAAGATGTTGGGTCAAGCCTAACACTGAAAGCCTGGCTTAAGTAAATGTTGTCCCACTTAGAAACCCTCATTCTGTGTGTGCAACAGAAAAAATTTGAGGGAGAAGAGCGAATTGTCCAAAAAGCAGTATGAGGAACAGCATATCCACCAATGCAAGTCTTTTCCTAACAGTAACTTTCCTAGTAGCTACTCAATGTCATTCCACCACCAGCGGGATAAGGTTCACTGGGTACATCCTTACTGTCTCGTCTTCTCCTTTGCCACCTGCAGAGACTGCTGGTCAGCAGATAGCCCAGGCCCAGCTGCCCGGGGTGCAGGCAGAGTGCTCTGTTTCTGAGTCTTTGCAGTGCTGCCTACTTCTGTTCTTTGACTTCTGCTCATTCCTGCTGCTGTGCTTTCAGGTCTATTAAGAGTAGCAGATGTCCTCAGTGGAGTTCACTGAGCTCCACTGCGATCCTCTGAGATGTCAGTAAGGACATTCCCCCCTCCCCATCTTAAAAGCATCTCTCTGTCTCACACCACTACAAATCCCTCGATGTACGCTAGATCCACCTGCAAAGTCTTCTCAGTAGCATAAAGTGGCTCACTGGAGGGAACATGTTTTAGACCCATGCAATTTGTAGTTGCCAAAATCTAGTTACAGCCTTTTTTTCTTTTCCTCTCCACACACAGTTTGGTTTCCCTGTCCAGCCAGTTCTGAGTCTGTCCAATTTTATGTCTGCTGTCAGCACTGCTGACAGGGTGGTGAACAGAAAGGGTGTGCAAATGGAGGTCTTCCTATAGCATCTTCCCAAAGAGACCTCCTACCATTCTGGGAAAATACTTTATGCAAACCAGGAAGATCTGTGGTTGCTTGTCTCTGTTCAGTATCCAGTAAAGTGGGGGGCTTTAGAGCTTGAAGCCATAGAGTCTATACTTTCCATCTACTCATGGTTTTATTCTGCTTCTTTATGTTGAATTTAACCCATGTGGCTGCATTTCAGTAATCTGTAATGACAAGAGCATCATCTAAAATATTCTTTTAAAATAATCAGATATAAGCTTAGGCCCATAAATATAAGGGGAAAAGCAGTGCTTTCTGCAGATTGGAATCTATTTCCCATTCAGTAACGTCTCATTCAATATCAGCTGATCCATTCAGCTGCAATGGGTTGTTGGTTTAGTTTATAAGGTTTTTGAAAGAGTGCTGTTATCGTAGTGTTTTAAAATAATACCAGTAATACTATGCCATTAGCTAAGAGAAGAATGCCATGATTACAAGATCTATTCCTGCCCAAAGGCGGACAGCCATATTTATAAATTGGTGTGATCTCCTTGCTAAGTAGTTGTTCGGGTTTGCCTTGACTCCCTAGTCCCAGTAGCAAGTAAGTGGATGGGTAATTTAGCTTCTCTCTAATTTCTGACTATCTTGACCTCTACAGTTTCTTTTTACATTATCGAGCTAGCATGGTATTTTGTATGCACTAAATAATACAGACAATAATAGTGTATCTGTATTAAAATGGGGAGACATTAGGGGTTTTTTATATAATTTTATTACTTTCTTCCACTGTGCGTCAAAGTTCCACACAGAGTGCCTGTTTTTACTTAGGATTTTTTTCTTTTTATTAACCAGAACTTTTCAACCTTGTGTGATCTCTTTACAATTCCCTTTAGAATACATAATTGTGCTCGATCAATTTGTTAAAGGCTTTTGAAGTGTTAAAAAAGCTGCATTAAAATTATTTTCTTTCAGGTTTTATGTTAATGAACATAGGTGCTATTCAAAGCAAAGTCAGTGTGTCAAGGGAACTTTAACTAAAGTTATTCATACATAAACTAAAAAAGGAAACATCTTTAGTGGAGGAAAATACATTTAATGAGTAAGTGCAGCACACAATTCCTCCTTTCAAAAATGTCAGTTCATATTGAACCTCCATTCTAGATATCTTACAATTACTTTGTCAACAGAAGGTAGAGTAGTGATGGATGATACATTGGTTCTTGAAACCAAACTTTCTGTGAGTTACTTAGGCTGAAACTAAGTGCTTTTACATTCCAGTCTTATTGATGATAGTGGTTTTATATTTATCACCCTGTCATTTCAGTTGACTGTATCAGCCTCTTCAGTGCAGGAATATGGACACTAATGGAGGTGTGTCCTTAGTGCTCTAAAGGGTCACAGATTCATTCCACTAACACGTTCACAGCCCTGTTATAAGCTCAGAAATTGTTTTGCCATTTTAAACAGTAATCTGCCACTGTAGGTGTATGAAGCCTGTGAAAAATGGTTCCTTACTGGTCTTTTTAGACCATGCTACCTGTTTGACACTGAATATGCTTCTTTCAACTTTCACTAATATAATGTTACTGTTTTGCAACCTGCCCTATAATAGTCAGAAGTCTACCAGGGCCTTGGGAGTCCAGGATCAGATTGCAACATTTATTTATAAGAAATTCTGTCAAGAATCAATAATAGTCTTGGGTCTCAAGTTCCTTCTTTAATAATACTTTGATATGATTTGTCACAAGCTAGCCCACAGTATCCACCAGATTTTATTACTTAGCTTGCAGCACAGTCTCTCATCTTTGAGTCATGAGATCAGCCATGGGGAGACCTTTAAAAAGCTATATTCTTTACTGTTTGGTTATTACAGAAAGTCTATATTACTCAATAATATCTTTTATAAGGTGTGCTGTCACATCTTCACATAGATGTTTAACCTCGATGTAGATATACTGAATGCCTGGAGGCCATTTTAGTGACATGGACATTGTTTTTCATGATTGGATGCCAAATGTATCAACAAAAACAACAGAAGTTGGGCCTTATTTTCACAGCTTGGTAGTTCTGACTGAATCTCATACTAACTGTCGATAGCAACTAAGATTTTATTTAGAGTGTAGAGTGTAACATTTTTATTACCTGAAAGTAGTAGAAATTCTGTGAAAGCAATTTAGATTACTTTCCACTGTAATATCAGTTCCTTAGGTTCTACTGTGTATCTCAATAAACAAGATCCTACTGTGTCACTCGCATATTGTGGTTCTAAATATATAAGATTTAACTCAGACCTGAAATTCAGATAGTTACAATTGGCATTTACTTATACAGGCAGTTTACAAAATGAAATATATGCATTGCTGACTTAAGGCACAATATGCTTAACTCAATGAAAATTTCAGTAACGTTTGCTTAAAAAGTGCTTTGAGTGAATACAATCTCATCAACCTGTGAAATTCAGATCTCTTCCATTTTTGTGAAATTAAGAACTGAGGAACCATAGAGGAAGACAGAGGTTTTCCTCTCTGCATCTTGTGTGTCATAAGTCATGCACATGAGTAGTACCACTAAAACAAATACCAGATAAACATGTTTTCATAAATCACATTTTTTTCCAAATATGTATTTTGAAACAATTATATGCTTATAATTGTAAATGCACTAATTCTTAAAGTTTCCTTGTAAATAATAGGCATTGGTTATTGTGTACTTCTCTGTAACTGAAGGTTCTGTCAATTTGCTATGTAACCATGTTGTTGGCAGCGAAGGAAACCTTTAATTAGAGTACTGTTGAAAACTGAGGGTTTTGGGCCAGGCAAGTTTTCTTCATGATAGAAGCACACATGTTTTTCAATACTGCTCATGGTGAGTATCTTAGAAAGAAGTAGGTGCGGTGATTTAATTTTAAGAGATTATATCTCCCTGGTTTATAATTTTTTACAGTAAAACTTGTAAAGCAGGTGGGGCTTTGTGAAAGCCAATCTTCATGTGTAATAAAGCTACATGGCCTGTTTTAGCTCAGAGCTAAGAATACAAAACTATTAATAGATCCATAGAGGGTTATAATACACATATTGCAAAACAAAAATAATTCCAAATTCTTTATTAACACTGCATAGTAAATTCTGAATTACAGAAAGGAAATCTTGAATTGACTCTAGAAATTTCCAATGCTTTATTTTGGAAATGTGACATTTTTGTGGACTAAAGTAATTCCAAGACTAAAAATGCACATCGGTTAGACAAAGATTTTTACTCATGAAAAGCTACTAAGATTCTTTCCTTAATGAGAATTTAATTGATATTTGGAGATATTTCCTTCAAAAGTCTCTGCAAGTTATCCTAAAACAAAGAGTTCAGTACTAGATGCAATCTGAAATGTAGTAATTCTATAATATCTGAAACACTGTATTAATTTTGCAAATTGTTCCAATTTCTGGCAATAGCCTTGGAATATAAGTCCTCAGGACATATAGCAATGTGTAGTATTCAGTTGTAGTGTTCATTTTCAGGTATCCTAGTTAATTAATTTTGAAACATTTAGAAGATTGTTGTCTAATTATGTCTCTGATGTTTGATTTATGTTGAATGGGTGAACTAGAAAGATGAAAAATATCTTTTCCAATGGATATTTTGGAAAAGTTAATGTATCTGGTACCACCAGGGAGTTCATATATATATATACATATATATATGCACACACACACACATGCATACACACATATATGCACACGTATATAATACATATAACACATATATAATAAACAACTAGTGAAGCAGTTTTATTTACCTTTCATAGTTTTAAAGCCATATGTAACATACTCTAACTTACAAACTTACAAATATCTGAATAATCTACCTGCAGGTAGCATTGCCTTAAGTAAGAAAAAATATATATATATAAAAGACATTGAAAAGAAGCCTGGAGTAGCCTATGGTAAAAAAAGAAATGGTATAAATTAGATCTGGTCTTGAACACTTCCTGTGTAAAATAAAGGAGAAAAAAAATAATCAGGAAAGCTGTGGAGCTTATCAAAGAAAAAAGAGTTAGAAGTGGGCATTTCAACATTAAAATTAGAAACAGAGAGGTAGTGGAAACCTGGCTTCCTGCCTAAATTTCATAAACTAACCTGTGCTCTAAATTTATGAGAAACAGAGAACATGTTAGCCCTAGACCTGTCTTTTCTAGCTTGTCCTCAAACCCAGAGGTTGAATCTGTCTCATCAGAACAACTCATTCAGGCCGTGCCCTGCTCTTTTCCTTAGAGCTGTTATTGCCTTCCCTGAGGAATGTAAGGAAATAATGCCTATCACATGACCAAAATGCAGATGTGGCCTATCATATGACCCGATTTATATCTGCCACATCCCTGCTTAGCAGGTATTTGGTTTTTTCAATAGCCTGTTCCATATGTGTGTGTCGAGAGAAAGGCCATTTAGCTGGCCATCAGTGCCTGCAGAAAAGGATGTGTTATTAGATGCATCTAGAAAGCTTCCCCTTCCCAACAGAAAAAGATTGTTCTTTTCTAACATGCCTATCAGCTCTGCCAAACTCTTGGTTTTCATTGTGCTCAAGTTTCCACCAGTGTGTTGACTATCCCTCTAATAAGAGCATGACACATGCTTATTTTTTGCATATCTTTAGATAGTGCACTAACAACCAAGAAGGAATAGAATAAAGAATGCACCAGTTTTAGCATTTTAATAGTATAAATGTATAGTGGTGTCATGGTTTAAACCCAGCTGGCAACTAAGCACCACGCAGCTCCTCGCTCACTCTTCCTCCTGCTGGTGGGATGGGAAGGAGAATTGGGGAAAAAAAAAAAAAGTAAAACGCATGGGTTGAGATAAGAACACTTTTAATAATTGAAATAGAATAGAATATAATAAAATATAATATAATAATAATAATAATAGTAATGAAAAGGGAGATTAAAAAGAGAGAGAAATAAAACCCAAGAAAAACAAGTGATACACATTGCAATTGCTCACCATCCACTGACCGATGCCTGAGCAGCAATCCGGGCCTCCCGGCCAACTCCCCCCAGCTTATATACTGAGCATGATGGTCTATGGTATGGAATATCCCTTTGGTTATTCGGGTCAGGGGTCCTGGCCCTGCTCCCTCCCAGCTTCTTGTGCACCTGCTTGCTAGCAGAGCACAGGAAACTGAAAAATCCTTAATTTAGGATAAGCGCTACTTAGCGACAACTAAAATATCCCTGAGTTATCAACCTTATTCTCATACTAAATCCAAAACATGCTGTACCAGCTACTAGGAAGAAAATCAACTCTATCGTAGCTGAAACCAGGACAAGTGGATACATGCATACATTGTAGAACTAGTAGAAGAGTCAATCTTTTCAGATCCTTCATTGTTACTGGTTCTGGAGATTCTTACCAAGGTACTCACTGTAATGCACAAACCTGATTAAACTAACTCAGATTCTGTATGTCTTTTTTCCTTGAGCCTTGTGATTTAGCAGTCAATGCTGACAAGCCATTGGCTATTTCCGTAGTCCGTTAGCTCTAACACAATATCAGGTTCTGTAAAATCCCTCAAAATTCAAAGCAAAACAACATGCATGGATACTATTTGTGTGAGCTTGATGATTCTGTGAAATTTATTGTTTACAGGCATCATTAGTTTTATTGGTAGCAGGCCAACTGTGGCAGTGGTCTATTTAGCGTGTGATAGGAAAGCAAAGGAAAGTGTTAACTTGGGTTTTGATCTTATCAGCTTCAATCACTTCCATAAATCTGTGTTCTAGAAATGCATCTAAGTTTGTCCTAACTTTCCTGGGAAGCCCATATTTCCCTCTAGTCCCATCAAAGTTCACTTTATTAACCCAGGAGTTATAGGTTTCAGCAGAAATAAATTCTTTTAGCAGCAACAAAATGTACTTGTCGGGCTTTCCACCAGATTCTCTGAAAATCTCACTCTTTTGTGTAGGAGCCACTTTTTGTATGCTTACCTCTGGCAGCTGCTCTTCTGTAGTACATTTGCCATCTCCTGCACCCACATCCAGACCGGTAACACTCATGTATTCGTCAGCTTGTATTTGTATTCACATCACCTCACTTGGGCATATAATTCACAGAGGCCAAAAGAAATGGTTGCCATTTTTTTGAACTGATCTAGGACACACAAAAAAAAACCCAGAGGAAAAGTCAGGTTTTATACTCCTGAGCATTTGTAAGAATACTGAATGGTAAGGGAGAAAATAAAACCAGATTTACCATTGAAGAAGAATCCTAAATCCTGCATACTGATCCTTGGCTTTCAACTGAGCAGAATAAACAATCATACTTTAGATAATGGCTTGTTTGCAGTTCTGTTCCAGTTACACCTCATGGAAGTATTTGAGTTCTCTTGCTTAGAAGTAGAAAAATGCCTTTGAAAGGGTGATCCTCCTGAGCAATCTTTTGATTTGCTTCTTTAGCAAATTTACCTGAATTTCCCAGATCTGTTGACTGATCTTTTTGATGTTTTCTTAGGAATCTGGACCTTGCCTATGTTATGTTTATAAACGTTGCATGTATACCTCTGTAGTTGTTACATGGCTTCTAAAGGGCCACTTCAGAGTTAAATCAGCTGTTCTGGCCTTGGATCTGAAGAACAGCATCAGTTAACAGGTTTTGACACTCTCGGTAACAGGCAATGGCTCATAGTTTTTGAATATTTACTTTCTCTAATCTGAACCAGGGAACTGCTTGATCAGGAGATGAGAGTTTGGCCAGGATTGCAGGGAGACACTTTCAAATTAAGAATTTGAAAGGAATTAGAAGATAATCCTCTGCTGAGCATCTGCTCCTGAATAGAACAAAGTGGGGGAGAAAAAAGACACCAAAACAAGGAAACCTAATTTGAGCTGTTTAGTCTCCTGAAACTAAGTGTAGATATGTCTTTGGTCTTCTTTTATTTATATAGCCCTTTTCTTCTGCTGTGATATTCCTGTAGCTAATTCTAGTTCTCCTCCCAAACATTGTGACATGATGTTCACAGAGAGAATGGATGGGCTACACTATCCTGTGCTGTAGAAGCCAATATAGCTACAGCAGCATGGAGCTGTATACTTACAGGGCTGGACTCCCTCCAGAATATGAGAGCTCATTTAAATTTAGCTCCAGGATCTATATATTACTTTACACTGTTCTATGACAGAAGATAAACCTAGCACACCCTACTGGGATTAACATGGTTGATAATCAGGCATTTCTGTAACATTATCAGCTCAATCTAAAAGTTGCATTGTAGGAACTAGAAAATTTGTGAGTTCAAGTTGGAAAGAGGAGAGACTGGGAAGAAATGGACAGCTTTATCTCTGAGCTACAACTGGGAGTCCTTGGGAATTGAATGCAAGGCACTGAGTTTGACCTGAAATGAAGATTATCCTTGTGCTTACTGGGACTCTGCTGCATGATGATTTTGCATTAGGTTGTTCACTGTACAGAGAAACATGGCAATTCTTAACTCCTCCTGAAAGGAAATCACTGTATTAGGATGCTAGGAACACAGCACTGGAATATGTACTTCCAGTAACTCATTTATTAGCACTGAACATCCAGAGAAGGAACATGCTCACTGCACACTGACAAACTTGGACCATTTGGCAGGTTCTGAGGCTTTTTACTGGTTGGCGTTGTGACATGGGCTGAGCTTTTAACCTTGCCCACGACATTAATAATACTTAAATTGAAAGAATACATACTTCAAGCAGGGCATGTTCCCAAGTTTGTGCCAAGATCTAAGCCATGCTGTACCTGAGGACTCTGAGCACTGGAGTGCTTATTAATTTTCCCCTGTAATTCTCAATAAAATTGTATTGCAGCATGCAAGCAACAAGAGCCTCTGATAATTTACCCTCTGCAAGTTCAAATGTTAGTGAAAGGAACTGTCTGCCTTGTATTTCAAAAGTAATGAATTCAAATTCTGTTGGGATAGTAATTTTATTAGAAATTCTGCATATCTTCTCTTGTTATTATTTCTGGGTCAAATAGATCATTATATTGATTGATCAACACCTAATTTGTTATTATCCATAAGTACTCAGCAAATAATGAAAATACCCTGTCACTTTGTTAAAGAATGAACAAAAGAGACAGTATTAGGTTACCTTTTTAATTAATTTTTGCATACATGTAGATCAAGCTTGTATTTCTCTGGAGCTTTGGCTGGCCACTCAAACATCTGACAGGAAAAGCTGAGTAGTGAAATAATTCACATATATATATAGTAAAGCCTGCTTTTTTACCAGTGTTCACTGTAAAAATAAACAACATGCAGGGCAGTAGGGTTTATGATAATGCTGGAAGTTAATGATCTTGAGCACAGCAACAAACTTTTGATGTTGCCATACTAATCAGGCATTTCTGTAGCATAATCAGCTCAATCTAAAAATCAAAAATCATGCAGCTCCATTCTAGGAACTAGAAGGTCTGTACTTTCTAGCTGGAAAGAGAGGAGACTGGGAATTTAGTTATTTATTTATATTTATTGGTTTATGGTACTTCATTTTTTAAAGTTGCAGCTGATTCTGCTGGATTTGTTAATCACATTTTCTCAAAACTTCCACTAACTGGGTTGTTCGTGAACAGCAGAACCAATAAATGTAGCATTTTTGCACATTGTATCCCAATTACCTATACCTCTGCACCAAAACAACTCACTGTTCCTCTCTGAGTGTATTCCATGATGTGCTTGCACGTGGGACTTGTAATTACTTCACATGTCTCATAAATCCCTCCACAGTATCCTTGACTAATTACAAGTGGGCAAGCTAATGTATTGTGCTTGGCGCTGAACTACCCACAGGCTGGCCAGCTGAGAGGCCAATAGTCAACAGAACTGTTAAATTCTCAGTTGAAACCTTTCTTCCATGGAAGCACTGATTTGGCTCTTTCTTTACTACCCAGATGCCAGTTTTCATGAAACTTATGGCAGACTTTATATCCTTAGAGTTTCTACAATTTTGCCCCCTCCTTAAAGGAGGGGAACTGACAGATGGACGAAAGAGCAGACAGTGCAATGTTATGTATTTTATCCTTTGAAAACCAGGCTGTAACTTCACTCACAAAGTTATGAAATATCAAACACCACTCACAAAGTTATGTGACAAACACCACTCACAAAGTTATGAACTAGCTTATAAATATGAAATACCTTATAAATATAAAAGGTGAAGCTCTGATTTATGCCAATAATCTCTTCAAGCACTAATGTTTATCTATCCGATGGATTCAGCTACCAAAAATTATTGCATATGCTACAGGAAGCATTATAATTTGGGATTCACCCGTGCCATTATATCAAAGCTAAAATTATTCCATGAGATTTTGGAGCATTCCATGTTGGTTGATGCTACGTGCTTTTAACTAAAAGCTTCTCCTTTCACTTTACATCAACAGAAATGGAACAATTAATGCTTCAAAATACAAGAGAGGCTTTTGTTCTTGTTTAAATTTTTGTACCTTAGCTTGAAAGGTATCTTGAGCTCCTTTGAAGTTTTCCTTTAATATGCTACACCCAAACCACTTCTTTATAAGAGCCTCATTTAACTTTTACATTTTAAAGATCTTTCAATGCAAGCCCAAATATAACAAAAGAAAGTGGTAATTGTTGAAACAGGCAGAGTTGTTGAATAGTGTGGACACTGAATCTTATGGAAGCCACATCCTGGAAGCATCTTGTGCAACTCTGGCTCTAGTGTATAGCTGGCAGGTAGGTCACGTTGCATAGAATTTGCTTCATGCTCTAGACTCATGTTTTCTTGAATTATTAATCAAGTTTAATAATTCACAGAGACCCCAATTCCACAGAGCTTGTGTGGCCCCTTGCAGAGAGCCCCACTTGCTGCCAGTGGCATTCCCTCAGAGGTCTGCTTCTGCAATTCTTAGATGCAGGCATAAACGCCAATTCGCTGAGAAGTCAGTGGTTAGACTTCTACAGATTTCAATGGGCATTGGATTGGACTGTATATTCTTTGGTAAAGGATTGAGTTTTCTCCTCTCTGCAGTTGAAAACAGCTACCACCCAGCTGATACTAACAACAACAACTGAAATGCTGATTTCAGATTTCACTGAAGCCACTTAGGACTGCAGGCAGAAGGTCAAGACAATCAACGCTGAGGAGTGCAGGATTGTTTGCAATTAATCCTGTTACTGCCCTGGCACTGCCAGTGACTATGTAGTGGTATTCCTGCCCAGCAGTCAAGTAGAGTGTTTGGTAGATGCTGCAAAAGCTGTGATTATTTTCCCACCCCTATTTAAATCCCTGAATTTCTTGTGAGTAATTTGTGATAGTCAGTGTACAGTGTATATAATTTACTGTATTAGGAATATGTCATTTCCGATGAACAGCTCTGATGCTGTTATCAGACTTTATCATGAGTGAGCAAATGTTGATGTCATACTGTGGTTTATGAGCCACAAGCTTACGATGCCTATATTTCTGCTTGGTTTTGTGCTTCTACCAGTATTGTGGGAACTCACATGCCATTTCAGACCTTTGAAAATCTAATTCTCATGCACCGTACTTTTTTTTCTTTCTGAACTGGGGCAGATGTCCCTTTCTGTAATAATTTAATTAACACTTTGGAATAATGATGCATTAATTAATGCCAGATTACAATGGAAATGCTACAGAATTACACTTTATATCAACATTAATGCAAAATGAGTTCCTCCTGGATAATATTTCTTACAGAGAATACAAAAAGAGATAATACTAATTAGGCCATCAATTTAAATTTACCATAATTTCAATCCATGTCACTTATCTGTTCTCTAGCACAAAACCTTCTGTTTTACCATACACTTTTTGCTGCATTGATACCACTATGGCAGCCAGACTGGGAGTCATTTCCTAATGTGCATTCTTACACTATAATCCTGGGTTTGGTGCCTGCGTTGTGAAGGACTGAACTTCAAAAATCAGGTATAGACTTACTAATGTTCTGACATAGATCTGTGGGTAGAGAAATTTCACTGGCAAACAGTACCCTCACCAGAGGCACAGGATTTTGTATTGAGCATGGCACATTATTAGACTGTAGCGTGCAGTTCAGGTTATTCTAATTCTTCCTGGCATGGCCCAAATTTGCTGCTGCAAATGCAACATCTGCAAAGTCATTCTTTTGTGAGCATTATTATTTTAACTGCTTTGTACCAGAATGTGACACAAATAAGAAACCAAGGTTTCTGTTCCCAAGTAGCTTCAGTCTCAGTAGTATAGTCCCACTTCCAAGAATAAAATAGTTCATTTCAAGCACGTTTGATCTCCCTTGCACTTTGGTGCTTTTTTCTTTATATGACCATCACCTAGATGCTGCCTCTTGTGCAGACAAGAAAAGAGGATTAAAAAGATAATTCTGAAATGCAAAGCATGAAAAAAATTTAGCAGAGGTGATTCAATTTCAGTGAAAATCCAACAAAGCTTTGCTTTCCTCTCCAGCTGCCCCCCTGACTCTCTGGCAGTCTGTGTGGAACCTGCTGGGTCACCAGAATTTCAGGCTCCTTGCTCTTCTGCAGCCTGGGTCGAAGACCAACAGAGAGTCAAGTCACTAGAGACCAGTCAGGTTGTCTTGCAAGCACTGATGTTCCTTTGGAATTCCTAAGGTGTACAGGGAGTTAGCTGCACTCCAGTCCAAAATATGTAATGAAAAGTAGTTAGGGACCTGGAAGTCTTGGCTGTACCAGCATGCTAGGAGTTTGAGAGTTCTTCACCCACCATGAAGAAATTTGTTTGGAAATTATCAAAGGAAGTTTTTTTACTTTCCAGAATGCAATTTTTGATAATTTGCTGCACTATGAATTTTAACATATTGGGGGATTTTTATTCCAAATATGAACAACACCAAATTTTGAAACTCCCTGTGAAACAGACTTTTTGCACAGCTCTAGTTGCTTTCTTCAAACACTGAAATATCCTTCTTTATGAAGTATCTTTCTCAGTGGATTTTAAATGTATGCTTTTATACTAGCCATTTGTACTAATTTTATTGTATAAAATGGAATGATTTAGTTTAACACAGAAAATGCTGATGTCCTCATAGAATGTTTTTGCCAACAAGGGACTTTCAAGAAGGATTGGCCACTCAGCAGATCAGATCAGGAGACAGTAGCTGTGAGGAACTACAGAGTAGTGACAGAGTTCAAAGAAAATGAAACCCCACATAGATGGTCCTGCTTTACGGAAAAATGTTTCAGCCTGGATAATAGCTCAGGAAATTCTTTTCCCGGCCCATTGCCTATCTTCCAGAGGGAGCCATTCTGTTTTTACAGGCATTTTGAATGAAATGTACGTCATGTAAAGAACAAGCAACTTGTATCCAGTTAAATGATATTAGCCCTAAAACAGGAGTTGTGTGGGATTTGGCCATAATGAATCTACATGGTATTCTGCACGAGAATGAATTTCACACATTGTACTTTGGCTTTAGCAGACTTCTTTCTCTGGAGAGTACCATGCTGGTCTCTCTGCCATGTGGGCAAACTGAGTTCATGCAATAGCTCATCTCCTTTGCAGAATTTATCTGGAATTTAGAAAAGGTCAGATATGTAAATCTGTGTGATTTGTTTTATGAAAGTACCTCTTTATTTGGGACAGTTCACTGTAACTGGCCATCATTGCCCAGGACTGTTAAAAGAATATGTAGTTAGCAGTAATGAAGTGAACAGATTTTTGAAAATATGAAGAAAAGTTATTTTCTGAGGAGCCATCTACTAGATAGTGGAACCGACTTTTTGGAGAATTACAGTAAGCCCTCATCATTAGATGGGTATGTAGCTCAGTGCAGAGTAGACAATGTACTAGAAAAAGGATGATAACTACATGGACTGAACTGATGTTGATCCCAGTGTTCTGGCATTAAGAAATCTCACAAATCTTTTCTATCTAACTTCTGTGAGGACTGGCAAAGAAGGGCTTTTGTAGATCAGGACTCAAGCAAGTATAGTAAAACAGCCTTGCACTAAGGAAAAATTTGCTCTGTGCCAATCTACACTGTGCTTTCCCATCTCCAGTGCTATTAATCCCTTACTTTCACAAGCAATGAAGTATGTTCAGAAAAACTTAAAGAAAAAAAGTGAAGATTATTTTTGGATTTTATATGTAACATCAACAAGAAACTAATTGGATTAAATTTTTTAGTACAAAAATAGCACTCATTTCCAGACTTTTTATTTAGGTTGCCAGTTTTAAATATGTGTTTTTCTCTGTTTAAGTCTTCATCCTGTATTTTTTTCTCATTAAGTTATATGGTCTCAAAATGAAGAACCTTTAATCTTAATTTTTAGATGATCTTAACCCTTCATTGCTAAGAGTGGTATTATGGAGATACAAATAAAATATTTTAGCTGGACAGCTATCTGATGGTGCTGTGTTTAGCTAAAACTACAAATTAATATCTACATGGGATGGAAATAGGGTTGGAGGCTTCCCTTGAAGGCAACATCTTTATGGAACATAAAAATCTAAATATGCAGATGTCAGAGTTAAGTTCAAGTATTTCAGTACCCACATTTAAGTACTAGGGTTTTTTTCTGGCACATTTCCAGCCTTAAATCAGACGTCGAATACTTGTACGGTGGTGGCTGATAGAGGCTTTCAACAGCTTTCCAATTTTAACTTTATGTTTAAGGCTTCTACAGGACATCCTTCTTCTATGACAGCACCAATACATTGGCAACACCTGCCTCTTTCCAGCTGATCACACCTGTTGACACTTATGTGCATTAACAAATCAACTAATAACCTTCTTCTGGTTCTCTTTTACATCTGCATTAATACTGGTAGCTCTGTGCATAGAGAATTATGATACACAAAGTATTCCTTGTTTAAATGGATTTTATTGAGTGCCAAACCTATTTCTGGTCATATTGCTTAATGATACCTCTAACTTAGAAAGGGTAACTCTAAGGAAAGAAAGCTTTTTCACAGATATATGTAACTTTTGAATAATTCCATCCCTGGACTGTCCTGTGAGTTTTACATATTTAAATTTTGTCCCAGAATAGTAGGACAGTTCATGTTCATTTCAAATCTCTGTATTTATGTCGGTGAAAGAGAAAAGCCCTAGAAGAGCCGACTTTAAAGGTTCTGCTGGAAACCAGAAAACATGGTACCCTTACCATAGTGCTGCATGTTGGAGCACAACACAAGTAATACCAAGCTAATTCGGGAGGGGATAATACATCCACAGGGAGTGGGGCAGCATTGTAAGAAGTTACTAGCTTGGATTCTGAAAGCAAGAGAGCCACAGTCAAGTGATGCTGCACCTGAACTAATACATCCTCCATCTTGATGGTGGTAATTAATCAGGGACAGCACTGTACTGATGATGCCGTGCTGCTTCCAGTTCTGCTGCATTGGTACATCCAAGCGTGGTTGCAACTAGTTCAGAAACCATTGCACAGATATTTGTCAAAGCCAAGAAAAATATTAATATCAGCAGTGTTACATGCTCAAATTGTACTGGTGAAAATTCTAAAAATCACTACTCGGGCACATTCATCAGAGCTATACTACGTAGATTAGCTAATGACTATTGAACATTTGAAATATGTAAGTTCAAAAGCAATTAGTGAAAACTGTAACAGTTGGAGAATGTTGAACAAATTCAGAGAAATCATGATCAGCTCACGGATATTTAGCAAACAAGTTTTCTAAGTTATTTCCTATGCATTGTTTATTCACCTCTGATATCATACAGTAAAAATGGTATTTTTATTTTGGCTCCTAGAACATAAAGAAAGTGCGGAAGCCAGCTGAAAGTTTTGCAAGTGTATATGAATGGTGAAACAACTGAGGTAAGTTGGAGTTTATGTCCCTGAACATATTGTACGATCAGTGGATAAGGCAGGGTTCAAATATAGATTGAAAACCACAGGGTATTAAGTATCTAGCAATATTTTACCTTATGGAGTTGAAGTCTACAACTAAACTTAACAAAGAGGTAATGTGAAATACAGTGAAAAAAATAATTGCTGGGTGGTCTCTGCCACATAGTGTATTGTGTGGTGGAAAAAGCTGAGAGCCATAAGAAAGATATTGGGACCAAACCTGACATGCTGTATACATTAAACATCTTGCTATTTACCTTCTGAGAAAAGTTCTTTAAGGAACTCGTGGGTTTGTTAACAAAAACTTTATGGCATTATGGGAAACCCCAAATCTGGGTTGAAAATGCTAGTGTTAGCCAAACCTTTAGGTGGAGCAAATTTTCCAGAGTTACAAAAATATTGGGGTTTTTTGTGAAGCCAAGGAATGGATACCATATAGGTGGATCTCAGCCCATTTGGATAGCCTCAGAAAAAGCACAACATTACTTTTTCATTTGTTTTCATTAACAATGGTGAACTAAAAACAGCTGAATGCAGTACTGAAAGCCATGGCTACGTAGATTTTTAATCCTGGGGAAAATGCAAAGGAAAATACAAAATGAAAGTCCTATGAAACACAGTGAGTGTAAGACTTGTTTGTTTTCTTGATTTTTCATTCTTAAGCGTCAGGGCCCTGAGGGCACCACCAGGCCTCGCTGGCCCAGATCAGCCCCCTCAGGGCTCCCTCCCCCTGCCCACCCACAGGACGCCATTTCAGCCCGCAGGGCCATCAGCCATGCCCTGCGACACCGCGGCAGGGCCCGTCTCCAGCTCCCCACCGCCCTGCTCTCTTCGGCCATGAGCCCCACTTGAGCCGGGCACACCCACAGGCCCACATCCTGGCCCAACCTTGGCCCATCCCCATGCCCAGGGCGATTCCCGGGGCCGGGGCTGCCGTGTCCCCCCCCCCCCCCCAACCGGCGGCCCTGACCCGCCCCTCTCCTGGCTGGGGTGGGACGGGCCCTGGCTGCCAGGCCCTGCCCTGCAATCCTGTGCAGCCTCCATGCTCCCGGCCCCAGCGAGGCCTCGGCCTGCACAGGGCCCCGGTCTTAAACAATAAAGCAGGAGGGCTGCATGTTGTACCGTTACAGAATACGTCAGACCCGTGGAACGGAGTTTGGTTCTTTCTCATCTTCCTGTAAAACCGTGTAGGCGCAGACTGGGGACTTCAAACGTGTGCAGTCGCAGCCTTCCTGCAGATGGTGAAAGAAGTACTGCAGAAACCTCTCAGCTTCTCCACTAAGACTAAGAGGGGGGCAATGTAAGTAAAACGTAGACTTCGGATGAATTTTAAGGGATTTGAGTCAAGCCCGTTAACTGTATACATCATGTTCTCCCCTCCTCTCTGCTCGCTTCAATCTCCTCAAAATTACCTCTCGGCGCTTGATGAGTAAGCACTATAGCCTTAAATGCTGAAGGGTGGCAATGGAGGAAGATTACAGAGTGCAAAGAAGGAGTTCTAGTGTGCCGCCTTATTCCTGCTGCTTTGTTTTTGATTAATGGAACGATAAACACCAATGAGAACTGCTAGGCATAGCTCAAGAGATGTGGACAGATGCCTGTCTTTGGACTTTTCAAAGGGCATTTACTACCTTAAATATTCTATGATTGTAATTTTGGTTGAGGGTTGGTGGCTCTATCCCATTTGTATGGGTATCCAATTACAACTCAAATATTTGCACTTGACAGCAGTTTTAGACTACATAGTTAAATGAAAAATGAACCAAATGCAGTACATACTTTAATAACAATCAGTCTTAAGGGAAGTTTTTGAAGAACAACTTCTGACCCACCAGGATTATTAAACGTCCCATAGCATTTTTTGTAAGATTAGTCACAGTGTCTTTTCTGAAACTCAATTTATATTATTACATTCTGCCTCCATAAATCGCCCTACGGTATCAACTGAATATAGTATTCTTCTGTCACACATGGTTGTAGAAAGTTAAAAAGCTGTCATGTTCCACCTCAGAAATGGATCCACTTTGCTAGAATGTAATGCAGTTCTATTACAAGATTTGGATTTTTTTGTTGTTTTACAATCCAGTACATTTGCAAGAGAATCCCTTATTTTTTAAGTGTTTCTTGGCGTACTCATCTGCATCAATGAATATAGAAATGATAAGTATTAGTATTTTGCAAAGGCGCTAATTTCCAGAGATTGTCCCCTGGGACTGTCCACGAAAGAAAGAAAACCATACATTTCCATTTGCCTGTGTGCCTAAGTGTATGGACCAGCAAAGAACCAAGTTTCTAATTTTTCAAAAGCTCTCTTTATTTCACAAGCAATGACTACATTCTAGATGAAGGTCCCAAAAACCATGATTATTTACTTAATACATTTTGTTTCTTGGCAAGTCTTGCAGGTGATGCAATAAATGTCACTCCTTCCTTTTACTAAGTATCAAGCAAGCAGATCATTCTCAAGTCTTAACTTCTGACTGAGAGGAGAGCCAGTAGCCCTGCTCCTCTTGATTATTATGTATCTCATTACATATTTGCCAGAATGGGGATATAAACGTAGTGCTCTATCCAGATTCAAGTGTGAATAATTACATTCTGCCTACCTAAATTCCCACTGCAATTTCATTTGGGTACAGTATATTTCTTCATTTCCTGCTCTCAGGCCTGTTCTGGCATCTACTGAAGTTAATGGAAAGTTCTCAAAGACTTTGGTGAAGGAAAATCTCCATAAACTATGGTGTAATTCTGTTGTGGTATTAAACTGCTTGAGTTGACATAAGTAGAGTCTGTACCTTATTATAAATTGCTTGCATTGTATATCTTTACAAGTTTGGAAAACTCTTCACATCTTATCAACATTATGTGTATATTCAAGATATAATGAATGGCAGTTACCATATTACATATGTATTCTGTTGGAGACATAGAATCTGTTAAATTTACAGATATATATGGTTCATCCCAGTGTCACTGAACTTTAAGAAGATCTTTATTTTTACTTTAGTGAGGATGTCTACGTAATACCTTAAGAGCAGTAGGGCATAGTAGCCTTCTGAGGCATGGAAATTCTATTTTCTGTCTTTTGTGGATGTGTGCAGAAAAAAATAGAAATATACAGGTTGTTCAAAAACTGAATTCAAGTCCTTTGAATCCCAGATCAATACTTAAACCACAATACTCCACAGCACTTCATCAAGGAATGAACGCAGTTGCAAGTAATTGGTGCTCTGTACTTTCTTAGCAAACTTTGAAATTTTTGCAAAATATATTTTTGCTTTAATAACATTTGTAGAGATAAAAAGTGCAGCTTCCGAACCCTTCTCACTTGTCTCCAGGAAGTTCCTTGGAGGAGACAAAGAGAACATGTTTCAGTGAGCAACACGAAACAAAGGCAAACCAAATTGTAAAGTTAATTCAGACCTGAGCTTTCCTAATGTTTTGGGGTTCTCAGGCCAATCTTTAACAAGAACTGATTTTATTTAGTATTTTAATAAAGTAAGGGTCACCATCTAATGAAACTAGATGACTTCAGGCTGGAATATATTTGATACATTTGTTCCTACCTTCTTTTCTCTTGATGCTTATGCTTTATGAGTTATTCCATTCACTCTCATTCCTATGACTTTTGATAATATTCTCATGAGCCAGGCCCAGGCCTGGGCAGGACATAGCCTATCTCTTTATTCCTCTGAAGTCTGTGTCATGTGCTTTTAACCTTGGCCCAAGCTCTTGGCATGGAAATTGCCAGTATCCTAAGTATATACAATATTCCTTTTCTTTGGCCTTAGACAAAACCAGGAATAGGGCTGGTATAAAAGTCTGCGATGACAGCTTCCTACCATTTCTCAGAAATCAGCAAAGGAATTCTGCAGTGAAGCTACAGCAGTGGAGAAAATCTCAACAATTTAATCCTGTGGTTCTTACTGTGGCAATGGGAGGTCATTTTAATTCAAGAGCAAAAAACAACAGTCTTGCACTATCACATACAGCATTTCTAATAATTTAAATGTCCTCCAAATCAGAAGTGTGGTACAGGTAAGCAAGCCGGTAAAAACCCTCCTGACAAGTGAGATGATTTTATTTTATTTAATTTTTAAATGTTTCTGCAGCTTGCTAGGTTCATAACCTAGGGCAAGTTTAATTAAAGTCAATGAAGCAGTTTAAAGTGAAGAAAAAATTATCATTAGAAAAAAGTGTTGTTTTCTAATTATGCTGTGGACTTTCTCTGCAATGGATTCTTGCCTTTTTAACTTCAGATAAAGCCACTGGTACACGCCAGTGTAGACAGGAGACCTGGGAAATTCCTTCGTAAAATTTCCTTACTAGACATTTGTCTAGATATCTTAGCATCCTTGTGACATGATCCATTTCATTGCTTTTGGTCAACAGTTGAACAAGGTAGATTTTATTTTCTGAAGATTTTAACAATAGAATAGTGTATCATGCAGGAAAGTTTTGCATGTGTAGTTTGAAAACCTTTTGGTTTATGAATCCTTTATTCAGAGAGCAAACCTGTATGATACTGTTGAAGTGTCCAGATTCACCCTGAATTGAGGAATACCATTGAATATGGAGTTATTCTCCATAGCTGTTGTGAATGCTGCTCTGACCCCATAGATGGTCTCAGTAGGATTTTGTTTTGATGTGGCTGGGCAGCTTGCCTACAATACAAATGGCACCCCTCTTACCCTCAGTGGATAAGGATCTGCCAGTTGCATATTGGCTCCAGTCATTCCTTCCAAATATTTCTTGACTTTGTACAGGCAATGGGCAGTCTGTATGCCTGCCAGCTGGTCATCAGCCAGGTTTGTGATATGACAGTGATTCGCTGTAGTAGAACCATTAATCTCTTCTGGAATGGTGGATGCGAGTACTTTCTAGTGTTCATCCTGAGGTACTGGTGAAGCTCAGAAGGGATGATGGTAGGGTACTTGACTGCCCCAAGGTAACAGTCCAACATCCCAGGACAATGTATATAGAATCATAGAGTCATTTAGGTTGGAAAAGACCCTTAAGATCATCGAGTCCAACTGTAAACATAGCACTGCCAAGTCCACCACTAAACCATGTCTCTAAGTGCCATGTCTACACATCTTTTAAATACTTCCAGGGATGGTGACTCAAACGCTTCCCTGGGCAGCCTGTTCCAATGCTTGACAACCCTTTTGGTGAAGAAATTTTTCGTCATATCTTACCCCCCCTCCCTTCTGTTAGATGCCAGATCTCATGCTTTGGCCTTTCTGACACATCCCAGTTCATCTCATCTAACCTACCAGGAGAAGGTATGATCAGCACAATTTGTGCTGCAGCCATCTCATCTAGAAATTTACCTTGAGTTTTTATATTTACAAATCCATCTGCATATCAGTAAGCATTCCCACTGAGCTATTATGAAAAAGCATATGCTGTGTTACACCCGCTATGCTCTAAAAGAAAAATCAGCCTTTATAGTATCCTGCTGTATGTCCCCTTTGTTCAGCTCTACACATTAAATAAAGTATGTATTACAACTTTTAGTACACTTACTCCTTTGTTTTCTTTTAGACAATTTATTCAGTCTTCAGAATCCTTCCATCAAGATTTTGGCCTGATGACTGTCCAGAGGCCTCCTTAAATTAGAGCGGGAACATTAGGTTCTACACTTGTGAAATTCTGAATTGTCCCATCATTCTTCATCACTGTTTTAATGGGCATATTTCTGGTCCTGATGAAGAAAGAGTCTGCTTGGCAAGATGCAGTAAACTAAGCATGAGCTTTGAGTGGGCTTGTTGATAGAGTTCAGTAGAGGAATGTAACATTTACAGAGGAATTTAAATGCTCCTCACAGGGCATTTCTCCTATGAGAAACTCACTAAATGCTCACAGAAT
Source organism: Elanus axillaris (assembly GCA_026212715.1). Classification (NCBI taxonomy): domain Eukaryota; kingdom Metazoa; phylum Chordata; class Aves; order Accipitriformes; family Accipitridae; genus Elanus; species Elanus axillaris. The sequence goes on along the minus strand of JANZLQ010000095.1, from coordinate 17,833,745 downwards.
CAAAGTCTACAATCAAAATCTTTTGCACCTGTCTGGAGAAGCAATGAGAGCATTTCACGTTTATTTTGCAAACTTACAACTTAATAATCAGGTTATTTTTGTAGAAATGATAACTTGTTTGTAACTGTGTGTTAAAAAACACATTGCAAGTCAGTTAGGTTGCAGGATTGAGCGCTCCCAATTTAGAGGATGGCCCTAGAATCCTGAGTCAACTTCTCTCAGGTATGTGTTACGATAGCATCCCTATTTACAAATCACATATTAATTTTGCCTCATTTTGTGCATGAGCAATAATTCGCAGGGAGTACGGAAAGTGTTGAATGGTTCTTTTTAACTTTACTGCCTAGTCTATAGTCTTAAGCCTTATTTATTGTCCACTGTGTCAGCTAATGTAATCCGAACCTGCACAGCATTTGGAATTATTAATTTCTTTTTACTGTTTTCAATGGCATTCTTCATTACAGAATTATCTGAATACATCCCCAGTGAATTTTTCTGTATGGGGGGGCCCAAGAATATTATCCCCATTTTATAGCTGGGGAAAGTGTAAATTAGCTAAGCAGTAGTAAGAAGTCAACATGACAAAAAGTCATCCTGGCACTGTTTTTAAATTTATATCCTCTCGGTGACATTGCATGTCCTTACGTTCCTGTATTATGTGTAAGGGTAAATAGGAATTTTGACCTCTTGTCTTTCTATCACTCATTATGTTGCCTCTCTCTATTACACCATCCTTTATTTGGGTAGTCTCTGCCTTTTAATCTTCACACTTTGGGATTTCCCTTTAGGCCCCCATCATTTTCACTGCTTGTATCTAGACAGTTCACTTTACAGAGAATAAGATCAAAATTCTGTTTAATTGTCCACTATAAAAAAAACCCCACACCTGGAATATTTTTATCTGAAAGATGTGTTTATAAAGCAAAATGGGTTCTGCAAAATGGGTTCCACAAAATGACTACAACATGGGCAGTGTGGGTGCTTACTTGGTCCTAGGACTGAGTAATCCCTTTCAGGGACAATGAATATGTACGCCATTAGCCAAGTCTGACAGAGGATGCTGGTTAACATTAATTTGTTGCTGGTGGTTTTACGAAACAAGACTCTGACTGCTGAAAATTAGACTAAGCAAATTGAGCTTAGTTTGGACAGACCACTGCAGGGTATGAAATGGTCCTTTGCAATGAAAGGAACTGGATTTAAACAGTCATGCACCAGCATACAGAGTGCATATTCCATATCTAAGCCACTCAGTGACTTGTATTTATTATTCAGACTGGCATTCACTTATGTGAAAACTCTATGTATTCAGATTGGAAACAATTTAAAATAATTAACATAAATATACCAACTCCAGCAACAGGCATATCATATTAAGTAACACAAGATGTAGATTTGGGAGTGCTACTAATAAGGTGGATCAATGTGCTCCTGCAGCCTGGGCCAAGTGTACTGGTGACAGTGATTAGAAAATGGTGTTCACAACTGTGAAAATTAAATGCAGGGCCTTACTGTTTGGGTTTATTTAGAGGAAGTTAAGTCCTCAAGCAACTGTAGAATTTTCAATGACGTGTCTTGCTACAATTTTTCTCTAATATAATTTTAGTTGCTTGCAATGACTACTTTTCTTTTTCAAAACAGTACAAATTTGGACACTGAATCATGCTTTGGTGTCCCGTCACTATGCATCGCTGTGATCGCATGGTAGCTAATGGCGCATGGTCTGAGTGCAACATCACTGTTCCAAAACAGATCAACTACTAAACTGATAGGCAGTATAATGAGAAACTCCTGCTGACAGCAGGTATTTCTATTTTATCTGAGAATAATTCACTGAGTAGATAATTGGTGAATTCCCAATGGGAAAAAACTTGATTCTGTCTGAGCATAGGTTACCAAATGTACCACCATAAAATAATTGATTTTGTGATATATCAAGTAGGGACATAGTTGAGACTATTGAACTTTTCACTTAGGGCCTCAGGGTGAACTTGAACCAAGCTCCCAAAGGTGAAGAACCAGTGCTTGACATGTGCGGGGTTTTGCACTCTTAACAGCCTCTTTAACTTTCATTTTCTCCTATTAATCTACTTTCACCAAGATCTGGATGTGCACAGAGTCTCATTAAGATGGTTGAGTTGTCATTGGAGATAATCACCAAAGGAATGTGTTATAAAAGGAGAAAAAAGTATGTCTAGAAAGTCGGAATAATTTTTTTATGCTGTTGTTTTAGTGAAGAGGCTTTGGATGCTGATAGGAAAGTTACTATAGCTATAGGGCACATTTAATTGCATTTTAGAAACTTCTTTTAATCCTGTAATAACAAAAAATTAAATCAGTGCTGACATTTTTTTGTTGCCAGAAGAAGGTAGTAAAAGGGTAAAGAAATAATTGTTAGTTCTGAGAATATAATTAGCAACTTTAATGCTTTAATCTAAAAAATGCATATTTTGAGCCTGGGTGAATGATTAAAGAAAAGATATTGAAAGCCTTTGAAATTTCTAACTGTTTGTTTTTAATTGTAAATTATGATCACTATAATTAGCTCATTTAGTACATTTATAATGTAAACAAATATGAATATACAGAAGTTCAGTGATATATTTCAGGGCAAATAAGAGCAACATTGTGACCCTGGGCTCTATTTATTAAGCCTTTCTTGTAGCAGTTGGCAGTGCTTCATTCTTTCATACTGGTTTTTTTCCCCCTTTTTTCTGGAAGATAAAAGAAAGCTGTACATAATACTTGCAGGTCTCTGCTGAGGTCTTAATGCATCTGGAACTACACTGAAGAAAATACAGATAGAAATCTAGTCCTTTTTGAGCTCCATTTAACCCTCACTCTGAGGCTTTCTTACAACTAGAGCATTTATCATGTTAAAAAATAAATACTACATGTTCTCTTAAACACTAGGTTGTTAATGCTGAGCAATTAGCATTACTGAAAGTGATATTATGTTTCAGGTAGACTTACCTATTTCCATAGGTAGCTATATGCAGAAATGCAGTGTATCTGATACTGGCTGTTCTGTTTCCTGCTGCTGCACTTTATGTAGCATCCTGGGACTGGATTTCAGAAATCTGCTCCTTTTCCGATACACGTGCTGCCCTACACATCACTCAGTAACATGAACAGGAGCTGCCCAGCTAAGACTCCCTGCATGCTAATGGAAACGCTTAATGAGTAACAGGATGTTTTTCCCCCACTAAGTTCAAAGATTAAAATTTGGGGTTTAGTCTCACCATTATTTTTATAAAAAAGGCATCTTTTGTTACATTTCCAGAGCTCAGTTATCATGCTGCGACACACTGCATCCAGTTCCGATAAGTCATGGAAAGTTATGATTAGTTAAGCTCCTTATGAATAGAGAAGGCTTCCCTGAAGGTTGAAACTGGCCTCTAACTTGAGATTTTAAATCATTGTTGAAGTGTTTTGACTAGGCTGCCTTTGTGTACACTAAACAGTTTAAGGTTACTTTTTAATCCAGTGGCGCCTATTTTATGATGTACACTTGCTGCGGATTGAATGTTGTTCTGTTCATCATTGCCAGCTGTCTCCTTGGGATACTCTAGTAACTAATTTATTTTATCTCAGAGGAATGAATTGTCAATAACAAGCAAATAATAACTTTTCTGCTGAATTCTCAAGATTTAAAAAAACCAACCCTTTTCTTCTGTCACACTTTCCCAGTAATGTAAAATGTATTGTGAAGGTTAGTTGCTCTGTTCTTGCGCTGTGAGCCTTCAGGAGTTAAAATGTTTATAGCATGAAACAAAGGTAGAAGAGGTACATATTGCAGCAGTGTATTCACCATATTCTGTGGATATTTTTTAGCTGAAGGAAGTAAGCCCTGGTTATTACAGCTGTCACAGTGACATCTGAGATTTCAGTATCAGTGATTGCCTCACCCGCCACATGACCCTGATCACTACTGTGATTCTCTGTCCACTATTAAACTGTGAAAGGTCTTGGCCCTCCAGGTGCTGTTTCAAGTCTGAAATAGCAACTTGTCTGTCATACTCTCTCTGCCTAACGTAATGCTTAAGGACACAGCAAAAATGTTTAATGTAGACAGGGTGCCATACAGCAACAAAGCAAAGAACACACCTTGTATCTATCTTCATGACTGATGGCAAACAAGGGCACTAATTATGCATAAGGTTATTAAAAATGAGCAAGCTTTGAAGTGACTTTGTGACTTAAATCTCAACAATTATATTTTTTGCATTTCATTTCCACTTTTGGAGAACACACTTGCTTCTTAAAAGTCCTTAGAGGTATCTCGAGATTTGACACAGGAATGGGGGCGTATAATAGTGTGATAATTTTCATGAGTCAAAACTGAAAAATTCTAAAATACTGTCCTATAAAATTTGAGATCCAAAGCAGATCTTTAATGAATTTTTGCTTTTCTTTCCACAGCAGGGAAAACCAAACAAAAATGGTTCTTGGAAATCTAGTTAGAAAAGCTAAAGCTACAAACCAAACTCCAAAATTGTGTGGTTGAAATGAACAGAACTTCCCATGATGCGCATCTTTCCCTCCTTAGTAAGTACCTTACTTGTGGTAAGATTAAAAGTTGCTTAACCTAGGCAACATGAAAGACTTAGGCAGTAGACTTTTCTATGCAAATAGATAAGGCCTATCGGGCCTACCTAATTTTTAGGAATAAGGCATTGGAAAAGATTCTGTACTTATGATAACAGAGCTGGCCCAACTGGCTATTGCTCTGTAAATTGTACAAGCTTTGACACAGCAGTTGTCAGAGGTTTCCAGCCCTGAATGCTTATCTTTTTTAGCCCTGTACTGTTGTTAGTTTCATGTAAACTGGTATGTGGGGCTTGACAGCCAAGAACCAGGGTTTGTACGTTGAAATTCAGCTGCATCTGGATTGTACCAGAAATTAAGTAGATGTAATGCCAGAGTAATAAAGAGGTTGGATAACCAGCTTATGTAATTTTTTGAGTGATGTTAGGTTCTTAAATGTAGTTTTACAAAAATAATTTTTTTTGCTTTGATGGATGTGCTTGTGAGCATCTGACCTGCAATTCCTCCTGTAATACAGAAGGAAAGGTACTTTTGTGCAGAGTGCTTCTGGTCACCCTTGCTAAGGTAGTGCTGAGTTTCTTACAGTGACCCCAATGAACAGGATCTCCAACAAACACAGCTGCAGCACGTTATATTGGAAATTGTGGTTTTTTTTAAATAGAACTATCCACGCTTTCATACCCTTTGCGGTATATTCTGGATTGCAGTTGCAAATACCTTTTTTTATGGCATGAAAGGTCCTCTCTTCATGTTTTGTCAGAAGCATCTCTCCATTTGTAACATATATATTTTATATGTATATATGCATACATGGTGTATATTATATATATATGAAAAAAACAGACGTGTGACTTCATATCTCATGTTAAGAAAAGGCCATCCTTTAAAAATAAAACCTTACAAAATTTTATATAGTTGTAAATTAAAGTTATGAAGTTATATATATGTGAAGTTAAAAGGTTATAAATGCACTTCTGCTTATCTTAGTGGAAAACCAGATCAGAAGTTGTCAGCAGAGTACTTTTAGAAGAGTTCTGTCATGACTCCGAAGATGGAAAGCAAGATAGACAAGGATTCAGAGCTAATGTGAAGAGGCAAAGAGGAAAGGGACGGTATGTGTTCCTGAGAGAAAACCTGAAAAACAAATGTAAAAAGTGGGAAAATTAAGGTGTGGCACTCTGAGCACATGTTTGACATTAACATGTAACAGGTAGGGCTTTTCTGTCTGTTAAATGAAAAACTACAGCTCTGTTGAATAAGGGACACAGACCAAGCCAACGGGATTGGAAAAAAACTTGTTGCCCTTCTATGGAATATCCTAATGGCTGAAATTTCTCCATGCATCCATGATCCATTTGGTGTCTGGATATGCACTGCTTTTTATACACAGTATTTACTGTAATCAGAGATGTCACACAACTAGAACTTTTGGGGGCTAGAGATAGTATTATGTGGTTCGACCAATCCTCCCAAATCCTAAAATTTAAAGACAAAAAAACACTGGTTTGTTTTTGTTTCCTTTTAAAACAAAAATAGTTACTAAAATTTGTCAGTCATTTGTCTGTGGACAAACACTGGATTTGATGCTGCCATTGGCAGTTTAGGGGTGAAAGGCTTTGAGTATAACTCTGTTCTTGTACATTTTCTCTTATGAGATTTGGATGTGCTGTTGAAAAGCCTTGGTCTTCACTATGCTCATAAGTTTTCCACAGTGGTTATGACTAAGGTCCTTAAATGCTACTGTAATTGCCATTATTCACAGTAATGACTTATTAGTAATTATTACTAATAATCTTGATAATCCCCTAAGGAAAAATACTGTAGGTGGAAAGCCACAGATGGAGTCATTATAACAAAGAGAGATTTGTTCCTTGCACCCATCTTATAATAAAATAATTAATTCCCGGCTTTTTTCAAGGGTGATGAAGAGATTTCTGGAGAGAATTCTCATACCAACCCTCTCTGCCCACCTGAAAGGCTCCAAAAATTAAGAGTGGAAGAATGAACAGGCTTCTGCCCTGATTTCTGTGAATAAATCAAGCAGCAAATGTAACTTATTTCCATTCAGCCTTCTGTCTCTCCTGCACTTTTTGTTCATCTTAATTTTCATGGCCTTTTGTGTTTTCATAAGCCTGTAGAGCATGCGGTGGACAAACATACAGTATTCATAGCTTGGTAGACAAAATGTTACCAGAAATTTTTCAGAAAACCTCTTTCTCACAGGATTTGTTGCCAAATACGTATTGTTTTCATATTCTTAAATTCACTTTTAAAAAATGTGCACAAAGCTCTGGCTGTGTTTATCTGCAGCTTTAAAAGAACAACAATCAAAATGAACCGCATTCCATGATCATTTAGTCTTCAGACCCAGTAACAAAATCCTTATTCACTTATACAAGTGCATCTCTGTCCAGTGGTTTGTCCCATACGCAGAATGTGCCTGCAGCTCTTGGCACCATGGAGGGTGGAGAAAGAAATATTTCTCATTGGCTAGGAAGGCTCTGTGCAGATGAAGTAACGTAATCCCGAACGGTGCGCTCAGATTTTTTCAATAAATGTTTTTCGTCACTACAGAGCTTTATATAACAGCAGTAAAGGCAAGAAAGGAAATTAGAAACACAGCTGAGACTGCATCTCATACTTCATAATGGCCTAAAATTCTTACTGTTTATTAAAACTAACACCCCTTGTCAGGCTGTTGATCAAAAATTCTCTGCAGTCTCTTTTCTTTGATCTTTTCATTTTACAAAGCACAGATATTTGTTGCCATTTCTTTATTTAGTTTTATGTCTAAAACACTGAAACTCAAAACTGCTTTCTAAAAATGTTGCATGATAAGGAGTAATCCTGAATTCATCAAGCCAGCAAACTCATCACTAAACAAATTTGTGCACTCCCAAAGAAAGGAGACCTCTGGTGTAACACAAACAGAAATGGTCAAAGGTGGCACCAGAAAGGATGCTTTCAAATACCGGACATGTCTGTGGGCCTCATGCTTCTACTGCTGTCCAGTCAGAGTATGGGTATAAGCTATTCTAATATAAGCATTTACCTTTTGTTTCAGCAGCTCCCTGCCTCCTGCACATGCAAACATTTGAATTTCCTCTTGGCTCAGAGGTGAGATTTATAACATTTATTAAAGTTGCTTTTCACTGTGAGTTTACTGGGCAGAAAGCCTAAGAGGGCCTTTTTTTAAGGGGGTTTAATTGCTTGAATTTACCAGAGGGGTGAACATTATGCTTTCTTTGCAGCACCACTATCCACTAAGATTGCCAGGTGTTGAATTTCCCTAGAGGTTCCCTATTTATTGAAGGAATTCATGAAATATCCATCTATCCAGAGCTGGGGCTTCTAGCATCCCTTTCCCATTCATCGTCTTGATTTTGTTTCCTTCATGGCTGCTTTTGAATTTCTTGATTGAGCCTGTTCATTTCTGTCCATTCCTTTCCACACATGTCCTCCCTCCTCTCTGCTTGAGCACCTCAGCCATTAAAACTGGGCAAGACTTGCCTCAGAATTGAATGCGCCTCAAAGCCTTTTGCTGTGATGTGGCTGCTGGTGCAGAGACAGTTCAGTGTTGGAAGTATACCAGTACTCTTCAGCAGGGCAGAAAGAAAGACAAACAGAGGGCAGGAAAGAAAGAATAAGTGGAGGGAAGGGTGAAGAGCAAAGAGGTATTCTGCAATGTTTAAACTAAAAACCTATGAATAGCCCTTTAAAATCCATGAATGGACTTCTCAACAGATGGCAGCCTTACTGTCAAGCAAGCCCAAGGCAGGCAGACCATAATTGTTAGCAAGTGTATTGTTAAGGGAATTTACTAATTTAGTGATGCAGCAGCCACTTCACTTGAAGAATAAATTGGAATATTTTGGTGCATTTTCTTTAAAAAGTCATCCACTTTTAAGTCCATGTATTAAAATGACAAAGTCTTAAATGGGGGTCTCCTTCACTAAACAAAAGATATGCAAATTACATTTCAAGATTTATATTATGATAAAAACTGAAATACAAAAGAGACATTATCTTGCAAAAATGTAAAAGTACATTGCTTCATGAGTCTATAATGATATAATGTGATGTTGATGTAGTTAAAGATGTCAGAAGGGAGACAATGACCTTAAAAGTTTAAGGCAGACGCATTAATATTGATTGATTTTTAAGAGATTGAACAGCAAGAATATATCTATATATAGCCTGGATATTGGATTGTTTGAAAATTTGAGATGAGATACAGAACATTTCGGTCTTGTAATGCTTTAGACCTAATAGCAAGAACATGCTTTAAATGCAGCCATTTGTACTACAAGAAACTGGATGACGATTTGCCTTGAATTTAGCAGACTGTAAATCTATTTCTCATAAAAATCAGTGGTGTTTGACAAAGCTGAATGATCAGTTCTGGCTAAACCACAAATGCAGGTCTGTCATATGAGATGTCACAAAACTCCAAATGTAGGGGGGGGTCTGTGTTTTGTTGTTTTTTTTACTCTGTTCTATACATACATAGATCTGTATGTAGTCTTATAACTATTTTGAACACACACACACACACACACACACATACACGTGTGCACCCACACGTTCCTAGAACGTATTGAGCACTGTAAAACTACAGCACCTTCTGGCCTTGAACCAAATAATGTGACTGCACATCTATCATGCCATTTTTTCTTCCTACTTTTCCCCAAGCTGGGAGAAGGTGGTGTTTAGGCTCATCTTATATCTGTGTTTATGCCAGCAAAGTCATAAAGAAATGTGCCTTGCATTGAGGTGGAGGGTGCTAAATATTGTGGTATTCCCTTGAGGCAGTTCATTTTATCATCTCAGGTTGATGAAAGTTTCATCTCCTTCATAAATGAGCTTCACTCTTAATATACAGACTTCTATTGGTCAGAGAAATGGAAATGTTGGGCACAGTTGGCTTTTAGACTTCTAGGGACCAGCCACAGACACCATGGACACAGGGACTAAGAATTTAATTTGCAAAAATCTGCTGGCAGCAGAGAACATGGATGAGATGGATCATCTTTCTGAGAAGAGTTCCTGCAGCATTGTACAAGCTGGAGATTTTCATTCAGAATCAGACCTCATGAAACATGAGGTAGATAAACATAAGGTGTAGACCACATTTATAAAAAGGGGTTTTTTTTTGTATCACTTTCCAACAAATCATTAGTCTTTTACCTTCTTCTCTCCAGATATGAAGTGATAGAAAATCAATATCTGAAGGAAAGAGGACAGCTGGGAACCTGGAGTTCAGTGTAGACATTTTGCATAATAGAGAATTCTTGTTTTCAAGAAGCAAAGACAAGAAAAATTATCATGTGGCCACTTTGCCTCCAGATTCAATTTTTTAAATGTATAACCAGAAACAGAAAAAGATGGATACTTTTGGGGAGAACTATCAAACAGCAAGGTGTCTGGTTGTCATAGCTGCATCCTGTAAACATCTACTTCGTTTCACCAATGGTAAAACCTGCTTCGTCCCTCCAGTATAGGAAAATAGCCCTAACAGCCTATCTAGTAAACCAGAGAAAGCACAGTGTCTCCAAAGGGCCTGGCCTGAGTGAGCACCCAGAATCACAGAAAGTCAAGAAATTTGAAGGCAGTCAGACTTGATTTAATTCTTTTTTACTACAAATCTCATTTCAGAGTATGATTAACGGGAGAAGAGACATAAATTGCAAAGTCTTGATCAAGGGAGCTGCTGTCAGGGTACCATCTAGATAAATTAGGAAAAGAATGCTCAGGTTTCTGAGAAAGAAGACTAATGACATTAAGTCAAGATGAAATAGAAAGGAGCAGCATTGCAGGCTGAAAATCATAAAAGACCAGCCTGGCCTGACAAGAAACCCTGAAAAATTTCTTGAACTGAAAGTAACTGGAAGTGCTAAGGAATGACTTTCTTTAAGTGCCAGGTTTTGATGTTACTCAGGACTGAAGATGACCCAGGCACCAAAATTGCTTTTTTGGAACTTGTCAAGACAAGTGAAGGAATGTTCTGGAAGCATCTGAAACAGCAGCTGTTCGTAGCAGCTTTGCACAGTGCAGGTGTTCTGCATCTCGTGTGCTCACTCTACTCAATGGGAATCAGGCCTTTCACTTAAGTCTGAAACAGTTCCATCTGGAGGCAAGCAGACAGTGGATAAAAGGAGAGTGTGAAACCTAGAGCTGGTAGATGTTTGTGTAATTCAGAGAACTTGTTTACAACAAAAGAGGAATAGCAGTCTCCTGGAAGAAGCAAGTGGCCCTAGCTGAAATCACAGGGAAACTGTTTACAAGGGACCTGAATGTATTTGTACAAAGAGAGATTTCTCAGAAGGTAAGATTTGTTTTCATGTATATGAAAAAGGATTTTAAAGAAGTAAATTAAAAGAAAAAAAAAGCCAACCCCCACCACTTCAGTGGTTAAAAGTGTACTCTTGGAAATCTAGAGTGTTTAAACAAAACCAAAATGCCCCCTTTCTCAGGAAATGTTGAATTGTTGTTTAAGTATTGACTTAGACTTTTAAGAAACACTAGTATTCCAAACTAAAGGAGTAGATCTTCCATCAGAAGTCTCCTAGCTTCAGATTTAGATTATAATATAGACTAACATTTCTGTAGCCAAGCACTTAGTGTGATCAGTACTAAAACTGTGAGATTAGCTAATGTACTTTTCTGTGATGTGTAAAGTGAATGCCAGGATGCAGCACTGTACCTAACTGCAGTAGCATGAAGTTATGCTTCAACAGCATTCCATTGTAATGTAGGATTTTGAAGGCAGGGAAGCAGTCTCTGGAGTGTTGCGCATCAGCAAGAAATTATTTTTGAAAGTAGAAAATAAAGAGTTTGAACTGATGTTTAGAACAAATAAATGGGAGCAGCAAAACTTTCAGTATTAGTATTACACCCAGCCATATAACAATAACTAAATGAAGCATGTATTTAAAATTTGGTGAGTAGCTTTTGTACGTTTTAGTTCTGTTTGGCTCAGCGGGTGTGCTGCACTTTAGACTTCAGTCTCCAGGGCTGTCAATCCAACAACTTTCACAAGCACTATATTCACTTAAAAGCTGAAAGAGGAAAAATGGAAGGGGATGATGTTAATAGCACTTAGCACTTATATAGCTTTTTCCTTCCTGAAAGTACAGTGCAAACATGAGGTAATTAACAAGTACTTTGTCTTGGAGATGCAGATGTGTATCTAAACAACCTTTTTAAGCAAAGAGAATACAGACTTGTAAGACCAACTATGCCCAATTGCACCTTTTCAAGGTTAAATATTGAAAAGTGGCATTCATGGTATCATTTATCCCTGTAGTGGGTCAATAAGTTCAGCTTGTGGAAACCAACACAGTGTATTTTTGCATGCAGGGCTCCTTTTTCATTGTGTAAAGAACTTACTGTAATAATTTCAGATTTTACTTGATGAAGCACTTGCTAGGAAACCACTGGCAAGTTACACAAGGGGGTGTGCTGAGTAGAGTCAAAATACATAGTTAGGTTGCACAGACACACCAGTTATTCAAACTGTCAACAGCCTCTGTAGCAATTCTGCTGTGCCTGCTTCTCTCCAACTCCAGTGTCTGCCCACCTTGTATTAGATATTCTGAATACGGCCCGCAAAGTCTTGTACTCTTGGACAGATAGATATCCATCTAATCCACTTGCTTAGTAAGTTCAAAGCCTTACAAGGAGAGAACCAGGAAAGAGAGGTTCAGGTAGCACTGAGAGAAGTGAAAGCCTTTTGAGAAGAAGGGACAGACTGTAAGGATAAAACTACAAGTCTCAGACTTAACACTCCTCTAGAAATGAGGAAGAAAAGTGTTGGCAGCTATGGTGTGTTTTCAGTGTGCTTTTTTTTTCTGGTTAAAATAAAGGTTCAGTGGTGTTTGCAAAGCTGGAAGTAGACTCATAAGTCAATTTGATAATTAAAGAGAGCGCTTGAACTACCAAGAGCTATCACTGCGGATCAGCCAGGATGCAGAGGAAAGTCTACTGGGGGAATTGGCCGTTTCACTCTCCTCTTCATTCTTAGGCCATTATGAGTTTAGGATGGCAAATCTGTCAATTTTGCAATTTCCTCCAGTAATAGAGTTTTGGCAGAAGCTGATGCCTGTGCTGTATTGTACTCATGCACAGTTAGGTAACCAATGCATGCTCCATTTAAGAGGGGCACAGAAAGCTTCTCAAAGTTACTGCACTATAGTCTGTCTCTCTGTGCTGAGCTCAGCTGCTGAGAGCAGAGGAGGTGTGAAAAGGCCTGTTAATAAAAGTCTGTTTAGATTTCATTACTGTAAGCAGCCAAATCAAGACAATACAGCTCTTGCCAACCCTCTGAGAATTTCAGTCCTCTCTGGAAATGCTTTCTTTCCTGTGCTGGATACCTTTCGCAGTTGAACCTTTCTTTATGCAATGCAAGCAGAGCTCTCCTCTGCTGCCTTTGAAAAACTGAGAGAACGGAGACTCCCTTCCAGTTGTAGAGAATGGAGCAGGAAAGGGCAAAGAAGGAGCAGCGGGTTTCTTCTTTCTCCTGCTCACATATACTGAAGAAAAAGCATCTGGCTCAACCTTCTGTTTTTCCCCCCTTTTGTTTTTAACACTAGAAATGGGAGCTCCTTTGGGTTGCAGGAGGAAAAAGGTGACTGGCATGGAGGATGGGCTAGATGTGGCAATCTGTTGCTGCAGAAATGATGAAGGCATTGAGAAAGGACATATCTGACTGATAGGTCCGTGGGATAGGCAATTATAGGTTGGTTATGTTCCACTCATAGTTGGGGTTTGGGGAAGCTACGTCTTGCCAAGCTCTAGCATGGCTTTTGCATTTGCCCAAAAGAGTCTTATTGACTAGACCTAGAGAAGTCTCCTACCAAGACTAATTGGAAGAGAGCATGCCGTGAACCATGAAGAACTTAGAAAATATTCGTTTCTTCTTCAGAATGGCTCTGGCCTCTGAGCAGTGAAATAAACCTGACCATTTCTGAAAGCAAGCTTGTAGCTTTGGAGGTATCCTTGACTACATGACCAGCACTAGTCTTTAACCAATTTGAAGACTTTAGTGATGTTTTTCAGATCACTATGAAAGAAAAATCCTAACCTGTGGCAGACTTGCAAATGGTGTGGACAGGTCTTTCTTTTCCCCAGAAGATGAAACCTCTCCATTTCCATCCCTGTAATTTCCTTTGTTCTGGTCTTTTTAATGTTCTGCAACTTTTGCTTAGATATTTAGATATTTATTAAAGTTTTTAAATGCTTAAGTCTTGATGAAAGCAGATATAGGTCTCCTAGCTATAAATGCAGCTCTTCCTCTCTGTATCAGTATAAACAATCACCAGAATATACTGGGGAAAAATACATATATACAGATGTCAAAACCCAGCTAGTAATAAATGACATGAAATGGTTGCTGGGAAGCTGAGTCAGTCCTGTTCACCATATATTCCACTGTGTTATGCTTTTGTTATGAATTCAAAGTAAATCACAAACGTTAGTAAAATCTTATTTCACTTTTTTTCACTTGTCCACTTGTATTTTCTGAATAACTCTCAAATTTTACATGATTAATGACCTAACTTAATCAAAAGGAAAATTCTTCAGAGAAGAACGCATTTTAAATAGCACATTGCCATATACATATTTTGCATCATTACTAAGTGATAACATAATACAGTTAATGAGTGCCTTTCTCACTAGTACAACTTCTTTGTCATGAGGAGTAGAATTTAGTCCTCTTCATCTTGTGTTATGTTCGATGCTTGCAGTACCTAGCCCCATCAGGAGATCCAGAAGGGTGATATTTCATTTACTCCATCACTGCAATCTTTGCTGTAGAGTTACTTAACAAAAACATTTTGTTATATGAAGTGTTTAGTGGTGTAGTCATTGAAGTCAATATGACTTTCACAATTGATTTCAGTCAGGAGTGTGTTGACTGTGACTGTGTCACCCCAGTAAAAGATGAACATTGTGCCCTTTTAAGTAATGTATTGCACCTATATTTTTAAGAGATCACTTGTAAAAAATGCCCCGAAAGAGGAGAGGAGGAGAGATGTGCCTGTTAGTGCAAAACTCACCTTCTGAATTCTGTTTCTGCTTGCAGGAGAAAAATACAGAATGTAAGGCATGTGCTGTATATCAATATTTATTCAAACTGTCTTCTTACACATTGTCTTTCTGATGCTACATGGTGTTCTACTGTACTATTTCATAGCACGATGGCTAATGTCCTGCTCCAAAAATTATCCATTAAAATTTTATCAATTTTGTGTTTTGGTGAGACAGTATGCGGAAATGCCATTGGAAAATTAGATTCCTCTTTGACATCAGGCGCCCAGTCAGCAATCCAGTCCCATGTGTTTCTACTGAGACATTAGGATTTGATATAATTTTGGGCAGAAAACATTTTAAAATGAAACAATTGAATTTTCTAGATGGTCTTGGGGACCACTTAGCTTAAGAGAATACACTTCCAAATCAAAAGCTTTTCAATCATTCTAAATATTATTTGGATGATATTTGCTTTATGTGTAGTAGCAGTTTGAATTTGTATTGAATGTTTGACTGGCTCGTGCTCGCATAGATGATGTATAAAATTATTATTTCATATTTTTTTAGTGTTTGCATTGCAAGTGACATCTGGCTGACAGGATCTTGAAGAAATGGGATACGAAGTGAATGCTGCAGTTACCACAGCATCGTATTTATCAAAAGGCTTAAGGTTGGTCTGTCTTTGTTTAACATATGAAATTCACAGCAATGAATAAGAAACAGCACTATTTTTTTTTTTTTTAACTGAGCTGCTTAGAAAATGAAGATAGATGAAGAAAAAATGTTAATGGTATTCTGTATTCTGTTCATTGAATTAATTTATGTAGACAATTATGCATACTGGCTGAAGGACAGTTCTCATCTTGTTTGGAGGGCGTTTTTTGCTATTATACCTTTAAATTTGGGTTAATGTTATATAATTCATACACACTATATCAGAGAGATATGGAAGTCTGGAATAAGGTACTACAGCAGACTGGCACGGTTCTTTTTAAACTTGTAAGTGTTCAGCTACACAAGTCGAAGGGTGGCTTTGATTCTAATTGCATTATAACTTTGAAATATACCTGTTGAAATACTGTCTTCAACCAAACTCTTACCCTAACAGCTTTTCACTAAGCTTTTGATGTGTCACTTGTTGAGTGGTAAATTGTATCTTGATAGAATATAATACAGGTTTTAAAGATTATAGTATTATTTTACAGTTCAAAATGTGGTATGAAAATTTATGATTTTCTTTAGCAATATGACTTCAGCCTTTAAAAAGGGCGTCTTCAAAATGCATGCTGTTTGGAGGAAGCTCAGCCACGGTGTTACAGCACAGTAACAGAAGTGATACAGTGAAGTGTCCAGCTTCTGGCCATGCCCTGGCAAGGGAGAGGAATTGGCTGTAATACTCTGACTAGAAGGGTCTCTTGGACACGCTTTGTCACTGTCTTGATACCATTCACCCTTACTGCTTATTAAGACTGTGGACTCAGTGTGAAGAAAACCCACCCCTACAGAACTCGCCCATTATTTCTCAGCTATCCTGGGAAGGAGCCAACCTGGGGGCTGTTACACTTAGGGATGTGGAGTTCAGAAGAGAAAAGCACAAAGAAGTTGTATGGAGATGGTAAGGTGGGTAGAACAGACTGGGAGAGGGAAAGTCTGCCTTAGAGAGACAGACAGATGTCAGTCTAAGTAATCCAAAAATAATTGCATCAGTACTGGTGCCAAGTTATTTTTCTGATCTATTAAGTTATCAAGCTGAGGGCACTCAGCATCTTCCAGGACATATAAACAAATAAAAAATCCAGCTTTGTGGTCCAATTCACAGGAAGAACGAAGTAACGGTAATTGTTCTTTAGGTATGCAATTGGAAGGTCTAGTTGGGAAACGTAACAAAAAAAAAACCCCAAAACCCAAACCAAAATGAAAGAAGTGGGGCAAGAAAGACAAAGAAAACAATTCAAAACTGTTCAAAGAGGAAAATTCTATTCCTTTAAGTGAACCTCAAGAGGAGCCCATCTATTTGCTGATGATATACTCCTTTGTTAGGCATTGGCAGTGTGATTACCCTCCACTCTACTTTTCTCTCCTCTTTTGCAAACATCTCTAGTCGATAAAGAGATTTATCCATTGCCATACTTGCCTTTCCTAGGAGTCACGAACTTTCATTTTTATTATAGGAGGGAAAAGCTTCTTTTTTTTTTTCTTTCTTTTTGTCAGACAATTGAACAAAGAATACTGAGATGTTGATCACTTCAGACCAGCAAAGAGGAATATCAAATTAGAGCATTCAGAGCAATATGTATTCTGAGTGAAGCAATGACAGGAACAGAACCAATCAGAAAATCAAAAGAGATGATACTGTATCACAGTCTGCCATTGAGACTGGTTTGCTAAGCATTGCATAGTAGTTCTTTTTAACAGTTCTTTAACCATGCAGAATGCTATGTATGATTCATTGGAATATACTTTGCACTTTTAGATGAAGATTATAAAGTATTTACCTTGTGTTGGCTTAGGATGTTGTGGCAAAGAACTTGCCATGCAGGAAATGCTAGGTACCTTATCACTTAAAAAATACAGTGGGTGCTTTTGGAGTCTTTCTGAATGGGTCCTATTCACTGTTGCAATTTCCATGTGCTCCGATGGTTTGTTATAGATGGAGTATTATATAATGTAGCCTGCTTACCTGTTTTCCGTGTTGTCATTTACTCTTTTGAACACAACACCTTTTCTTGAGTTCTTCTAAAGCTCAAGAGACCTGATGTCAGTGATTCCTAAAACATACTCCTTTGTCCTTCTGCAAGGAATGTCTCCAAACTCTCCTTTCTCTTTCAGTTGAGGTGGGCCAGTCCCCACATCTGAAACTTTTACTCAGTGTATCTTTTCTTACAAACAAAATGATACATATACAAAGATATACAAGGTATATTGAACTACTTTTAAACAAGTCTGCAAGTCCTCCTGCCTTCTGTTGCGCTAAAATCACAGAAGTCTTCAATTTATTTTTTCACTTCCATTCAGCTCTGTGTTGTATTATGCTACATAGTACTTCTGTCTCTACTTTGTGATATATGAAACAAAGCTGTTACAGTTTCTTAGCCAATGTTATTTATGCTCTGCGATAATGTATATTACACTTGTATTCGTCTACTTCTCTGTCTACCTAGCCACACGCTCAGATTTTGTCGCTTCTGGTTAAGATTGCTAGACTTCCTGTATGCCAACACAAACAAAAAGCAAGGAAATAAGTGGTTAAGTCATTCAACACCCCATTTACACTACTCTCATCCGCTCTCTTTCTCAATCTCAACTACCTCACTTCCAATGTCCACAGTCCTCACATTTCCAACTTCATCCTGATTACATTAGGTTTCTTCTGTTCACTGTTCAAAATATTTCTTTGGCCTGCTGCACGATTTACACTTTATACCTTAAGTATTTGCACCCCAAACAGAGACATCCCATCATTAATTAAAAATTTTAAGAAGTCTGTTAATCATGGTTATTTGCTACATTGCCGGTTCTAAGACTGAAGGAAAACTACCTAGCTGTAGAACAGAACTGAGAGCAATAAGGCTGAAGATACAGGATCTGCTTTCTTTGTATTGAGATATTTTGGTAGAAAGCTTTGGGGTAAAATTTTCAGAAGTGCTGATAGATTGGATTTTTAAAGCTATTTAGGGGCTGAAAAGTCTAGTGGGCTACTTCTAATATTTTTAATCCTTTTATTTCTTACTTCTATTATTTCATCATTAGAAATCTGTCCCTAAACTTAGATATGATATTCTCCATTGCACTTACAGTTTTGTGGCTGGGTGTAGTCTTTAAGACCTGTACCTTTACCTTTTTTTAGCATTATGACAGTAACTGTACTGGTAGTCCAATTAGCCAGTGTCTTACTCCACCTTCAGTTAAGATTTTGGTTTCTCTTTACAAATTTAATATGGTCATTTATGCTTGGTGTAATATTAGAATTTCTATCAAAACAATGGTTCATCTTTTTAAGAGCTGAGGGTCTGGGAAACCACTGTATTTTTTAATATTGTTCTTTGTGTGTTGAGTAGTGAAGCCATGCTTCTTCATAATAGTTTGCATTTACAGTCTGTTTCACAGAACAAGGATAGGTCAGACTTCCTCTATTGCTCTTTTGAACCTTCCTCACCCTGTGGGGAAAGTCAAACTGGTCAAAGGTCTGATCCCTTTGAAAGTCAGATCTTGGCACTTTCTTCTGTGTGGGTGAAGATGAAAGTGAATGAATGACACTCAATATAAACAACCTTTTCTTTTCAAGAGAAGACTAGTAGCACCTACATGTACAGATACTCTGCAAGAACGGAGTTCTCTAGACGAAGTTAATGTCAGTTGAAGTACCTGCAAGTGAATTTTGAGGCTTATTTTTTTAGGAGCAATGTGTATATATAATAAGAGCCAGAGAAAAAGTATTCACTTTTTATTTAAAGTCTAGGACTAATATTAGCTGTGATAGACTGATGAACTGCCTAAGACATTTCAGTACAATAGCAGACACTGAATATGTTTGGGGGTTTTTTTAAAGTTTGGTTGGCAGAAGGCAGCAGGAAGGGGGGGGGGAAGCATATGGACATAAGCACACAGGCAAAGCCACAAACCTGAGGTTTTTTACACTCCTCCCTTTTCTTTCCCATGTTGTTCCCAGTTCTTGCCTCTACAGGAGTCTTCAGATAAACAGCAATCCTGAGGTATGGTACCATAATGACAAAACCACTCCGAAGAGGGTGGAATGGGAAAGAAAGGGGAGATCCCATAGGGCAGCTCATACAATGCTGATAAATAAAGTCATGTTTTGTAGTTCACACTT
The DNA here is from genome assembly GCA_026212715.1 of Elanus axillaris. Classification (NCBI taxonomy): domain Eukaryota; kingdom Metazoa; phylum Chordata; class Aves; order Accipitriformes; family Accipitridae; genus Elanus; species Elanus axillaris. The sequence continues at coordinate 17,814,334 of JANZLQ010000095.1, read as the reverse complement.
TGTGTTCTTGCATTCAGGAAAAGTATAACTGAGACTAATTCCCTAACTGACAAGAGTCCCTTTAAAGCTGAATTACAATTGAGAATAAAACATTTTAAAGAAATCTAGTCCTTTCTTTGTTATTAACTTTGTTTTCTCTATTATGCCAAAGGCAATACAAAGATGTAGAAAGAGAAGGAAAGGAGGAAAAATGACGCTCAGTTCCAGGAAAAAAAAAAATTGTTATTCATTCTGCCAAATGAGGACCCCAAAGTACAAGCACTGAGAAGAATTTGAGACTTAAAATATTTGGGGGCTTTCCCCTTGCATTCCATTTGTTTTCTATCACTCTCCCCTCTGTTGCCATGCTGTCTCACATCAAACACTTGGGGTCCAATTCTCGACCACTTTAAGCCTTAGTTGTGCACTCATTTTCCTTCAGCTTACCTTCTCAAAGTTTCAGGGTAGTTTAGAAAAGAATGTTGCCTGCTGGAAACATTGCTTTCCCTAATGGCAACACACTAGTGTATTGAAGATATTCGTCCTCCTAGATTAGAAGAGTTTCAGTTCTTGTTCCTGGAATCATAGGCTGGAGAAGAAAAAGTATAGAAAGACCTCAGAAAGCTATTTATACCCCTCCTGTTGTGGCTAAATGCTGTTATGACACATCTGAAGATATTGCTGGTGACTGACTTGGGCCTAATCTATTTAACCAATGTTTTGGTAGAATATTTGCATTTTTTCCCCCTCTCCATTAACTTTCTAAGGTTGGAGTTCTGTGTTCTAATTGTCATGGTTTGGATGGGTTTTTTTTAAATGGTTTTGGTCCATGTTAATCAAATTGGACTTTATTTATAGATTTTTGGCTGGTATAAGCCCACCCTGCCTACTCTGCAGGTGATCACGTGGCACTCAAACCAGAAAAACATAATGTGGAAAGCTGCCGGTATTGATGGTAGTAGCTGTGAATTCCAGTGATACTTTTAGGGATGGAGAAGGTCCTGACTGTATGATCCTTCCAGTATATATGTAGGTGTCTGGTCCTTGTGTGTGGACTAATTCTTTTTGAAGTCTTCTGTACAGATAAAACTTGACTCAAATCTGAACAGCCCTTTAGTAACAGCTATTTTGAAGTCTAAAATCCTTTAGAAACACTGTTTCACCATACAAGAAGTTGACTTTGGCTCAGTTAGCAGAGACCCTCATGTCTCAGAAACACGGAGATCCCATTTCATACCTAAAATAAAATGGGATTTAGATTGCTACGCTCTAACCATAGCCATGTGGTTGGAGACTGCTAAATTCACATGAGAATGCCTGTCTGCTTTCCTTCTGACAGACAACCCTCTCTTTCTACTAGCAATTGTTTCAGTATAATACATTTTCAAAATAATCTTTCCTTGATCAGCAGACTACAGTATTTTATCATTTTGTAGGTTTTGTTTCCTTCATGGGTGAATACTTCCACCAAATTGTACTTAGTATCTATTAACTTGGATTTTTAAAAGATCAGGTGGCTTCCATATCTCATTATGTTGGTCCTCAAAGTTTGTTATTTCTTTCAATTTGATACCACTGCATGCTTAGAACTTGATTTCTCCCTTGTCATCATATCTAAAAGAAGGATCCTGACAAGAAGCCTGTCTTACAAATCATGAACTGCCTGGGTGTGACTGTTATGCCCCTCTTTTATTGAAGGAAGTCTTTATTGAATTTCTAATCTTCAGGTAGTTCTTTCTAGATACCCAAATCTTTTGTTGTTTACTTTGGGCATCTCTGTGTTCTCAGAACTGCTCTCATGATACGATGGGATGGTTTTTTTCAACCAGTTGAGCTTTTACATTCAGATCTATTAGGGCATTCTTACACTGTTCCACCTGCTCTTTGGCTCTCTTGGTTCTTTGTCAGAGGTCAATGTCGAGGTTGAAACTTCAAAACATTGAAGTAAATAACACAACCTACACTTCTGGTACTTTTTTCAAAGGGTCAGCTTCCCAAAGAAAGAAATGGATAGTTTTGCAAAGTTATGGAAACAACAGTGGTAGAAATAATAAAAGGTGTTGCTCATATTCTGTTCTATTTCCTAAACTATGAAGTTTGCCTGTTATGTGAGACTTCATGCTAGAGATGTAACTGTGTTTGTGTTTGAAGATGCCTGGAGTATTCAAATTACAACTACTCTGAAAATAAATATACTATGCATTAGCATTTGAATGTTCATGTCCAGAATGACTTGCTGTGTTGATACAGGTATTTTCTCATCTGTGTTATGCATAGCTACTGTAAAATACAAAATAAAGACACAAAATGGGGAAGAGGAGAAAAACAAACAATTTTTTTTTTAATTGGACTGAATAGAAGTAAAAAACCAAAAAAGTCTGAGAAGCCATTGCTTGTTTTATAAGTATTGTGGATAGATATACTCCCAGTCAGGGATGGCTGGTGCATATACTTTATTTCCACTGAGGCAGCTTCAGGTTTATAACTGTTTGCATAGAAGATGTTAGAACAATTTGTAGGCTATGTGCAAATGCATGGTGTAGGTGTTTTGGCAGACTTGTACAAGCTCAACTGTCTACCATTAGGAATCAGATCCAAATATGTGTGTGTCCAGTCACAGTTAATATGAGTTACAATATTTTGTTGTGAACATCCAAGCAGGCTCCATTACTAGTCATAGAGCTCGGACACAAATGCTCCTGTGAGGGCAGAACTGCCCTGTTAGCTATTTGCAAAAGTTTTGAGGTGCATTAATCTCACTTGAAGCTCTATGCGTAAACAAGAGCTCTCTCTAGATATTTATTTAGTTAATTTTCTTCAGACTTCAGGACTGATATGTTCTACTCGGATGTGCTTTTTAGGTTTCTTGTTGGTTAACCCTCATGATTAGGTTATTAGGTTGGCACTGCTGAATGGCAGTTCGCATTATGATGCTTCAGACCATAAGAGGTTGAGATGAACTTTTTTATTAAATTCAATTTGTTAAGACTTTGTTTCTGTTTCCCCTTGCAGTCTTGTTTTTGTAGCATTATACAATAAAGACAATATATGCAAGTTTTATGTTGGTACATGCACATGTATCTACCTGCATTTATATATGTATACTGTGTTTTGGGGGATAATGTGCTTGTGAAAGAATCTGTACTAAAGAAAGTCTGAAGCCCCCTATTCTCCTGTACAATAGGACTACTAAGGAACTTCCAGTAGACCTTTTCTCTTGCTGTCTTCCAAATACACTTGTATTAGGTCTGGGTATGAATGTTTTTAAGTCTCTAGGGTGGCCGTAGTACACTTGCCCCCAAACAGGACATTCATTTGTAAATAAAGCTGAGTTTCTGAATTCTAGCTGCTGTCTATTGTATTTGAGAAGTAATGAAATGTCTGCCTAGACTGGAGGCACTGACCTAGAAAGATAAACAGGGAGCACATGTTTGGTGCTTGTGAATTTCTATTTGTGGTTTGCTTTGATAATTTTGGCCTTCATATAGAAGTAGTCACTTGTAGACAACTGGCAGTTACTTTTGAGGCTGTGGGTATAATCCATTAATATCCCCTAATTTAATGTAACCATCCAAATCAAACATTCTTCTGTTTTTTAAAAAAGCCTGCAGGTAATGGAAGCTTCAGAACATTCATATGTGTAGTGTTACGGTAGAAAAGTCTAAATTCTGTACTCAAAGACCTGGTAAGGTCCCAAGCTCATATTAATGCCACTTCAAGCTTCTAAGGGAATATTTTGACTGTTTGCCATTGGCCCTGTTTCTTATGGGAAAGCAAGGAACTAAATTGGTGCCCGCTGGCTTTTAATACATCTTTTTAGGGGAGGTCAAAACTTGGGCCAAAGAAAATGGGGGACCCACCCCAGTGTCTGTGCCTAATGACATTAGCAGATGTAGTCTTCTGTTCTCTAGACACATCTATGAAGTCCTACAAATACCCAACCTGTCTAGTTTACTGTGGAAAATGGTGGTACCGGTGGCAAGACTCTTGGTGTGTGCAAGTACTTCTGATTAATCTGATATAGTAAATGTTAGGTTTCCCAAATGAGGAAGCAGCTCTCTTCATTCCTAATTTGAAAGATTTTATGCCATGAGACCTGGAGAATATTGAGTATGGATTTCTTGTGTTATATAAAAAAATCAGACCATATTTCAGTGAAAATGTAAGCCACTGTTCTTTCATTAGTCTGCATTAGTTTCATTAATCCATATTAACTGTAAGATACCTCATCAGCAAGTTATCTTACAACTGGCAAATAGATACAAAGGAATCCTCAAATCTGTCTTTCTCGTGCAGATGTCAGAGTCCTATAAAGCTGGCCCATAAGGTGCCTTCCACTGTGATCACTGTCATACAGACAGATCAAGCCATAAATGCCTTTGAAAAAGTCAGTCTAAGGATATCAGTTTAACATAGGCTGAGGAAGCTTGAAACAGTTGTATTCTTCTCTCTGCTTTTAATTGCTTCTTTGTGCAGTCAGTCTGTTAATAATCTGTTTGTGGTGTTTATTATTTCTGAATCTTACTTTACTTGGCCTGTGTATAAGCTTTGTCTCCTTTTGGCTACTGTTGCCTCATATTTCTGAAGAATAAGATCTTATTGGTATGAGGGGAAGCAATATGGAGGATGTCACTTTTGTATTTTTCCAGTCTTAATGTTCCCCCCAATGACAAGAAGAGATCACTAATAAATATAAATTTGATAACTCAGAAAACCTTTTGTTGAACAGTCTTGACTTCTGTTTTGTACTAGTTTAAGTCATTCCATTTGCATACAAAAATAATCTCTCTTTTTCCCATCTGTTACGTTATTGATTTACTTCTTTCAGGTAGTTATCTGCAGTGGTGCACACAAACGTTCATAGTTTAATATTGTCATTTTGAGCTGATTTCCTATAGTCTATTGATCATAAACCATGAAAAATTTAGGATGCATTTCATCATCTTTTAAAAGTTTATTACAAACTTTGGAAACCAATTCTAAGTGGGTTTCACAATAACGGGTGCCTTTACATTCTTTTTTGATGCTCCATACTTTTGTGACACTTGATAAATATCACTCTGTAGACCAATAAATAGTAATTTGGAACTAGCTTAGACCTTGTTTGCTTTGTTTGGATAACTGAGTGTGTGTAATCATGCACACAGACAATCTGAGTCATAGCCTGCCAACTCAGATGGCAATAATTGAAAATGCTTCTTCCTGATGGCTGGCTTTATCTTGCCACAAGTGAAATCAGTAGGTAGTTTTAGCACACTCCTCCTGGTTGGCAAGTACCATCACAGATGGTGTTAACTAGGAGCCTTCATGATACCCTCAGCAGGTGAACCAAATATTGACCTGCAGTCTTTGGGATGGCCTTCAGAAGACAGTGATGCATTGGAAATAGACTGAGAGTATCACCTATGCTTTAAAATGTCTGATAAGTCATCTTGATGCAATAGTTAGTTTGAATTAGTATGTATTAGGTTCTCCACTCAAACTTGCTTACTGTGTGCAGATGGAACTCAAATTATATGCAAAACTGGAGTTACAGCTCATGCTAATACAGCAAAGACAAAGTCCAGTGTGAGTTCGAATACGTTTGTCTTTAGTAAAAGGCAAATGCTCTGAAAAACATGCTACCTGCAATGATCAGTATGAGACAACCAAGTTGGTACAGCTGAAGTCCAGCTTGCTTGTCTGTTCATCTGTGAAAATGGCCCCTCTCTATCTGTTGGTGAATAAAATGGCATGCTTCCCCTTAAATACAGTACAGGACAATGAAATGTGTCAACCTCACTTTCTAGATATGCACTCTGAGGAGCTGCTGCTTAACAAATAGTTCTGGACACCAATATATCCTAAGGTAGTCAACAATTTGGAAGGAGTTAAGAGAACACTAACAAAAGTTATTAAGAAGTTGGAATGATGAACGTTCCATGTGAGGAAAGAGTAAAAGAAATATAAATAGGTTGGCTGGCTGACATATTCCAACTGGCTATCTGGGGAAGCTTCATGATAGTAACATCTGCTAGACTACAGACATGACTGTCAATAATCATGGAAACTGTCTCTTTAAAACTGTTGTCCATAAGGTTGGACTAGCTGTCCTGGTTTCAGCTGGGATAGAGTTCAGTGTCTTCCTAGTAGCTGGTAGGGTGCTGTGTTTTGAGTTCAGTATGAGAAGAATGTTGATAACACTCTGATGTTT
>JANZLQ010000095.1:17779554-17808062 GCA_026212715.1 Elanus axillaris | reverse complement strand
TCCCCATCCCACTTGGGGTGGGGGAAGGGGTGAGCGGCTGCGTGGTGTTAGTTGCTCGCTGGCCCTAAACCACGACACTAGCTCTGCTCCTGGGTTATTCCACAGCAAAAATACTCAGGTGACTTAAAACCAGACAGATCACCAGGAGCTGAGACTTCATTTTACTACGCTGATGAAGGCTTGAGGTCCTGTGGTTGCATCTGCCCTAAGTCCTTACCTTTCCAGTTGGTACTTCTAGTGAGAATGAGAGGAAGACCTGCTGTCATACCTCTGCGATGCAGAAAAAGGCAAAGGACTTTATGTCATTGTAGTAGTGTCATCAACAGATGAGGAACTTCAGACAAAAAGTCTCTAAAAGACAAGTGTTTGAAGGACTAAACCCATTAAATGGGAAAGTGAGTGGTCTTTAGCTTGAGAACAAAATTTGAACAGCCCAGTATTAAAGGACTGAAGGATTACTGATCCCATACAAAGCTGACAGCATATTTTGTGTCTTTTTATTCCTCCAGAAGGGGAAGACTAGACTGTTTCTTGATCAGAAACTCTTAAGTGTTTTAGTAGCAAGGGAAACTGGGGCTTGAAATTATAACACAGGTTTCCCTATACTGTATCAAGGCAGGGTGGGGGCTTAGATCTGAAGGGGGAACAGCCACACTTGATGCTGGAGGGTAAGAATACTTTACACTTTCCCTTTGGGAATGGTGGAAGCCCTATTAAAATGAGTAATTTTATATTTAGACTGAATGAAGCACTTGAGAATTTACTATGGGGAACAATCCAGCATTGGCAAGAGAATGAATGTAATGACCTAATACTGTAAAGATTGTCTATCTCTGTTTCCTGTAGATCTATGAAATGTCTGACTTTTGCAGGATTTGATTCCAATGTGACCACCAAGAAAACAGAATGAGGAAAGTTTTCTTATTCTTCGTGTGGGTGTAATGTTCCCATGTCTCCTTATGGCAGCCGTAATCTAAATGATCTGAAATCCTTGAGCGCAAAGCCTTCAGGTTTAGCTGGGGCAGGTTGCAAACTGCTGAGCCCTGCTAAACATCCTCATAGCTGCAAAAGGCACAGGGTTCTTAAGCTTTTATTCGAATAGGCTGTAGCTATTATTAAAATAACCTTCAAGTGTTGACTCAAAATCCCTTCACACTTTGCTAAAATTGTCCTGAAATTTCTGTCATTCTCACTAATATGTTTCATTTTCCATCCCACATGCTGTACTTAGCATTGTGAGAATTTCTCCCTCTTCTACCTGCTGTATATTAAAAAAATACTGGTGCCATTTTCCTAAAACAAATAAGTAAAGTGGAATTTTCCCTTTGATCATTTTCTCTGTTCTTATTAAAAAGTACATTGCATTTAAAGCTGCCTCTTGTCTGTTGTTGTTTAAATGACAAGTCCAGATCAGGTGCTTTAAAAGTTTGCAGTTACAAATGGTCTTTAACTATTTATAATCATCTTTGTTTAAATTGTCTTCACATGTAGAAGCAAGGCAAGTGAGGCACAGAAAGCAGTGTCTTGCTAAAAAGTCAGTGTTTTTGTGAAAGGACACATTCTTATCAAGGACTGAGAAAGTATCTCTCTCTCTCTCTCTCTCTCTCTTTTTTTCCTTCCCTTCAGCATATGAAATATTTACTTGTTAGGCAGTATCAGGAATACCCATTTTCCATAGTGCTGTACCAGCCCAACCCATCAATGTGCTGGTTAATTAAGTGTGACCTAAACCAACTTGACTTGAGCTCTGCATTAAATGCACAAAACCCATTTGAGCTGACCAGCAGCAGAAGTGGTACTCAGAGAAATTGAAAAGGATTTCTCCCAAATGCTTTCTACTTACTTACAGCACTCAAGTAATGGCTGAAGATTAGCATATGACATGACAGATTACATTAAGTCATGTCTTTCCAGTGCTTTATGACAGCACTATCACATTAGCTTCTTAGCACTGGCACATCGAGGCATGCAAATGTTTTCAGACCCTCTTATTCAAATCTACAAGCTGACATGGCAGCCTTGATATGATTATTAGTCATTTGAGAGACTTTAATTCACGTCATCAGATAACAGGTTCTGCTAAAAGGTTAGAAAAACTGTCTGCTTTTAATGAAGCCCTCAAAAAGACCCTCAAAAACCTTACTGCTCACAGAGAGCCTGATTTGACTTTATTGACAAGATCCCCCTAAGAATGAACTTGAGTTGAATAAGTAAGCAGGCATCTTGAGCGAAAAAACACTGATTCCATTTAAAAATTAGAGCGAACGGTGTTGAAGTCCTATCTTTCCACCTCCCATTTTCTCCTTCTGATTTTATCCTAGCTTTAAAGACAAGGCGCTTTGTCTGGAAAATGTTTTTCGTATACGATGTTGAATGAGGGAAGGTGGGGCAAGGACTGGTCTGATACCTTAGTGACAGACTTTCATTGTTATACTGGGTGGAGGGTTGCTGCAGCTTACCACAAAGGGTTAACCGGTGGTATCTTGTCCCAAGGAGCTGTGCAGCACAGTTACAGATTCTGTTTGCACTCTTTTAGTCTGCATCTCTTAACATGACTTCAGATACTGGTTTATATTAAATCATGGTGAATCTGCATTCCAGTGGCAATATGTTGTAAATTAGTCGCCATAGATCAGTGGCAGCTGGCACAGGCTTTGGTCTGTTTCAGGTGAAGGAGGGATGAGTGAGGTGAGATGCGATGTTCTTCCTGGGCAGTTAGAAAGGGAAGGAGGGCTTTGCTGTTAAAAGGGATACTTGTTGCTAGAGCAGTGAATTCTCTTTGCAGAAGGTCTGCAAAGGTGGTGCTGATCCCAGCCAGAATTGCCCCCAGGCCAGAGATATGTGTCACAAAATTGCAGAGAAACGAGTCTTAGTTCTTAAATACTTTTGGCATCAGTGCTGCAGTGGCCTCTGCATCAGTAGAGCCTATGTCAATGTAGTACTGCCCAGACTTCCAGAAAGGTACCAGTGTCTATACCTGGAGCTCATTGCAGGCTTTTGTTACCTGATCCCTTGCCTAAGGAGGAGGCTAGAGTTTGCTTGTAAACTTTGTAAAGCATCTAGTTTAGAGATCACTTTGCCTGTGCTTCAGACTTTCTCTAGAGCCTTGCTTGGTTTGCCTCAGCAATATGGTAACTTGGAAAGTGGTAGAGAAGTGTACTTGGGTTCACAGACTTAGTGTATTTAAGATAATTGGTGCGGTTAACTTCAGTTTTTGTCCCAGTTCTTTGAAAAGCCAATAGTCCCTGGTATAGGATTCGTACTTTGGTTATTCAGACATGCGTAGTCTGAGTTTGAGACAAGCGATTGACTGCAGCCCATTCACCTTGGTGTAAAAGACCTGGTTTGTATTTCATGTTGCCTCTTAATGTCACCTCTACAGCACACATGCTCCAGTAACTCTGTTTTTGTTCCTTCTGAATATAAATGTGCCAGGTGCAAGCCAGCTATGTCCTCTTTACTGTCTCACTAAACCTCCCCATCGTCATTCGCCTTTGCCACTCCTGCAGCTTTGGTCTCAGTGGCCCTCTCAGATCTAATCAACCTACTCTGCTGCTTTTTCCACGTCTTCCAGCTCTTTTTTTAATCTGAGGAAAATCAACTGCTGTAAATACTACCAGTCTAATCTGTCTGTACTTCATCCCATATCCTAGGGGTAAATTGACAGGATGAGCAACAAGGCAGTGGAGCATCAGCTCCTTGTTACTTCTCCCACCCTCTTTCTCAAGAGCTTTTCTGTCCTTAACCACAGCTCCTCATCACAAGACTCTTCTGTGCTTTGCCAGTATGGATCAACCTTCTTTTGTGTCTGCTTCACTGATTCTCCGTCTCCTCTCACATCCATCTTAAAATGCATCTTTCAGCCTTGCTTATGCTTGTTAATTTTTCTCTCTCATTGGATTTATGATCAAGTACTTTAATTAATTAATCATACAATGTCTCTGTAACTGCGTTATGTAATTTAAGGCATTATTTTGTATAACTATACAGTATTTTGGGCCACAGTTTGCATGAAGGCTACTATACAACATAGTTACTGTGCTGTATTCTAGCCAGATTTTTGCATGTTTTTCTCTGAAACAGTTACGAAAAATCTTCAATTATTTTATGTTAGGTCATTGCTTATAAATTACTTTGCTCATAAATTAATTTAGACTTTGGTCCTGCAAATTCTTCCACGTGAGTTCTCCCACTGAGCTTGAAGGAGATTGAAAAGATTTAGGCCTGTTTATGGGACACTTCGGCAACTGGCAATATAGACCAATGAAAACAGAGGGGTTTAGAGGAGCTCCCTCAGGTGCATCGTTGAAGCTTCCTCCCTAAGGCAAGAATAAAGGGATGCAAAATTACAATAAAAGGCAGGATGTAACTGTAGCAAGTTTTTCCTTATTGCAGAAAAAGCGTATGGGCTCTCTTACCACAGGTTATCCTTGAAGTTGTGAACCAGATTAGGTAAAACAAATGAACAAAAAGGGTCAATATCCATGTGTATGTACGTCAGTAACATGTATTAGTAAAGATAAAAATGTATAATTGCTGTGAGTCCTCATAGCATATGGAAAATTACTCCCAAGAGTGATCCTTATGGGATTTGGCATGAACTAGCATGGCTGAAGGCTGTTTCTTTTAAGTCGTCCATCATTTCACTATGGCTGGGTACTTGCTGTGAAAAGGAAGTTCTGTGCATCTTCTCCTGCAGCTCTACTGGCAGCAGAAACCTTAAGCAATCTGTTACTGCACTGTGTGGCACTGGGTGTTGAGAAACCATCCCTCGGATCCAGCACCACCATCCCTCGGATCCAGCACCACCATCCCTCTGTCGGTGGATGTGCTGGTGCCGGCACAAGTCTGGAGTCCTTGGTCTGTGCAGTCTGGCACAATCCCAGACCCAAAATGGCTCTGTCCTGCTTTATGGGTGGATTTCAGCAGCAGAGGGAAGTAAGAGCAAATGGCTTCTAAACTGGAGGTTCCAGTTGCTGTCCCTTCAGCTCCAGTACCAGGAGGGTTTAGCGTAGCTGCTGACTGTATTAGGATGTGTCTGACCTGCTTGCATCTCTTCTGTAGACGTATTCCTGATCCTCATTTGCCTTTTCTGAAACACATCAAGTAGAAGACTGGGATTAGAGAAACACAAATTATTCTAAAAGCCCTGCTGAGACTCCGAAATTTTGCACATAGTTCTGTACTTGCAGTTATTTCCATCTTGTAGTTTAATTCAAGCTAGAAAATCCATACTGCTTTGCTCCCCTCTGCCTATTTCTTCTGCAAGTAATACATGTTAATAGGGAATCTATCCCCCCACCTTTTCATTACTTCTAGCCTCCTGCCACACTCATTCCCTATACACAGGTTATGAACAATTCCACTGTCTCAAAATTATTTTAAATGTAATTTAGGCTAGAATGCTGGAGAGTGACAAATGCCAGTGAGTTGAGAGGGTTTGTTCACCAGAGGCTGCAATCTCTTGTGACAGCTAACTACAGCTCTAATCTTCATTTGCACTCTCCCAGTCCTGTAACAGATTGCATTTCTCTCACCCTTTTTCTCTCTGTGTGTTATTAATTCTTCACCTTTAAAAAGATTAATACCTTTCAAGAAATGGACTTGTGTGCTGATTCAACTATTCTGAGTGCTAATATATGGAGCCCACAGCACTGAGAACAGCAGTTTGATATCCACCACCTGATGGACCTTGATGTACAGCCACTGTTATCTCAAGTTTTCATGGTTTGTGAGGCTTAACACTTAACCGTACTTGTGTACAAAAGTGCTGCTAGTGGGAATGAAGCAATTGCTTTAGGGGTTAAGAGAACTACAGGATAGTTTTAGATTAATCCTGCCTCCTAGTTATACATTTCAATGTTGAAGGGCTGACCTCAGTACCTGGATTTCTTGTCAACAAAAAAGCTCTCGGTGACCTACGTGAGGATCAACACAAATATGAGCTGTGATAAAAGGGAATGGCTGAGCTAAGTGGCAGGAATAGCAGGAATCCTTAAATTTGGCCTGTCCCAGAACAGATTATGATGTTGACTTCAAAAGGTATCAGTTCTTTCTCATTACATTATGCTATTGCTGATACAGAAGTATGTCAAGTTGTCTGTCACTGAAGTCTTCTAAGTATGAATTTGTTAAAATCCCCATCTTTAAAAGCTGGCATTCAGAGATCCTTTAGCAGTCTATCAGTCATGACGGTAATAATTCTCATTACTACTGATACCTAAATTTGTATAAAATAATGGTTTTGTTAACAACCAACTTTACGTTGTTGTTACACTCAATTTCATGCCTTGACTGTTCTTGCATTCTTCAGACATTTTATTTTCTAATTATTTAATAATTCTAGAAGTTTAAAAAGTTGCGCTACTAAAATCTGAAACGAGCAGCTGGCATTTCAGGAAACAGCTTAATAGAACAGGGCAGTTCCAGGAGCATTTTAAGGGAATATAAAGAGAGCCCAAACTAAGGCAACTTCTGAACAATTATCCATTCTCCTTTGGCATGTTCCATCTATTCACCATCCTGGACTGTCTTACACGTGCATCTTTCATTTTAGTTTAATTGTCCTTCATACATCAGTTCTGAGGCCTTGTCTGAATTAGGGCAGATGACTTTCAGCTCCATCCCACCAGATACGAACAGATGTATTTTAACTAGCTGTCCTTATGATGTATATTTCTATACCACCCAGTTCCACACTATGTAAAGTTATTTGAGCTTTAAACAAGCTTTACTGAGCATATTAGACTCACTGAGTGCTGGACAATCATGGGTTATGTATTTCTGATGCTGAATGGCCTCAGGTATCCCAACAAACATTGCATTCTTAAATACAAACATTATATGTACTTCAGATTGCATCGGGCTTATTTTAAACATGAATTAGCTGGTGGATGTGGTGCCTAAACTGCTCTTTAACTGTCCCTTTAAAATATATATTTAAATCCTAGGATGTATGACTGAATTTGATTTAGTACTTGGTCTTAAACCGCAGTTCAGTTTTAAAGTGAGCCAGTAATTGGGTTTTCCTCACGGTGACAGAGGATCTCAGAATGAAGTTGCTCTGACAAATATTGTGGGCATTATATTTTTATAGCATGAAACCTTACCCTGTTGTCACTGAAGTCAAGGGTATCCATTGATTTTACTGAAGAGTGGAAGCAGCCCCACAGCCAACAGGGCTTTAAGGCACAGCTTAGCAGAACTAATTCCTTGGCCAGGTGGCGTTGTCCAAAATACTCTTGGCAATAGGAGCCAATTTAGAAAGCAGCTCAACACTTTTTTCTTGGTGATGTGGTATGACATATTTGATAAATGGGTGTGCGATTAGATGAAGCTTATATGACCCAGAGTTGAAATTAGCTATAGACCTTAGAAGTGAACCAATATTGATACATCTCTAGGGAGAAAAGTTTGCCATATTAATGGTGGGCATTCTGTGAATATATCTGTGCATGCCTACAGGCCCTTACAGTGTGTATAATCACACACATGTACATGCTATGCTTCTACTCTGTTGGGAAGATATCATCTTAAGGTCAGTAGAGGGGGTACTTACCTTTATAAGGCACTTGTCTCTGCCTGTACTTTATGTCTTCTAGTATCTCTTGAAAGCTCTCGTCTTCAATACTCTCTGCCTTACCATGCTGCCCATGTGATAAAGATTTCAAAAGAAATTACTGTGTCATGGTAGGAACTGCGTTCTGCTCTACACAGGTTCTTGTGCAGAAGAACAGTAGAAATTTTATCTGAGGTAGGCAGATCTGTTTTATAGGATATGCATGCCATCCTTCGCTTTTGCTTGGCATACCTCTGAAGCCAGCAGGCACAAAGGGCTCTTAGTAATGTCTTCCTGCAGTTGTAAAGGAGCCTGAGCAGTAGTGCTGGCAGCGAGGATGCCTGGGCATCACCATCCCTGCACGTGCTATGCCTGAGCATGTTTAATGGCACCTAACAGCCTATCTTCTATCAGATAAACTGAAAATATTAAAAAAAACCCACCAAAACTCTTTCCGAAATTGTTTTTTCTTCATGGTTTGTGTCACAAATGTCGCTTAGTTGCTCTGTTATTTCTTATTTGCTTTATTAAGCCTTACTTGAGGATTTGTATGTAGTAGCATCAATGTAGTGTTTTAAAGGGAAGTGTTTCATAAAGAAAAAAATATTTTTTGTATTGATTGTCAAGATTGTGTAAAAGATGTGTGGTTTAAAAAGAACCTGGAATTCTGAGTGACACTTCCTGTTTGAAGGTGATCCATTAGAGCAGAACAGGCAGTCACTGTCGAAACCCTCGTCACATGACGCTAAAATTTTACACAAGTTCAAAAATGATAGGGGAAGATCAGAGTTGGTGGGGGGGAATCCATCAAGGATTATTGTATACAACTCTAGTGTTGGTATCTCTGCTGGGAAAGTATTCTGGAGAAATGTCACTGCATGCTTACCTCTCTTTGCGTGTTTTTCAGTGTCTGCTGGACATTATGTTAGAGTCAGGATATTTGACTAGACGGATCTTTTACCTGACATGGTTCTATTCTTAAATACCTCATAAAGAAAGAAGCCTGGAGAAAACCTTATTTTACTGAAATATTTAATGACTTATTTATTCTTGTCCTCAGCACCAGAATGACAGTGAGATAGACTCTCCAATCTGCTAGGCTTTGTCTGTCCACAGGGTTCTTGGAAAATCTAAATGATGATTGTATTAGAAATGTGACTTTTGAATTGATAAATTGTATTCAGGCCCTAAGAAAGAAGGTGCTGCTGGTATGGAGAGATACATTACTTTATTTCAATAGCAACCATAAGCCAGAGAGCTGTTAGAGCTCTATTGTTAGATGATGGATAGTGTTTTCTGTTAAAACTAAGCAGAAGGTAGTCAACGTGGTCATCTACAACAGGGCCGTTTGTTCACATGTAAGGAGCTGCTGGTTTAACTCCATCCCATTCCCTTCCCGGCACAAAGTATTGGTGAAATTCTAAGGAGACACCCACTGTAACCCCTGGGAGGGGAAGAAGAAATAAGGGTTAATCCTCTACTGCTCAGAGAGAGTCCTTAAACACGGTTGTACAGCAGTGGTGATAACAGACCGAAACAGCATCCTGTCAGGTAGGTGCGCCTCTTGATTAGATGGAACGGTCCAAAGGAGACATGGGTCCCTGCCCACTTACTTAAGACAGAAGATACCTCCCATGACCTTCAGCTGTAGATTCTTCTCATGTTTTTAGGCCCGGGGAAGGACATATATTAGAGAGACAAACTCACAGGGAACTAGCAAATGGCTGTAATCTGGGCTGTAAAGAAAGAGTGCTGTAGAACAGAGGAGGAAGGACTTGCTGCTGGGAAAGGCTGAAATAACCAAAATACACCACTAAACATGACTTAGAGGCCGCAGCAGAAGGGAACCCCTTCCTTCCCATTTTAGCAGTTCCCAACTGTTTAGTAGTAGTTCATTCACTTCATGATAAAAATCAGGAGATTTAAGGTAACACATTTTACGAGGCTTGTTAAAACTTGACAAAAAAAAAATATGTTGGCCTCTAGCACAGCATGTTGCCAGCTGAAAGAAACAAGTGTGAGAGGAAGATGGGTATTAGAGCTTCCTGGAGAGGAGAATCTCGAGGGGTTTACATATACCAGGTCTGAGTCAAGAAGGACCATGGAGAGACAGGAAGAGAAATTCTGTGATAGCTATGAACCAGGTGCTCTGGGAGGATGAAAGTCTGAAGGACATGCTGGTGCCTGCAAGGGCTGGCTAGAGGACACAGTCAGCATAGCTGGTAGTAGATGCCTGCTGAGATAAAAAGTATGGAGAAAATCAGATAAAAAGCATATTTAAAATCTGCTATGTAACAGTTAGCATGTTTTAATGCCCGTTTTTTAACCACAGGCAGACTTTAAACTGAGCTGGTTCTTACTGGATGTTGACATTTTTTGCATGGTTGTTAGAAGTTTGCACTGGCACCCTTTAAAATTGTAGCTGGATTCTGGATCAACAAAATTCTGTTTCTAAGCCTGCTAAACCCTTTAACTTCATAAATATTAGCATTCATCTTGCTGCTTCTCCTTCTGCTCGTGTTAGTCTGTGTTTGCATATGTGTAACCACCACACACACTCACCAAAATATACTACCTCAAAAAGTGGTTCAGCCCAATAATTGTGCCCTGAGGCATATAGCTGAACATTCACCTCAGAAAAATGAACAGTTCTAGTGAGCTCATGTGCATCATATACAATCAATCCTCTTCAGAAGACTTGATGCACTTAGAGCAAAATGTTATGCTGCTTTGTTGAAACTCAGTGTATGTTTATAAAAGTATCTGAGTAATGGTTTTGAGACGTCCTTTAAGATAGTCATTGGAAAAACTGACCAAAGTTTGGAGGAAAAGTAGTTGCGTTTCCATATATGTAAATGAAAATAATTTTGAAGATCTGAAGTTTTTAAAAAAACTATAAATTATTCAACCCATTCTAATCATAAGTGCATACAATTATGTGAGTGACGTATGGTACATATAAGAAAATTAGCTGTAACAATGCTGGTAGTTTCTCATAAGAAGGCTTCTTTAGAGTGCTCATTTGAGACTGAAGACAAACCTCTGGCTTAAGAAATGCGTTATGTTTTGAGTAGGTAGTTCTTTAGAAATTCTGTCCATTCAGAATACACAGTGTACAGCATAATGCTCAAGCTTGGCTTAAGGCTCCATACGATTTACAAAACAAATAAAGTTTGACCATAAATGTTACGATAGTTTTATAGTTCTGTTTTTGTAGGAACATTAACTTGCCAATCTGTTCTATTCATGCATCTGTACCCATAGGTGTAATTCACTTGTAAATATATATGAAATCAACTCTATATGTCTGAGTTTCTTACAAGGTGTTTTTATTCAATGTGTATCAAAGTTTTTTATGAAGGGAAGTCAAGTATGATCATTGTCTCTACTTTGCAGGTGGGGAACTGAAACTGAGGAGGGCTTTGTAGATTTGCTGAAGATCTAAAAGTAGTTCTCAACATTGAGTGGTGGTTTTCTGAAAAGCTTTTGACAGTATGTGACAAACCATATCTGCTGAACATTTGTGCTCTGGTCTCTCCAAAACTTTGTTTAAAGTGTGCTTTCACCCCAGAAAACTCCTATCTACATAGGAACAGATCTGGGAAGCGTTAGCTGGATTGACGTTTTGTTGAAGTTCAGTTGGAGGTTTTGTAACTGAAGTTAGGGGTGGAAGGTAAGCTCCTGTTTTTCCTGTGAAGGTGTTTACATCAATCTGTAGCAGAGGAGAGGCAACTGGCGATGATAAAATAATAAAAAATATAAATATTTTTAGATCTTGGACTTATTGTAAATCTTATGCAAAATGGAAACCCTGCACTGTAGTTTCCTTACTTGCTGGACAATATGTATGTTGCCCAATACACATATAGACCAGAAGTATATATATGTATGCATATAGATGTAAGTGTGAGTATGAAATATACACATGTGCCTCTGTGCATGTACTTTATAGTTTGTGATGCATCCTTTCTTTTCTCTCTTTGTAGCAAATCATAATCCACATTTTTCCCTTTTTTTCTTGGGCTTCAGTTTTAAAGCAACCTTCATGGCCATGGGTTTTGCTTTTACAGCATTTTCGATAGTACCAGCTACAGTTAATTGGTTATTTGAAAAGCTTAATTGAGACTACCAAAAAAATCCCCATTACTTTTCAGAGATAATTCTTACTATTGCTTTTTATTATTTAAGTGTGATGAGTATGGAAGTGTTGAACCTGCAGTATCTGTGGTGCTAAGATTAAAAAACTGCAGATTTTGTCTGCCCTTCAGAACAGTCACAGTTTGTTCTGATGAGATCCCATCCAGGAGTTACGAGTTAGTTTAGTCTTGTTTGTGAGTAGTCAGTAGCTTTCATACAGATATGTACAGATGACGGGCTGGACTACTAAACTAGGTCTCAAGGCAGCTTCCACAAGAGAGGTGGAAATGATTGCTCTAAGTTGCCTTTTCTTGTCTTTCTTGAAGTTGATCCACAACTATGTGAATAGTTACTTATTAAGCTAAGATCAGCAGGTAAAATGGTCTTCACAGAAAATGTTCTGTCAGCCAGTGATTTCTGGAATACAACCCTTGCCCTGATTCACAGCCCTGAAGAATGTAAGAGAGGTTGGTTTAGAGGCAATAAAACCTTCAAACTCTTGGCTGTGGTAAGGAAATTTCCCTTTCCCACTGTGGCAATTTTCTAGCTACTCTGTGTTGCTCAAGCCAGCTGAAAAGCAGTGTGGAATATTGTATATTAGAGTACATTATGCTCTTGAGAAAGTTATCTTCTAGCTGAGATCCAAAACAAAGGGACATTATAAAATATAGTCATGAATCCATGTACCAGGTTTATGTGCACAAATCTTCATAACAAACAGCAAATGGGGAAATTAGTCATAAAAATCCAATTTACCAATAATGGAGTTTGTGCCTGTAAACTCTTGAGCACCACTTTGAAAATGGCCACTGTAATAAAAAGGGAGTAATCAGATTGGATGAAAGCACTGTTAATCAGTTTTTCTTGTAAGCTTTGGTAAGGAATGTCTGTGCTCATGTTCAATGTATAATAGGACATCGTAGTATTGGTACAGTCCTGTTTCTAGCAGAGAGCTACGGTCAGTTGGGTCTGGTTCCTCTGTGTCTTCATTCAAAAAAATTGTACAAAGCAGAACAAGAGCATTACAACGAAGCAAAGCACGAGGACATTTCAAAATTCTGGCAGGTCGTCTTTAGTAATTGATTGCATGATAGCCGTTTTTGGTTAATTTCTTGTAAGCTTCCGACTTGCCATCCTTTCATGAGCTCCATGGGTGAAGAATGTGTGATAGGCAGGCTGGGTACAGGTAAGCAGAAAAGACAGGGTGTTCCCCATGCATCAGTGTTCTCTGTGGAAATGTTTATTGTACTTAATGTGACTTATTTTAGTATCAAGGATTTGTTAATGTGGTTCTGAGGATAATCAGTTTGGGCAGAAGTTAGTGGGGGGAAAAAAAAGTAGATTTTAAATGTCAAGTTATATTTATAGAAATTGCAGCTTAGATTACATGTAATTGACAGTGTCCTTTAGATTGACAAGTGAGATAGGATCATCTAATTTTCAATAATCTTTTATGTTTAAGGCGTTTCTTTAATGGTTTGGATTGCAGTTTAAAAATAGAAAGCCTGTGCATGTGCTTTTGCTTGCTAGGGTACTGCAGACTTGATTTCTGAGGTTGCTGACAGCTTCTGAAAGATTTAGGAACTGTCAGCAGGAAACATTCCCATAGAATCTGTACTGTGAACTTTTTCTGGAAAAACAGCATCATTTAGCAGGTAATATATCTGCAATAAAAATACAGTTATGCAATAATGGCTCATTAATATGGTAAATCATAACATGGTCCTTTCTATTCAATTTAAAAAGGAACTTGTGGAAAGAAATAAGTTCCTACTCGGCTAGTTGGTGAACTTGGTTATTTTTGTATATTGGTTTTTAAACTTTGAAATAGCTATATGATTTGTATGGGAGATAACATTTAGTCATGACATTTTACTTCTGCATAAACAGATTTCCATTTGGGTTTAGGTTAGTATAATAGGATTTTTTTTTCTTTTTATTTTGTTTTCTCCTTTTTGAATATACTAGGAACCGTGGAGTACTTTGTTTGGTATGTGACTGCTAATTTATCCTTTATGTCTTTACAATCTTGTCAGTGCCTCATGTCTTCCATAGTTTTTCTAATCTAAAATAATCCCAGTGAAATCCTTTGATTGTCTGTTTGGACCTGATCCACTTCTAAAGCAGGAATGTAATGGGCTTTATGGCACTTACTTGGAAGTAATTTATCCAACAGAGTGAATATAGATACTTGTTTTAATAAGAATATGCTTTATGGTAAGTGGGGACGGCTATTTAATTAGCCAAAGGGAAAGTAGTTCATGATACAATCTGTTCCAATCATCTTGGACATTAAACAAAAAGTCAGACAAAGTTATTTATGTGCATGCACTTTATTTGCAGTTGTTTTGTGTAACCTCTTGGTAGAACTTTACACCATTATCTGGATAAAAAAGAGTGGATCTGTATTTCTTAAAAAAAAACGTAAACAGGACTTTTGCTTATTGCTGTCAGTGCTTCAAGTGTTTATATATTAAAGCAGTTGACAGTGGCAGCAGTGCTCAGTTTATCCTGGATAATACGCTCTTTCGACATTTGGTGGTTTACATCTTTCTGGTGTGAAGGCTGATACAGGGTACTATAAAAGCATTATACTCTTCTTCTTTCTAATGTGGATTTTTTCCTATTGCCTTGAGCTGCCTACTGCATGGATAAATAAGATGTATTTCTGAAGCATAAGGATTCCCATGCAGTGCTGTAGAAGCTGTTAGGATTTTAGGAGGGATTAGAGCAGCATTTGGAAACTAAATGGGGACATGCTTCCTTCGGTTCTTCTGATTGTATTGAGTACTGGACATTTACATGATTCTTTTGTTATAATTTGCTATTAGTAGGAAATGTAGTTATAAACCTATCAACAGCAAAGCAAAGAAGGAACACTGTACAGACTTTAAAGCATTCTGTTATTTTTGAGTAATGAAATACTTAGTCGTCAAAACGTACTAACTACAATGCTTCATTTTCCTGCAAAATTGTCTTTCTTTAAGGGACTAATCCAACACCTATTTGATTTAGAAACTCCTGTGGACTCCGGTGGTCTTTGGTCATGCCTCAAGGAAGGAAGGAAGTCTCATTTGTCCAAACAAAGTTGGAACTATTGCAAACACAGGGCACTGTGAAAGGTCTCTCTGAATGGGCGCAGGGTGCTTGCCCTAACATTATCAGGAGCTATAATAGAAATTTTCAGTTGGTAATTTCTCTTCCCTGACCACCATTTTGTCTTTAGAAAATTTTCCAAGGTCTTTTCACTCAAGTGCATCACCAGGATGTCCTGAATAACTGATTTCATATGCAATTTGTCAGTTCACAGGAGCCTATTCATCATTTTGTGTAGTAAAGTCTTCATTGTGCTGAACAGCCACGGTGTTTTCTCAGCGTTGTGATAACAGACACAGATATCAAACATACTCATTCAAGAGGAATGCCTGTGGTAAATAGGAGTGAAGAAGTCCTAGGGCTAAGTTTATTTAGCGCAAAGAAAAATATCAAAATTAAGGAAGGGCTTTTCTTGCGACTCCAGTTTCCAACCTCCTTTACAGTAAGTTGGAAGAGTTTTTGATATAAGGCAGCGGGTAGTGTGTGCTGATAGTTTCCCTGCTCTTCACAAATATGTAGCACCAGCTGGTTTATATGACCCTGCTTGTTCTGATGAAGTCAATGGTAAAACTGGAATATTAAGCAAATATGGCCCTTGTACACACAGAAGTCATGACATAGCCTGAAAGCTACTTAAAGCCAACAGACTCATGGCTTCCTCCTTGTCACTGCAAGAAGTCAGAGATGAGCAACTATTGGAAGGTGTATGGGTATCTTGAATAGATCATTTTATTCAGCCACATGATGCAAATGAAAGCATCATGCTAAAGGGGAGAGATGTTTTATTTAGGTCATGTTATAATGCATTTTCATATTAAATCGATTTAGCAACTCAGTTTTGGCAAATCACCAGTAGGTTATTCACCAGTATCAAAGACTTGTTGCTGTGTCCAGTTCTAGCATGATACCAAATGTTAATAGAGAGCTCAAGCTCTGTTCAAAATTACATTTTAAAATGAAAACAAAAAAAAATTAAACCAGCAATTTATTATATACAAATAGTAAATGCCCCAAAACCCAGAGGAAAACCTGTCTGAACTTCCTAGACCTGATTGTCTAAGGCCTGTTTTCTGGAAGGTGCTAATTGCCTCCTAAGGGATGCCAAATGCTCTCAAATCCCATTGAATTCAATGAACTCCAATTGATGTATTTCAGTGAATTCCTGATGAAGTCAGCCCTCTGAGCACTACAGACTCGAGGGCTCTCAGCAGTATTCAGGATCATGTCCTACATGGACAAACAAAACAATGTTTGTACAGTGTCCTGGGTGACAACCAGGGCGGTTAATAAATCAAGAACATCAATTAGGAATTGTGTAGCTGCACTGCTCATTTACGCCTTCATTGTTTGGAGACAGATGCATCTTTAACTTTGTGCACTGTGAGTAGTCCCATTGATTTAGATATAGGGAACTATTTGATGTCTACAACTGAATATGCACCTAATTCCTTGCAGGGCTAACGCCTGAGGGGTTTAATCCCAGCAGATTTAAGAGCAGGGATGGCACAGTTGACAAGCTGTCTGCTCTTCTCCCATCAGCTAGACAGCTGAGCTTCCCCAGGAGCTGCTGCTCCACCACTACTGTTAACAGCTTGGAGCCCATTTTGTGGACTCCGATGGTTCAGGTGCT
Organism: Elanus axillaris; assembly: GCA_026212715.1. Lineage (NCBI taxonomy): Eukaryota > Metazoa > Chordata > Aves > Accipitriformes > Accipitridae > Elanus > Elanus axillaris. The sequence goes on along the minus strand of JANZLQ010000095.1, from coordinate 17,791,641 downwards.
GCTGCAGAGGCAGCTCAGCTGAGTGTGCAGGGGCTAGAGCACATAAGCATGCATGTGATAGTGTCAATGGTAAACCCAGGGTTAAAAGTGCCCTGCCTTCGCAAAGCTCCTGAGATGGAACGATGTTTCCAGGGTAGATATGGACCCTCAAAAAAAATACAGCAAATGCTTCTAGCACCTCTCTGGAGCTTTTGGGACTTAACCCACTTACCCCATATTGGCAAATTTAGCTTTTCTACCTCCCTGGAAGTTGATCATTACATCATATTGGCAGCACTTTTCTATTTCTGACTTGCAACTGCCTCGACGGTGAAATACAGTAGCCATTTCAAAGTGACAGTGTACACTCATAAGAAATGACAGGCATACCTTAATGACCACAGATCATCAGATCCTTAGATTTAGATCTTACACAAAAGACCCTCAGATCTCATAACACCTGGATCCAATACTGAATCAGAAGGAAGAACATTATCTATGGCATCACTAAGCTGTTCCTGCAGTGGTGAGCTTGCTTGGAGGTCTCTGTTCCAAACGCTAACCAGCCCAACCCGTCTTAGCTTTTAAGATCACAGCACAAGGTGGTATGGCTGCAGGCCATAATTCTAATGAAAACCTGGTACAGTGGGTAAATTGTTCCTGGATCTCATTATAGGCAATTGTTCCACTACTTCTGCTGTTTTTAATTCCTAAACCTAATATTTACCTCTGACCATTCAAAGTTATTTTGAATTTTATCTTGACAAATCACTAAGGGGTCTATTCTTCTTTCAATGCATGCATTTAACTCTCATTAATGTTCATATGAGTTATGTGCAGAGCTCAGCCCCAGCAGGTTTTTCCAGCCGGGCCTGAATCTCAGCCCTTATATGGTGTTTCAAAGTTTCTTATGCTTCTGAACAAACATAAAATTCTTCTGCCTGAATGGAGCAGAACAGTGCTTCCTCCCACCCTCTGCTGTGACCTTCTGGTCTGCTACACAGATCAGGCCTGCACTGCAGTGGTAAGGAGTCTGCCCCCTTTTCTTTCCCCATTTCCAGCCGTGCTTACGTATGCATACTGGGAATCCTGAGGGCCTGATTTAGCAAAGAACTCATTCAAGCTCAGCGTTACAGAAGCCTTGTGCAAGCTTTTACTGTAGGGAAACCGTCAGTGTATTTTGTACTGAATCAAGCTCTAAATTATGCCTAATGTTCAGTTAAGTGGAAAGGAAAACAAGCCTGGGCATGTTGCACGCCATTTTGATGTTCTGTGAGCTCTTTGGCAGTCTTTCAGTTATACTTCCTGAAGATGCTTTTGCTTTTTTCTTCATTTTCTTGACAAAGTGTTATGTATCCTGGACCGAGCCTGTGATATCTAGAAACAAAAAAATGCTAAAGGAATTCATTTTTAGACACAGGAACCCGAAAGTTTAAGAGGATGAGTATTGTTCATACTGTATTAGCTACTGTAGTACGAGTCAAGAGACTTTGCATAAAGGTTTTGGAAAATTTTGCTTTTCTGGGACTTCTGCATCAACAATTGATACAGTGCGCGTTACTTTATCAAGCACTGACTGGACCAATCTCAAAGAAAATGCTGGAAATAAAAAGGCCTATTGCAAAACTTAAAAATGCCTCTGCAGGGCAAGGTGCATTCTCCTCTGCCTGGTGAAAGGAATATAAATCTCTTCTTAATAGAGAAGAGCTGTAGAAAACAGACCTTGAAATACCAATGTCTGCATTACAGGGATCTCTGGATACTGTCATGAAATAGCCAAACATGTCGCTTCTAACAGTGCAGGTAGAGCTGGCTGGGAAACAGAATTTCCATTCTGCCATAGATATGTTTTCTTTGAGGTTAGAGGAAGGAAGAGGGGAGAATTACCCCCCATTCTTGACAAAAGCCCAAACCACAGGAAACACGGTATATCCAAAATGAACTGTGCTGCAGGGAACACTGAGCTGACTGATGGTGTCTGACATAATTTTGGTCAGTTTTAGTGCTGTGAGTTGCAGAGAAGAGTCAAAGTGGAGGGAATTCTCTCGGTGCCAAGGCTTCCAGGGCCCACAGGCCATCGTACCAGTCTGTCCTGAGAGCAAGGACCCAAGATTTCTAGACTGCTTGGCTCCCAACTTGTGGAGCAGTATGGAAGTGGGGCAGCCTGCACGGATACCAGAAATGGGACTCTGAAAGCTTTGGGATTCAGTATGATGACAGATGTCCTGCAGACACTTAGAAGCTACAGACCCTGAAAGCCATTTTCAGACGTGTGGCAAGGGTCCTTGATCCCAAAAGCTCTGATTTGACAGAGGTTGGCAAGGCTTCTGGACAGACAAGAATCCAGTTCTGAGAACCTGAGTAGAAGGACCTACAGCAAGCAGCCTGGGAAACTGGGCTTCCCAACAACTCAGCAGACAGGCTGGCAGGAAGCCAGACATGCCAAGGCCTGCCTGACAGGCAGGATTTCATGAGATGTTGGCTGAAATGGAGACTTTGGGGAAAACAGATAGATTTTGATGAACCAGCATTTTCACCAAGCAAGTTTTACTGCAGAATTCCCAGTGAGCTCTAGTTTCCAGCAGTTTGAGATGATTCAGATGATGGTGGGTTTAAACCAGCTCTTCTTAGAAATTGCAAGCAAACAGCAATTACTAAGTGCAAAAGTGATGTAGTAAAAGGTATCTATTTGGGGGCATGGGTTACTAACAGACAGCTCGTTCCTAAATAAATACTACATATGTTCTGTACAGAGGGCCAAGAGTTCTAGGAATTTGCCTCCTTTCTACTGCCTGGCTGGTCAGAGAGTAAAGGGGTGGTGGGGTGGAAGTAAATAGCTGCAGCCTTAAAGGGAAAAGTGCTGTTTGATTTTGTGATTCCTACTTTTTCCTGGAGGGCAGAAGTAAAAACTTCATGATCAGTTACAGGGTCTCAATCCGGACTGCCTCTCTTGCACCCTCAGGAACTAAACATGCTACGTAGCCCATGTTTCTCTTGTGGAGATTTCAGTTTGTCATGTGAAGAGAACCCACTGTGTTTCTAACTCATCTTCTCATTCTCTTTAGTTTTGGGACCAAAATGGCTGTGACAGAGCCTGCCATTCATTTGTGCCCTAGCTGTTTTACTGGGGTTGCTTTTTAGGTTTGTTTCAACCTGGTAATATTTTGGCATCTCTTCTCTTTCCTCCCCGCTGTCCAAGTTCCTCCCTCAAGGTGCTTTTTGTCCTAAACCCTTGTGCTGGTTCCCTGAGGGTTTCCCCACTTCCCGTGTCTCACCAACTTGTGCAGTGATGCACCGTGGTCATCATGTTCCTACTGGTTCCAGTAACAACCTCTTTCTTAACAGCAGACTAACTTTCACTGTTGCATGAGAAAAGTGTTGTTGATGTGTCTGACATTGTATCAGAAACTCCCATCTTTTTCCATGTCCTAGTATCTAATGTTGAACTAATGCACTAATCCAAAACACCATGCCTTGCAGGCAGGCAGTCCAATATAACAGTCGTGCATTTACAAGCTTTCATGCTTAAGAAAATTAAATAGAAGAGTAAGAGCTAACAACTGCATCTGGATAGTAGCCATCATAATGTTATTTTTAATATACTATTTATTTTTCCATTCTCTGGATAATTTTTCACAGAGATGGTACAGTGAACTGTGTTTTCGCCAATGATGAGAGTGGCTTTGATGGTCTCAAATGACAGTTAGTTTTACCTAAGAAGGAACAATAACCAAGCCTATATTTTCACTAATTGGTGGCACCAGCAAGCTCTACAGTTGTTGGAATATCTTTGTTTTAAAATAGTGAGCTCATTAGAGGCGGTGGACTCTGCTTCCATTGGAGTGGTTAACAAGCTGCAACCCAGAACATTTCTACATGCCTTTCCACCCCCTCAGAGACTGCCTTAGTCATCTGCGCAGTTATAGCCTGTAAGAAAGACAGACTGTTTGCTGAAATGTGAAGGAATTTTACCGTTCTGTGGTATTGGAATTAACATATTATTATTATTGGATTCCAGGCCTTTATTACTTTGATGTCTTTATTTTGACTACGGTTCTGAAAAAAGCAGATCTGTGAAAGAACTTCTGGCTTAATACACAAACATAAAACATATTTAAGGGCAGTACAGTGGAAACATGCTTGGTTGAGAGCTGTGGGTATTAATATAACTAATTGAAACTAAACTTACTTCAGTACCCTGTATTTACTGAAACAGCTTGAGCTAAGCAATGGTTATATTGTCTTCTACTGGAAGGAAAACAATTGTCCATTGTATATCTCTTTTTAGCGTCAGGTAAGTGTTGGGTTGCTGGACATGTGCAGTTTCATTCTGCCACTCCGAAATAGCACTGAGCTCCTGTGTTTACAGCAATCCTGGGAGCTAAGGGACAGCACTGGAAAGATCTGATACCAATAGTATTGTCTTTCAAAACTCACAAGCTCTGGTGGAAGTCATGAGAAAAAGCACCAGATTCACATATGTTATTAGCAACATGGCAGACACAATTTAGAATTCAGCCCAGCCCCTGGTGGAGTCCTGGGGCATTAGAGAGTTAGCTGAGTCTTTCATCTAGCTTGATATAAGCCCATCACTTTCTGTATCCAGTCTTGTAAAGGCAGCTATGTGCTTAGCTCTATGTCTAGTCTGAGTCCAAATGACTAGATAGCCCTCTTAATATCAGTTATCCATAGGGACAACAACTGGATTTGAAATAAGACACCAGAGCTTCTCATTTCAAGACCATTGTCCTCAAGGCTAGGAGGAGGAGGAGGAGGTCTTGCTTGACTTTTCCCAATGATACTGGCAGCTGAAAAGGTTGTCAGGTGCCAATAACTGTAAAATCCAAATAACAGACTACCCAATACTCTCCTGGAGAGAAGTCTTGGGAGCTAATTTATGGCAATTTTGAAGGATTAACTGGCTAACATCAATCACGCTCTGGGTATAAAATCTGTATATTCAACAAGTGCCATGAGCAATTGCATTTGTACATCTTGAATGTGTCTTCGATACCTGGTCAGAGATATAAAAAACTTGATTAGAAACTTCACCTTTCCAAACAGTGTAGTTACTGACACCTGGCTCAAGCAATTAAAGAGAAAAAAGTGCGCAGAAATCTGTTTAGTTACAGGGCTATCACCCAGGCTGTTTCCTCATCTCCTGCATATTACTTCTTTTTTAGGTAAGCATAGCCTCCGATGTTTGGGGGTTTTTGGTTTGTTTTTTTTTGTTGTTGTTGTTTTATTATTGTTTGCTAGACATTGCATTAATGGTGATCTATACATACTACTTCTGTGGGTCTGTAGACCTAGTTATTTTGCTGGAATCAGAAAAGGAGGTGTGAAAAGGTGACCTTCTGAAGTACGTTCCTTCTATGCCAATGTGTGCCCCAGTGGCAACAGAAAGGATTTGCATTACTTGCATCAGGCAAGTTTTGTTTTCTGTCCATCGCCTTGAAAGCAAAAGGAAGGTAGCATGGTCTGTGTCCTCTGCAATCACAGCCTTTTCTAAACGTTTTGGTATGTTATTGTAACTTGCCTTTTTCCCTCTTAAAAGTCTCTTCTGTACTACATTATAAATACCAATAAAATGTTACTAGAAAAAAACACATAAAATGCATGTTATTTGTTTTAGAAGTCTACGAGATACAGTGAGTGTAGGAGGCTGGAATTTTTTACAAGGGGGAGTATTATTTTCACTTTTTAATTTCACATTGACCAATATTTTTACTTTGGGTAAAATAAAAACATACATTTTCCTGAGCCTTTACCAAGACAAATTTTCTTAACGTTAGGCATTCCAGGATATGCAGCCAACTCCTCCTGAGAGGCCAACAGATAGATCCATTTGCTTTGGGATATGGTTTTCTCCTGCTCTCATCAGCTCTTGCCTGTGGCAGCAATGCAAAGTATCATGGACAAAGCAAATCAAAGCTTTCTCATGTCTCCTGTCCTATCACGCTTTGGGTCAAGAACTGTGGCCAAGAGGGAATACTGACCTTTTTCTTCTTCATATACTGGGGAAAAGGCGAGCAAAACAAGTGCTTGGGGTGTAGTTGTTGCACATGCCCTAGGGTGGCAGAGACGACAAGGCACTGCGGTAGGGTAAGGAACGTCGGAGTGGAGAGTCAGCTGATCAGCTTGGTCACCTCTTTCCATTCCTGGCAGTGAGTCACTGTAACCATGTTGTTAAATGAAGTCATCTGCTGCCTCTCCTCCAAGCCATATTATTAATACATCTCAGGCAGTCACTGTTCATTATTCCTCAATGTTCTCAGATGCTTCTCTTTTATTTTGCCAGAAGTATCTGAGCCATTCACAGAGCGCTGGGGACACCTAGTAGGCTGATTGTCTTTGCGAAGATGGTGGCTGGTCTCCCTTCTGAGTCCCAGTGCAATCTTTGAACAGTTCATTTATGAATGGGATATATTCTTGTACATTTAAAAGAAAAAAACCACTTCAATTTGTACCTTGACTTTTATATTTAAAAGTTATAAATACATGTATTTTTGTATATAACTGCAGTGGCTGGATGACACTGTAGGGGAAAACTGTATACCCTCTCTTGGAATTTTGAAGGCATCAGCATTGCTTAGCCCTGCAGTTCTTGCGCTTAAAGATGCAAACAAGAGAAATCCTTTTACCCAGAGAGGTTTTTATTGCTGTTAACATACAATTATACCATATGCATAGATAGACCCTTTCACCCGAGGACCTTTCAGTGCCTTTAGAAAAACACATCACAGTGAGTTGGTAAGCATTCCCGCTCTAAGATACGTAGGTTTTTATGCCCCTCTTACAGAAGTTTGCACAGCAAAATTGTTTAAAAGTTAATTTCACCAGTCTGCCTAAAGACTAAGGTAGGAGCTGAGCCATCTGATTTTCATTATAGCCTCTTATGTAACAAGGACATGTGCAAATAATCTGTAAACCTTCCACAGATAATCTTCCACTGGCAGTGTGACGTTCTTGAAGGACTCTTCCAATTCTTCCTTCTTTTACCGATAGCAGTAGACTGTTTTTCCCCCTTATAGATGACCAGCTTTAATCTTTGTTTAAACTTCTACTAGAAAGCTGAATTTTGCTCTACTAGGGAAGCAATGATTTAAGCATCTTATTAATTTTGCCAAAGTCCATTATAACCCTTTCTTACTTGTTCATAAAAATGAGGGCTTTGTACAATACTTTGTGACTCCCCTTGCCTTTGGGTCATGAAACTTGCTGGTATTATTGAAACTTGTTTGTAGCATTCAACAGGGCATACCTTGTCTAATTGCAAGCTGCTGTGGAAATGTACTTTGACTTGCTCTTTCAACTGCACTTCATGAACTGTTCAAAGATTGAGTCCCTGCAACCCAGCCCCAGTATGTTCATTAAGATGTACCTGTCTTAACCTTCCATATCCTGTATAGCCAGGCTTCACACATGTTCTCCCAGGGAGGCATGTTGTAGTCCAAGAAATTCTCTGTACATTTTAGTCAATGATGTTCCTCACCTTTGCTATATATTCTAGTGAATTAGTTACAGATGCGAACATTGGATATATCACTGTTGGTTGCAGAGTTTGTCCATTTTGAAATGAACAGGACAGTTTATACTCTTCAGGCTCCTTCCAAACTCACGCAAATCTACCTGCATTTGTTTCACTTGTTTTTTTCTTTGAAATTCTACAAACTATAGGCTTATTCATTTTTAATAAATGTGAGACTCTGTAGCAAGAATGAGAGGCCCAGATGTCCTCTCCACATGGACTGCAGCATATTTTTGGATTCTCCTTTACAAAACTTGACATTAGAGCGTATGGAATTTTTATAGTAATTGTATAGAAAAGATTACTACTTTGGCAACTATTTTTCTGTTATGAATATTGACAAATATTATTTGGGAATTTACAGTGAAAAGTGTGTTGCAAAATATTGTGGTACTCATTTTTATTTTTTTGTAGTTGAGGTCCTAAAGTGACTATCAGCTTTCATACCAGATCAAGTCAACTCTGTAATGCAGTGCAAGCGTTGAGTTCTTCCATATGATATATAGCTAGGCAAGCTTTCGTGTGTGTGAGAAAGTCTTCATGATTGGCTTAAGCATCAGCATCTGCAGGATTTGGAGGAGTGGGCTGTTTCTCAGAGCCAAAAGAGCACAAAGGAGGGTCTGAATTATATATAGTCCATGTAGGAAAATAAACACCTTCTCCATTGTGAACATTGTGAGTATATCATTATTTAGTGACAGTAGATAGTTTAACGTTCACCTGCTATTAGTTGGTTACTGATTCTGCGGTGTTGACCTGCCTGCTTAGCAAATTGAAATAAATACAATCAAAGCAAAGAAATGGAGCTGTCTGCACTCTGGAAAGGACTTTAGATTTGTCTCTGACAGTGATCCATGGCAGACACTAGAGATAACAAGTATCTACGTTTGTCCTACATTAGGAAGGTGTGGGATGACTTTTCTCCCTTACAGTACGCAGTGTCTTGATAATACATAATATTCTGAGGCTGATTTAGATTTGGAAGGAAGAACTTTAGTATTTTCAAACTCAGTACTGATAACTCTGGCTTTTTTTTTTTTCCCCCGCTGTAGAAGTTGTGTTAGTTTTGTATCTTGAAAAGTTTTTTTGTCTCATTTACTTCCAGTGGCTATGAATGGTATGGAATGTTTTGAATTCCCCAACTTTTACCTTGATTGAGGGTTTTTTGGTTCTTGGTTGTGACAGAAAAAACATAATTTACCTTTTCTGTGCCATTCATTAGCATGCTTCCAATATGTCCCTCTCTTGTTCATCTCCCTTCTAGGGTAAATAATCTTTAGTCTTTTCAGAGCATTCAACCAGTCTAATTGTTGCTCACTATTTCCCATTAGTAACCTAACACTTTTTTTTGTCTCTTTTCTGGCAGTTGCAGATTTTGCTGGGGTTTCACTGGGGTTTTTTTAGGTCCTGCTCTTGACTTAAAAGGTGCACATTTTTTATTTTGATGTACATTACTTTACAACTGTCAACAATTAATTTCTTGTTCATTTGCGTAGCTGCTTGCGATGTCTCATCGTATCATTAAATACCCTTACATACCCTGCAGATGCTGCCGTCTCACTGCTCCTGGTCCTCCCAAAGCATTAACAGACAGTGAAGTAATCAGAGGTGTAGTGCAGAATGCGAGGCCTTGAATAGTTAGCCTTTGGCTATACAGAAAATTGACCTGAATGCTAAACTCAACCTCTGGCTACACAAATTTTTACCGCAGCAGTATATGTCTTCCTAACCACTTGGCTTCTTCTCATGAAGTTTGTCCTAGACCCTTTCTAACTGGAGTTACCTTGTGTCAAGCAGCTTTCCTTACCTGCTACAGTACTGACACAGGCATGATGAATCACAAGAAATTGAGGCGTACGTTCCTATTACTTGAATCAGTTTACCAAATTCAGATGGTCAGACATATGATGGATGTTACAAAACTCTTAATTCCTTGATCATTCTGAGATGTCAGTTCTGCACCGAAGGGACAACATTCACTTGGCTCAACTCCTTTGGAACAGTACCTTTCTCAAGTAAGAGCTTGCCTTTTGCCAGCAACCTAGCCAATTTATACTTAAGACCTTCTGAACTCTTAGTGTAATGTCATCATCTGTACCTGATGACTCATTGTTTTTATAATTATCAGTTTGCTCAAGAACCTTTTCCCCTGACACCTCAATTTCCCAAAGTATATCCTCTTTATTAGCAAAGAGGAAGGAGCTTGGATCCTGGTTCCCACCTACAAATGTATTAAATGCCTGGGAACATTAGGCTTTAAAGTATACCCTGAAGGTCATGGTATTTTCTAATGAAACCAAATTTAGATATATGAAAATGCACCACAAGTAGCATTACTTTCCCCCTCAAATTCTGTAATTGGTCCTTTTTGTCAGCTTAGTGAAAGTAAAGCAGTATGCCTAGTCTTTTTTCCTAACCTTTTCTCAATTTTCCAATTTATATGGTAAATAAATCAGTAACTGGGCCAAAAAAATTTTGTGGATAGGTCCCAGATTTTCTCTCATTTGTCACTTGAAAAAATTAAATTTTTGGTTGAAAAATCACAGCATTCCTCATCAGATGTTGTACTGAAGTAACAGAGAGTTTGCCTTTCACTCCATTTTCATCCCACGCTCCTCTGAAATTCTTCCTTTTGTGTTTAACTTGCTTCTTGTATATGTGTCGAATATTTATTTAAGTATTTTGCCACCTGTGAAATTCTTTGCAGGAATTTAAAAAAATAAAGTGAAAAAAAACCTAGTGAATGGGATTTGAGAATTGCCAAGCTTACAGTCCAGAGAGGGCAGTACATGGCACCATTAAGGATAACAAGAAGAAGAATTCTCTGATGAAGACGCTAATAAATGTAGTCGCGTGCTGTAATAAAGAGCACATGAAAATGGATGTGGTATAACAAAATTATTCATAAAGAGAAATGCAAAAGGTTGTCATGCTGAGTGGTTACATGCAGTTATATGGAACACTAACAAGGTTATTACTAGAAGCTGAGTGCTGGGGTGCTCACAGATGTTTTCTAACTAGCACAGACAGTAAACTGTTTTTATCTTGGAGGATATAGACAAGGCTGGAGTTGAAGGGGTGCTAAATCTTTCTACTGATTGTTAATAATTCAGAGCCAAATGGCAATAACGGCTCATGTAGGTCAGCGTAACAAAGCAACTTCACTTCAGGATGTTTGATGGAAGGTTTTCAGGCTAAATGCTTTACTGCTGCTGTCTCTGGATTTTTTTTGATACAATATTATCATATTCTCACCCCGTGCTTGATAAGTAAACAACAAAATGCGTGCATGTATGTGTGGGCAGGCACACACAAGTGTTAATGAAATATAGCAAACAAACCGAAATACTCATCGAAAAGGTATATACTGTGGAAGCAAGGAGCTCTTGCTAAGCAGCTACTGTAACGTTAGAAAACCAGAGGCTGAAACTGTGCTCACATTCCAGAAGTACAGAATTTCTAGGAAGTACAGTAATTCAGAGAGTTGGCTAAGCGTTGTTCCAGCAACTCACTGAACTAAAACATCATTTACCCACAACATCAATATGATCTGAGTTTTATACTATCATTTAAACATTTAAACAGCAACAGATTTACAGCATAGACTCAAGATATGGCTGTAACTAATACTGTAACAAAATCAATAGACAAATGTTTTAGCAAAGGGCAGTCGCTGCTGTTTTCACTGATGTGTGTTTGTGTGCATAGCACAGTCACACCAATGTGTTTTAAATTCAGCTCATAGGAAGGAGTTTTAAGCTCAGGGATTTAAAGCATTCAGACTTCTTCAGACCAAAATCATATCAAGACACGGCTAGGAGTATCGGTGGCCATGTCTAGAGCCAATAAAAATCTGTGGAAGTGTTTTTCTACTGAAATTGGCCTTTAGGGATTTTCCTTTAAGATTACATTTTAATTGAAGTAGTGAGCCAGTTCTGCATGTGGTGGAAGTAAGAAGGCCGCTAACATTAGAGTCCTTTGCAGAGCCCTGCAGATTTTGCCAGGTTAGTCAAGACGTTTCTATTGGACTTAGCCTTCAAGCCGTGGAATGATGAAACACTCTGTACTGTTTCATCAGTGCCTGTCATCTTCAGAAGTTGATTTTAGGCAAGCTATTAGTGGTGATGGTGCTCAGCTGGGATAGCAGCTATTTGCTTTCACATTTCATGTATTTACATCAATCACCATAAGCATTTTGTCACCTCATAACATCCTGGATTTAAAAATACATATATAGAAACAGGAAGAAAGGTGAAAGCTGAAAGGATGGACAGAGTCTCAGTGGCTTGCAGCAGGAAAAAAAAAAGGTCTGTGTAAATATCAAGCATAAAAATTATAACTTGGAGCATTTACCTCCAGAAGTTACAACGTGCTGAATAACTTTGATCCACACACCTCAATCATTAAAGTTACTAAATAGGTTTTTCTCCATATATATGCCTTTTACCCTGCATTTATGCGCTTAGAGTACCAACCTAGAAATAAAGACTTACATTGATTTTTATTTTTAAATTAACATAAGCTCTAGTACCCGGAGCCTATTTCATGAGAAACAGGTTGTCTTCCCTCCCCGCCCC
>JANZLQ010000095.1:17753729-17779493 GCA_026212715.1 Elanus axillaris | reverse complement strand
TATAATGTTCTTCCCTCACCTTAACAAATAATTGCAAAGAACAATTTTTATATGAAATAGGGGGTAAATTAATTTGATTTGCTTCTCAATGGAGAGTGTTTGTGCATGCACCTCGAGAGGAGCAGACAAAACCAGGAAGGTGATTTAAGCTGATGTATTTTAGTCTACCTTTAGGACTGGCTGAAGGCACGCACGTGATCTGTTTCTGTTGTTCAGCTGACAAGTAGTAACTTGTTAAGTTATAGGAGCACAGTCACTTTTAAGCGTGAGCCTATATACTAAGATATTAATCTGAGGCCCTCTTCTAATTGTCAACAGTAGTAAGTTGGTTCACGCGGTAAAGGTATCGCTGGCATAGGACAAAAGGGTTAATGAATAAGCAATGCCAAAAACCAAAACCATGTCTTATATTTGGAAACGTTTCCGCAATAGTGTGTCATTGTTAGGGTGAGGAAATGTCATGTGCAGCTTCAGACTATTTATACTGCCTAAAATCAATTTTGAAAAATGTAAGCGCTGGCCACAGTAGGGCCCTAGCAAGGATTTGAAATAAACCTCCCAGGAGGAGGATGTAATTATTTTCTCTTAATATCTAAAATATCAGGTTTAAAGGGAAGAAAGTAAAAGCATTCATTCAGCACAAGAGCCTCAGTGTGTTTATTGAATGGAATCACGCAGCCTGGAGGCCAGCACTGTACTGCCTCACACGCCTGCTATCCCACTAATTTTGTTGGGATTAGAGGGGGTGTAAATGAGCGCAGAATTTAGCAATGGGATTCTAAATCCACTTTGGCTGAGAAACCACATGTGGGCAAGTGTACACCTACAGGCACAGACACACAGAGTCCGCCTGCGCTCCTGCAGGTGGAGGTTGCTCTGGTATGCTTGTGGGGTGGGGTCCCTCTGGCAGGAATGCCAAAAATCTTTTTAATCTTATTCACCGCACAGAAGTTATAGCCAGCCTTGACAGTGGCATTTTTGTCTTCAAAATGTATTGCTATTTTAAAAACTAGCCAAATGCACTTAGTTTAAGAAAGCTGTACTGCCCTGGTACTTTTCATTGCATTTGTGAGCTTCCACCTGTCAGTCAGCCTGATCACGTTCAAATGAGACACTCGCATACCAGCTTCTTTGAGCAACAGCGTATGAGCATTGGGATCCACACAGGAGGAACCTGTAAACTCTTTGCACTGCTGGAACGTAGCTACGCGTCTTTCATTCAGGAAAAATACGCTCACGGAGACTGCTATTGATGAGACGTTCTTCTTTCCAGCTACCGAGACAGATGCAGAGCTGAACCTTCAGCATTTGGGCGTGAAACCAAAGTGGAAGTCGCAGCCAGAGAGGTTCTTCAGCTGCCCTGGAGCCCTGCGAGGGCTGAAGGTAGAAAGTCAGTGAGACTTCCCATTTTGAGAGTTATCATAGTGTCTTATCCCATAGTGATAAGTACTTGGTCTTGCAAAGCAGTGAAAATCTCTTGAAAATTACTTCCATTGCTCTTTGCCATCATTAGTAGGGAATTTGTATTCCCCGGCCCTCAGGAGGATCAGCAAACGTAGGGTCTGGGCACCTGTGTGGCATTAGGGCCATGACCAAAATTAGAGTCAGGGTCTGAACTCAAATTTCAGATATATCCAGGTGACTGGAATTCAGGCGCCATGTTTTACTCTGGGCCCATCCCTGATTTTTACTCAGATATAGTAGGAGCAGAACAAAACAAGCCAGGTCTGTCCAAGAGAGGAGATTTAAAAGCAAAGGTGTGAGATCTACGGGAAGGATTGCTGCTATCTCTGGGCCATATTGTGTCATTGATTTTTAGGCTGATCTCTTAACTGATTCCAACTGGGACTTAGACTTAAAAATTGATGATACAGTATGGCCGTACATGATGAAGAGTAACGGCTCGGGTTTGCTCACAGCTCCGGCCGTGTAAATCCTGAGTCACTCCACTCAGCTGGAGTTTGGTCACTGGAGCCGAAAGAACTTGGAGCCCATTTCTATGGGGTGAGGGAGAGTGTGCACCCACAGCGCCTCAGCTGTTTCAGGGGACCAGCCCATCTGCACCCTCTCTCCCCTCAGCAAATCAGATAATTCAAGGCAGCTTACCTCTCTGTGAAGGAAAGATAAACAACCCTGAAGTAACCACAGGATAAAAGCATGCACACGGGAGATGACCAGACAGCAGCTGATGCACTGTAAGTTCGCACCCTGCATTACCCTGTGGTAACTTGTTTGTAGGCTGGTTGTCTCTGAACACAGTACTGGAGAGCAGGCTGCGGCCCTTTACATCACTCTAACGACTGCTACTCAAAAAATATTTGCAGCCTGTTAAGCTCTTTCAAGGAAAAAGAAAAGAGATGGGCTAAAAAAAAAAAAAAAGTCTTCCTTTTGGGGATGTTTTCCTTATGTTTTGAAGTAAGGCCAGCCTGACAGTTCCTACTAGTTAGTATCTAATAGTACTTAGATGTAGTCCAGTTGCTACCCTTAAGATTCCAGCTTCTGTCTGCTAGAATTTGTTACAGCTGTCAATAAGCAGATCACAGTAATAATTACAGTGGTGCCTGCTGACACGTCTGTGGTTAACGTTTGTTATTAGTTTTATTATAAATCCATGTTTATTAGGAGTTGTAACTTGGACAGAGAACCTGCTCTTTAAGATGAATTTACCCATATAATTATAAACTATTGCTTTTTTTAATCCAGTTATTTTTACATTTACAAAATGCCAAAAAATGAATGCTTAAGAATGGTTTACAATGTAAGAAAGCTTTTTATTATTTTTATTTGATCATTTAAAAATCCCATTGTTTGCCAGAATTCCACTCAGACCAACAATGAAACAAGTTAACACCTCAGATGCTGGGATATAATAAACTACAAAATAGCCCCAAACATATGTTCTTTCCAGAAGCCTGCAAATCTTGACAAATGCATGGAAATATTGCTTGGGAACATATTGTGCTATTGGAGATACTGAAACCCACAAAACAGAGAACGAACTTCTGCCTTCAAATACAACCCTGCAAGTCTATTAACCACATTCTGATTAATGCTGTAATTTGGCCCAGAAAATTTAGGGCAAAGGCTGCACCTATTGGTTAACGTCTAACTACACTGAGCTATTGCATGAGTCTCAACCCTCTTTTTTGTCTTACAAATCATTGGCCCTGAAATACATATTAAAGGCATAAATGGGTAATTTATAGATGAAGGGCCAAATTCACCAGTGGTGGGTCTGGAAGATATAAATAACACTTTCTTGTTTCAGCATGGCTCGTTGCACTCTGCCTTTCTTTGGTGTTTTCTGATGATGGAAGGAGATTAATTTAATTTGTGGTTGGGATTTCATATGAGCCTTGCTGTTAGCGGCTGCTGAATCAGTGCATTCCTCTATTGCTCTGGCCATTCGCCGCTTGGCTGTTTAGCACACATTTTGGGCAGCTGTGGTACTCTCGTTCCCCTGCTGCCACCACTGAACAGGGCACTGGGCTTTGGCATAGATTGGTAGAAGCTGACATAATTTCAATTTGAATTTGTTCTGGAATTTAAGTTTAAAGTTAAATTTGTTCCCTCTGATCAGCACCGCTGAGTGACTGACTGCCAGTCTGCTTCTTCTAACCAAAACATCATAACATTGCTTTAACACGTATATTTGTTTGGATTAATAATAAAGCACCAATTGTTGATCAGGAAAAAAAGTTTGCTCTAGCAACCAAAACTATGTTTTGGTTGGGATATACTGGAATATTTATGGAAAAATTCCTTTGACCAGCAAAATTGTAATAAACTACATGCTACGTTAAACCTTAAAAAAACGGACTTGCTTTATGTTGCTTCCAAAAAGCAGATCATAATCCAACAGTATCTGGTCAATGCTGATGGATAAACGGGCACTGTACTTAAAACACAGGGGAGCCTTGAGGCAGGAAATGATATTCATTTATAGGTACTGGTGCTTCATTAGGAAATCATAGCTGTGAACCAAGATTTTACTAGTTCTTGTAATGTAAAAATCTGATTACTTTGATTCTGTTCATTGGCGAACTTTTCAACTAGAGGCTTTAGCAATAAATTTGGACAAAACAGAGACTGTACAATTTCAAAGCCACTCCAGGAAAAAAATGCACCTCTGCTGGTGTTTTATATTAAAATTTATACTATCTATCATTCTAATAGATTTTCTCTATGATTTGTCCATCATATCATGAGAACAAAATGCTATCTTTTCTCCTTGATATTGCGCTTTTTAGAAAAGCAATCCCTTTTCTAGTTCTCTCCTTTGAAGCAGCTCATAGCTTGAGAGGTCCAACATCAAGAGTAATTAGACTAAACCATGCAGAAATCCCAATGGAAGTCGGCAGGTAAGGATAGCATTAACTACTTAAAAACTAAAAAACAAATCAAAATGTTTTAGAGGACAAGGAGGGTGAACAAATCCTTTTTACATATACAAAAGCAAATAGGATCATTTTTTGCATATCATGTACTCTGATATTCTTAATTAGTAAAAAAAAAATTAGCATATTGGGATTAATTTTCTGGAACCCACGAAAACCTATCCTTAGAGGGAGTAAATGTAATCAGATTACTGTAATAATTGCCATGCTGCTGGGATTTTACAGAGCAGCAAGTTGCATGCAGTTTCAGTGTATGCACGTACATGTATTTATGTGGACTTTTTCTCCAAATTAGGAAGAGACTTTATACCAGGATATGGTCTCTACCTTTCTGCAGGGAATTACTTTTTGGTGTTATGTGTAAACTTTTAATTGACTTCAGAAATCAAATTTATGGACTAATTTGTTGAGGTTCCTTTAAGTATGTTGTATGTAGCACTTTTTCTCAACCAGTGGTCTTTCAAAGAACGAGCAAATAACAAAGGAATGGGCCCTACTGCTGGTCTGTAAAGAGAGATGCTGTATTTCTGTCAGCTCCATGAGGAGATGGCTGTGCTATGTTTCCGGTTACTTAACTGCATTATAAAAAAGAAGTAATATAAACATCTCCCCAGATTAATCCTGTACCTTAAAAACTGCTCTATTTTGTCATGGATGAAAAGGAAGCTGCCCATGGAATTGTGTTTTGCAGCATAAACTTAGGTATAGCACTTAAGAACCTTGAACTAACCTGTGAATGTATCCATCATTTCAAGTTATTATATGGGCCCAGCTTAACTCACTAAAATCAGGTACTCTCAATTGCACATTAGTAAGATGCCTGAAAATCCTAAACTGCATGTGAATAACTCGGCTCAGGGCAACTCTATCCACACTGTGAACTTGAACCTTTTGCTGATATCTGACAGGGGATGCAGAGCTATATATATTCTGGTCTCCGTTTTAGAGGGATACATGTGCTAGCAGTAGTGTAAGTACCTTGTACAGTCTGTCTCCATCACATTCTTTTTATCCCCAGTATGTTGGTATTCATTATCCTAGATGAGAACAATAATTATGTTTTAATGAAATTTGCAAAATAATGTGCCAGCCAGACTGGGACTATTTATCAGACCACATAGTTGTATTTTAGAGGTTTTGTACTTGCAGATAATTCAGAACAATGTCTTTTCTATACTTCTGTGTGTGTGTTTTATTTTTAAATGGAAGAAAAATAAAACAAAGAAAGTGAGAGCTATAAGAATGATTAGACCTCTTGTAAAAGGTTTCTTAGTGCTTCTGCTGACCTTCTCAGTCTGTTCTGCTTTGCTTTGGTATGTTTAACTGCCCCGGGAGGTCATTATCAGACAGTGGTGACTGTTTTGTCAGGTCTTATTGTTTAATTAGATCACAGTTTATGTCAAAATTCTAAAATTCTTTTGGCACATGCCAAAATTTTCACAGTTTTTAGTTTTTAAGTTGAAATATTTCTCAAACAATAAGCAGCAGCTACAAGGGAGTAGACAAATTTATTTAATATTTACAGTGTGCACTTAAAAATTTGTGCCTTGGGTTAAATTCATTGAAATGTGACATCTTATTTTCAAGAGTATCCTATGGGTAATCCCTTGAAACTTGTATTGACATTAATATAAGCCTTAAGAAATAGGCCTGCTGAGGCTCACATTATCTATAGGAAAGCTAGTTTTTTCTACTGATCTTGCCTTCATTCATCTGAAATGGTATAAGATTGTGTAAACAAACCCTCATCTACAGAATTAGAAAATGATGTTTTTGATTTGCCTTTCCTGCCCTTAAAATTATATGCCTGGAGTATGCAATCTGTGATGTACCATGTTCTACTAATGGTAAGATAATCGGTACAAATTTCTAGGCTAGAGGTAAATGCCAAACTGCTGTACCACAAATTTGTTGCTCAGATGATCTGCTTGTTTCTGAATACAGCAACCTACCTATGTTTTTATTTGCAATGTTTAATTGGAACTTAGTATAGAAATTAGTGGAAAAAGCGGTATATTACTCATTGCTCAGCGTTCTACTCAAGAATAAATTTTTAGTTGTCGTGTTCTTATTCATCTTGTGCAGAGCCAAATCAATTAGTGCCTTTGGAAAGATGCAGTGCCCAAACTGAGCCAAGAGTGACGATGTTCAAAGGATCAAAACATTAAATGACCTCATGCAGGTCCTGTGTTCTGGAAAATGTAGTTGCTTTTTCCAGCTTTCTCATATGGCCTGATAAAGTACATTATCTCTCTCAAGACACTTGGTGTCTCTCAGCAAAATAAACCCCAAAGCCCCAAGTCGCCCTCACAAGAAGCTATTAGTAAAGCTGTTCTCTGTCTCGGTGCTTCAGTGTATGAGGCAGGAAATCATACAAGTTTTGGGGGGTAATTTATTTCTCTAGAGCTATCATCCTTAGATATCTCAGTATTACTATTCTCCAAGCACCTCTCTGGAATATTTATGGTGAATGGCCCCACTGCCAGGGATTGCCATGAGCACTGTAGTATATCAGTGCCCAGGCATTCGGTAGAGCAAGGTCTGTGCTACACCTTCAGACCAAGCACTATCGTTGTCCCTCCACGTGTAGCGCAGGAATCACTCACAGAGACAGATAAATGACAAACGGAGATTGGAGACAGCAGCAAATGGTAAAGTATGTAAGGGAGGGACTAATTACCACTGCAGCTGGGACTAAAGCCCAGCAGTAGGGCTGAGTAGGGCAGATACAAAAAATGAGGCTGCCCCAAGCAGGCTGGAGCTGTTCTGGAGTGACTCTGGGGAGGGAGAATTGGCTTGAGAACCTTGATGTCTCCTATCTTGCCTTCCCTGAAAGGAAAATGGCAAAAAGTGACGACTCTTACACCAGGGAGAGGCCCAAAGGGGACCATGTGCGAGCCTGTGCTTTGGGATCGGGTTTGATGTTTCCAGCACCCATGGAAACTGAGAGGCCTCATCATGAAGGCAGCAAGGCAAACAGGGATGCTGTACAAAACAGGGAACGTGTTGTAGCCATCTTAATAAGGCGCATTCTCAGTCACAAACAAGACCTAAACTACCTGAGGCCTGAAGGAAGAAGCAGCCCAGGTGTGGAGTTGGCTCCATTTCCACCCCCGCTCCGGTATTTGGCCGCTGCAAGGGCCATGTGGGCAAGCCAAACCTCCCTTGCAAAGCAGCCAAAGTTCAGCTGCTCGCTTGATGTGCTCAGGGCCTGTCCACATCACTCGTTTGCTGGCAAATTGCTCCCAAATATCTGCCTACCTTGATTAATGCTGGCCTGCTTTATCAGAAATGGGCTGTTTTCTAGCCTGGCGCTAAGCCTCGCCTCGCCACGTGGTCATGCACAGGCTCCGTCCTGCCTCCCCTCGCATTTAACCTTCCCCAAGTTGGAGAAATTTTGCAGCCCTCTGCTGTCTAGATAGAGACCTGCAGATAAAGACATTTTATGAGCAATCCCTGTGGGTCTGCATTCAGCATTTTTTCAGTCTGGCCATTTATCATTAGCCCTTCTCTGTTATCTGACACCCAGTGGTAGCTTTTCATAACGGCCCCAGTTGCAGGCCTTTCCTCAAGTACGTTTCTAAGAGGTGTATCAAGCATTTCATTTCACCAATATGTTCGTGGTCTCTAGTGTATGCTCTTATTGACAAATTCCCTAATTGCCCAGTTTCTGGGCAGCACATAAAAGCCGTCACAGAATGTATCCACAATTTACTATGTTGACTTGGAGAGGTTAGAGAGAAAGCAGAGAGAAGCCTTTCACCCTCATAGCTCTATAGAGAAGATCATCATGTTAACGCTGCATAGTTGGGGAGAGGGCCAACTCTCTGAGGATAAGCATACCCCATGCTCTCCCATGCCTCAAAGCATGAGGAAAACCAGATCCATTCCGTATGTGAAAAGGGTACTTGAAAAAAACATTCAAGAGTGTGAACCATTTCTGCAGGATCTTTGCTATAATACCTAATATACGTATCTCGTTCACAGAGGGAAGGATAATGCCCTTCAACCCCGCATCTTACAGGGTTGGGAGAAAATTTAGCTTAACTTTGAGCCCAGTTCTTGACTCATAAAGAACTGTGTTTGTTTCACATCTGATTAATCTGGCTTTTTTCTCCTTCTAGACTGTTTTGCTGAGCTCTTGTTAAGGTTTTCTATTTCTACTATTATTTTATTATGAATATTATGTGAGGGATAAGTATGTATGTTGTGTTGCATGTCTGTAACAGACGGCAATCTCTGCCCTGAGGTACTGGCACTCTAATACAGACACAGCTACAGTAGAATGTGAGGAATCTGATGTATTTTTTTTTTAAGATAAAACCAAATGTGGTTAATAAAGCATCTCTCTCAATTTTTGAAAAACTTAAATTGCCAAATTTATTTTGACAGTTTTAAAAATGAAATTGATAAAATTATGCTACGTGATAATATTTATACTCAGAATCAATATGTATAGTAGTATGTTTCAGGGTGAGTTCATAAGGCTGCAACTACTTTGTAGCAGATACTACAGTACTGAATGGCTGCTACACTGATTTTTCTCCTAAAGAACAGCATTGACAAGGAAAGGGATGCTGTTTGTGGTATTAAAAGAGCATATTGTATACAGATATTTGTAAACAAAGTATGCTATTAAATTATTACTTAGTATTTATTCAATTATTAAATAGCTCTCAATTAGCATTTACTATTGGAACTTTAGTGCTAAAATGCCGTATTGGATAGGAGCAATGTGCAATTATGGTTTCCTCATAGTTGTCTGTCAGCTCTTTTCAGAGAATTAGCTCACTGCAGCTCTCCCCAGCAGCAACTGATTCCCTGAATATCTGTGGATTCATTGCGTCTACCACACAAAACCTCTCATTGCCCAGAGCCCTTTCTAGGCACTAATAACACCTTCCCAAAGCATTATTATGATGTTCCAGACCTGCTTATGGTATTTTAAGCCTTCCCCAAAAGCCACGTTTTCAAGTTCCCACTTAATCAGAAAGGGGCTCTGCTAGAGGTTGAGGCGTTAGCATAGCGGCTTGCTGGTGTGAGCGTGCCCACAATGCTCATGGCGGGGTGAGAGCATGTCACAGCACCATTTTTACTTTGAAGACTACTACTGTGCCCACTTTTATGGACAGCAGATTGCCTTCTGATGGGGTGCAATGGGAGCCGCTGCCTTAGGTTGCAAGATGCAGCCAAACCTGCGTGCAGGGAGGCTCTCCTGAGCATCCACGTGGGCAGCTACTGACCCCCACCTGGTAGGGCAGAGTCCTACTGAGAAAACTGTGTTGAATTTGAACTGGTTTGGCCTGTACGTGGAGTGACAAAGGACTTCCTTGGTTATTTCTAAAATGCGCTGTGATATATGATGTGTATACATATCTCCAGCAAGTAAGAGGCTATTTAAGCTGATGGTAAGTGGGTAGAAATGGAGCTGTACCATCTTCCTCTCGGAGTCTCATCAGATTTTGTTCTCCTCTGCCTAGATAGTGCATTGGTGATGGAGCGGTTGTCTTTGATATATATATAAAAGAAATTCTCTCCTTTTTCATTTTCAACAATGCTGCTAATATGTTCTTAAAGTTTCTTCTTTTTACGTAGCCTGTGATGACTTTCTGTGCTGTCTCTACCTTCTGTTCTTATTTGTTCCACCTTTTTGTACATGCTTTCTTGGCTCTTTGTAACCTGCAAACGTTAGTCATTTCTGTAGCTTTATGTATTGTAGGTAATGGATTTGAATTAGGTACCTAGCCCACACAAACCTCATTCTACTGATGAAACATATTTTTAAAGCCTTGACTTTGATGTCACTATTAATCAGCACATGGCTTTCAGTTAGATTTCTGGTTTTCAGATGTGGGGATCAAAACAGATATTCTGGCTTGTTGAGGGCTATTTGAATGGCTTCAGGCTATTCTTTGAGATAGTACTGGGATGGAGCCAATGGGCAAACACAACTTTTTGTTAGTGAAATGAGAAGCTTTTATTTTTCTTCTAACGGGTTAGGAATTTAGTACAACCTGTTCACATCATCGTGAATCACCAGTGCAATATCTAAGATATGTTTATGGTTGTTATTACTGTAGGATCTGTACAGCTACTGAAGAAACAAGGCCAGGCTCTTTTATACTGAATGGAGACCGTGAAATGGAAAGTTTGGAAAAGCCATTGATAATACTGTCAGTGGGTGACTATTCCAGTTGTGTACCCCAGACACAGTATTTTAGGGTGATACTGTAGGTCTCTTAAATTCTGTGCACAGAAGTATATTTCTCAGAAGTGTATATTCAGTCTCTGCTCCTATTAATGCTTGTACAGAGGGACTGAAAATCAAGTTTCCTATCTCACAAGTGAGAGGTCTGACAGCTAAGCTGAGGCAGGGTTGCTCTGCTCCTCCTCTTGCTGATCAAGCTTTGCAGAGTGGATTCTAGCACATGGTGAACAAGGAAGTTTTCTGCCTTTCAGCGTAACTTGTGGCATGGTGGTTACAGGAAAGATGAGTACAAGGTAATACTCAGTACTTCCTGAGGGACAGTTGGAAGAGAACCTGAGTAAGGCTCTATTAGTTGTCCTAAATGAAAAGAAGGGAGAAAATACTTCCTATACTAATTGCAAGTGTCTGATGTTTGGACCTTATCAAGAATTCTGGTTGGAAATAGGAGTCTTCATGTACCCTAATGCAATGCTTAAGTAGCGGTGATTGTAATTTTAAATTGCATCTGCCCCAGAGCTAGCTTGTTTCAGCCGGTTTGGAGCACAGAGAGAGGCCTATGTCTGTCTCCACCTTGTCATATGGATATACTCTTTATCTTTAGTATCTAGAATTTAATATTTTGAGGGAGACTAGATTCTTGCAGTTGGGATAGGAGGTGTTGCCCTGAAAATTTAAAGACTCTGACATATAAATTATGAAATCACAGCTGTTAATTGGAAATTGCAGAAATTTGGAGCAATTACTCTTGTATTTCCCTTATGGAAGGCTGAGAGAGGTTAGCATGTTAATACTTCATGCTTCTGTCAGAAAGAAAAGCAAGACGAACAAAACCATAACTAAAAAAAGATCCCAACGCACAGATTTGTCAAATATGTGATTGCAGGTCAAAGCCAGTTGTTAGCACATCCCGAAGCTTTGGGCGACACTGGGTTACGAGGCCCTGTTGGAACCAGCTTTTGAAACATTGGAATCTGTTAAGCTCCGCAGGCCTACTTGCACCATTTGCTACAGTGGCATATCTCACATGCTGGCAAACCAGAAAAAGGATGACTGGAGAGGTAGCTGTTTTATTTTTTAGCTTGCAGTTTCTTTCCAGTTAGTTGCTTTTCTTTATTTACTTCTCTCTTCTGACCTCTTGGAATATGACCTGTACTAATTTGAACTTCGAATCTGTGCATCATATCCAGAGGCAATATGGAAGTTACACATTACTAAGTAGTTTGCCTAAGTATGTAACTAAGTCTCAGTGCATATGTCTACGTGAGTCTCAAAGGCGTCTAAATTGGTATGATGTGCACAGTGAGGGGTGTGGAAGAAGAGGTAAGCTACCCCAATTTAGACTTCCTGCAGGCTTAATTGGCATTTTTCAATTTACTTAGACTCCCCTCAGTTGTTGGCCCAGCATCTTCTCATAAGTCAATTTCTATTTCACACTCTAGAAGTAAAACACAGTAGAAGCACAGGATTTTGAATATAATCAGACTTATTATCTGGTTTGATCATTATTTTGTAGAGACTTGATTGTTATTTATGATCTGTAATAGAGGTCATTATTTTATTACATGCTTTCTGGGTATGATTAGGTCACTGAAATGAAGGCTGTCTTTCAGTTTAAGTTAGTAAGAATAATATATATCTGATTTCTTGTAAATAAACCTGAATTTCCACAAACCTGCATGCATTGTACTATGAAAGCTTTTTTGTTAGAATATACAGATACAAGCAGATTAATAGAGTAGAGAACTTTGTGCAAGCTAAAAATGTTATTTTTATAGAAAAATTATTTTTGGTTTGAAATTTTATGCATATTATCTCCAATGCTGTCATCCCATTATTCATATGACAGGCTTTGAGGGTGAAAGATATAGTTCTTTATTGGATATGCAGCTCTTAACAGGAAAAGGAAAGCCGTATTACTCAACAAAGTTGAGTGTTTTAAAAATAAATTTAACATTGTTAACATTTACTTTGTTAAAAGTTACTGAGTGAGTGAGATGTGTAACTGTTCAACTGCATTGCAGATTTATGAATTAGATTTTATTCACAAGTGCAGTTCCCTCAGATATTTTTCCTCAGGTTTCTTAAGGGCCTGTAATGGCTTCTAGAAAGCCTTTAATGCTTCTGAGGATAACTGAGCTAGGTCAGTATTACTCAGTCTTGAGTGAGCCTGTAAAAAATGCCTAGTAGAGATATTTGCCACTCGTCTTGTTAAATTGCGGACCTGGAATGAAAAGCACAAGGAGCAGGTAGTAAATGAGCTGGGCAGCTCCGAGGAGGAGGCAGGAGATGCAGGTGTCTTGAGACGTCACATAAAGCTGAAATGCCATATAAGGAGTATTGCTGAAACTAAAGCCAAGTGAGACAATTAGGATGAGAGAGTATAGTCCTGACTGGAGAGAGTCTGCACCCGAGAAGGGATGACATTGCTTAGCAATACATGTTGTGCTGGACAGCTCGGTCTCTTCATGCACTGCTAGTGCTTGGTGTGACCAGCCTGTCTGAGCCCAGAAGTTCATTCTATGTCAGTGCTATAGCTGCTCAAAAGCAGGTTAGCAACAGAAGTATACAAGTGATGGGGCTCTTGGGCAAACTCTTTCATGGCTGACTCTGTATAAGATGCTCAGACCTTTCCAACCCTTGTATGGACTGAGAACTCCAAACCACAGTCCACAGAAATAGCTTTCTCACCCACACCCCTGAACTTGTCACAGTACATAAAAGAAAGGCTCCTTTGCCCATTAAGCTAACATAACTTCTCCTCTGTACTTATTTACATCAAAATTTTGCACCGCTTATATAATTTTTGTTCCCGAATAAAATATGCATTACGGATGCCCATTATGTGTGTAGCATGCAGGTCAAGCACAGCTGCACTACTGATAGTATAAAGGTTCACCTGCACAGCAGGCAAAAATTTCATGAGATTAGGGAAGACTGGTTAAATACAAATCGCGTCTAGAAACAAAAAATCCAGAACATCCTGCAGAACTGTTCAGAGTGGTGGGCCAGTTTGGCAGTAGCAAGCCAAAGCGCACAATCTCTCTCGGAAAGAACCGTGAAATATCATATAGAGCATGTTCACCACTGACCTGGTCCCAGGCAGTGCTCCTGTGTGCCAGCTCGGGGCTATGCTGAGGTGCTTCAGTAACATCCTGAACATCCTGGCTTTCAGACAGAGCTCAGTCACAGCCCACTTAGTGTTTAGACATCTTTCAGCTTCCCGCTCGACAGCAAAAGACAAATTTCGTAGAGGCTGCAGCTAGCATATGACTTTGCGAGCAATAGCAGCAGCGCGAAGGCTCACCAAACGTTACCTGAAGGGGTGAGAAGCAGAATAAGGGGAATGACCATACTACTTTTTTTTTTGGTGCTGAAAGCAGTATTGGCAAGCTCTGATTCTGACTGGTCTAGCTTCATGAACCTTTTTTTTATGTTGATGAAAAAATATGGATCACTTTCCTGTGGCAGAAATAAAAAATGTCCTGCTTGGTTCTGAACTCTAGGAGTGGAGAGAGAGGCAGCAGGAGACCCAGAACAAGAGAGTGTTTTCCATCTGCCACCTGAATACTGTAGAGTAATACTGTTGTATTTAAACTAGAGAGTTCACTTACCTTTCTTGTGGTACTGTGTGCCTCAGGAACCTCACCTTTAGTAGTAAATCTGCTTGCTCTAAATTGTTTCTAAATGGACTGGTAACAATAAGGGATCACCAGTTTTCTGAATGGCTGCTATTTGTGTCTGTGACTGAAGACTTGCTGGGAAAGGTGTATGTAACGGTAGGAGTTCAGCTATATTACCACGTGGTTTGTTAGGGAAACCAAGGCAGGAGGTGGCCATATTTTTGCTATCCTAGGTTCAAAATGGCGTCGTCTCACTCCAGAAAAAAAGCTTGTTTGGGGAACATTGCAATTCTACTGGTTTTTATTTTGTTTCTTTCTGACTGAAAGTGGTTAAGCTTGGAAATTCTTGGGTACCCTCTTCCCCTTTTCCCAACTTTCCTTTGACTGAAGACTGACCCATCATTTCTGTGCAGCTGCCACAATTGGCTCTATATTTATACTTCAAGTGAGCTTAGCAGACTCCTTTGTCTTAGAACGTCATCCTGATACAACGACTCAGTAACTCAACTACTAATTGCATAAATAATCTCTTTCAACACAAAGCTGCTTATGTCTGTCTTTTCTGTGTAGCATAACTTTCTCTCTACATGGTTTCTGGCCTAAGATTTTGACATCAGTCCTAGTTATGCAGCAAAATAGGTGGCTGAACCAAAGAGACATTTTTCCTGGACCTGCCTTAGAAAACAGCATGCAAGTTGAAATTTCATTTTTAAATTTAACTTCTACCTCTTGGAACAAATTCACTGAAGTCAAAGTCTCACTTTTTATAGCCTCAGTAACCGTTTCTGGATTTTCAAAGTCAATTCAGCTCTAAGCTGAAGTAATTATGGCACATGCTATAAACCACAAGCACTGTAAACTCAGCATGGACTGCTATATCACCATCTTGAAAGTATATCAATCTCATTTTACTCTAATTTGTTATACACACTGTTTCTTTGGTTGCCTTTTCTTACCCTCACATTCATTTATTAAAAGAAATGAGAGTGGGGCCTGTTCCCAATTCATAAAATGGTAGGCCACTTTTGGAACCAAGAAACTTAGAATTAAAATGGCTTTAGAATAAAAATGAATAAATTTTACATTTTTCTCCACGTTGTCCCTTCTGTTGGAAAGCAGGACACTGTTAACTTAAGGCTATTATTAAATGAGACTATGTCCATTGCTATCAGTGAGGATCCATTCGCTGCACTACTTGTAGCTGTGCTTACTAAATTCAGCTTATTCCTGAATGCACAGAACCCATGCAGTATGGATAGCTTTTTTCTTACAAAGCATCTCTAAGAAGTCATCAAGGAAACCTTGGACGTCTTCTCTTTAAGGGTTGGCAGATAATGAAAGAACAAACCACTTGTAGTGCCTCATACCTGAACATTTCCTTGATCTTTATAACATTTACAGCGAAATTATTCTTCATTCTTTTTTTTCTCATTTTTGCAAATGTGTGCTCATCCCAGTTTTGCCCAGGCCTGAACGTGAAATGCCAGACTACCACAAGAAAGCCTAGGCATCACAGTTTTCCAGCTCAACCAGCAACTGAAAGTCTCATAAGACATCTTACAGGTTTCCAGCTCAAACTTGTAGAACCAAGATGTTTACATAATTTATATAAGGTGGGGCTATATATATATGTGGGATGGTTAGCTGCTGTAATAGCCAAATTTTCAAAGTTGCTCAGCACATGCAGCATTCAGGCCTTCAGCCCGTTACAGAATGGTGATAAAATACTTGGACCCAAATAACTGGGAGAAGGGGGAAATGACTTTTTATTACCTTTTTACCTGCTTCAAGCAATTCTTTATTTTAGACCGTGTCACTGCATATCATAGTTATTACAACTTTATTTAGCATTTCTAGGTGGTAGCCATTCAAGGCTCCAAACCAGCTAGCAGTAGTTAGCTTCAGGGAGTACTCTAGTATTCACATCAGAGCGTTTGAGCAACTGATATCACATCTATAGATGTGACACAGGGGTAAAAAACCTGACCTTCACCTTCATGAGGAATGACGGAATGCTGGTTCCACCATTGTATAAATTGGGTCACTGACTAAGAAAATGAAGGAGACCTTGATGGGTGCTACCAGAAGTTCTTCTGCTGTTAAACATTTATGGCTTATCATATGTCCTTTTATTTTCTAATTCAGGCTGTTCTGAACATAAGGAACAGCTTCGTAAAGCTCAGTAGCTTCAAAGAAAAAGGATATCAATGCTGCAGATCTCCACACTGAAATATCTTTGATGACAGGAGAAAAAAAAAGCTAATGTTGCCAGGGCTGCTGTCCATAAGGAGATAGGTGCAATAAGCATGCTGTTTGCACTTTGATCTTGAATGAAAGGTCATTAAAAAACTCTGACTGGCTGTGGATTGCACACTCCAGGAGCAACAACATGTATTGCAGTAGGGCACTTCAGGAAACTTTAAAAGATACAGGTCTTGGAAACCCGAAAGGAAACAATCAGTGAGTTTACAGGACATGTTGGGTTTTTTTGAGAAAATTATATACCATTGTTTTCTAAAATACTTGCTGGCCACAAAACAATGCATTTTCTTGTTACCAATAGGTGAAATTGCCTGTAGGAACCTTTTCCTTCCCATACTAAAATGTAGCAAAGTACAAGAGGTTTTTCTGAGACTGATTTCCCCACCACAGCACCAGTATGTTTTAAAAAGATGCAAAGTGCATTTTATGAGGAAATGAGAGGGGGCCCAAAATGCCTTTTAATTTATTTTTATAATAAATATCATTAAACAGAATTTTGAAGCCATATATTTTTATTTTGTATGTAATGCTTATAATGTAAAAAGGAGCCATTTCATGAAAAGGTTGAAATAAGCAGTTGCTAACAATGAAGTCACTATTTTATTGAAACCTGATAAACTTTCCTGGATAATTTGGGATTTTTTAACAACGTTTTTCAAGGCTGAGAAGAGAAAAAGGGAACCTTACGTTTGGCAGAAACGAAACACGATTTCTGTGGCAGCTTCATTTGGACATGGAAAACCTGTTTCAAACCATTCCTGGCTCCACCTCTCACAAACTATTTATTATGTACTATAAATTACATATAACATGTAACATAAAAATTAAATAGAATTGTTCTGGAACCATAGATACGGATTGAGAGTTAATTAAATGAATGCATGGGGAAAAGTCTGTGTGAGATGCAGGACTAGGGGTTCCCTGCTGTACCTATTTAATGAAGTCTCATCCATCTGATGGCTCCTGGACCCACTCTTCAACACTTCCACAAAAATGTCACATTCTTTATGGGGGAAAAGTGTGGAATGTGCCTTACCCACATCAAGTACACCATTTTACAATTCCAATCCAATTAATTAAGCCTCTATTCTTCATGCATGAGTGGCCGTCTCTCAGTTACACACCCAAGGCAAAGCTCCAAGGGGGCCAGCCAGCCAAAAAAAGAAGGTACATTCCCAGCTCTCATTTACTTAAATACATATTTTTGATAGAAACAAAATGTTTAAAATGACTTCAAATAAAAGTGTGTATATTTCTCCAGGGCCAGAGCATCAATAACTTACGTCTCGGGAAAACAAGCTTTTATTATTTTTATTTTTAATGCACAGTCATAATTAAAGCAGGGAGGAGAGGACAGCCTCCTCTGTGAATGAGAAAATTAGACTCAGTGTAGTGAGATGGGAGGGTAGAAGGAGACTTCTGATGCGTGATTAAATGAGGAGGCAGTATGGTGAAGGCAGATGAGACACAGCACAGTGGGAGTATGGAAAACATGGTGAAAGAAATAAACAGAAGACAAGATGTTAAAGTACCATAACCTGACTGCACTCCTGAAGAGTTAAAAATGAACTGATCATCTGTCAGGAAACCGCACAAGAGCGGGGAGATCTGATTCCAGTCCCACCTCCCTGGGTAGGAATGTTGCTTTTATCTGATTAAGGGAGAAGAGTAACTATTTTCTCCGTACTGCACAGCATTGCACTGTTATTTTTAGCACTCGGTTTCTAAGTATGTTTCCTACAGATCATCTGTCATTTCAGTGTTGGAAACAACCATGCTATTTTTCTGTAATTATATAGAGTCTCTTCATTTAAGCACTTGTTAGTTATTTTACTTATACTGATCAAAACCTCAATCAAATTCAACATATTGTCTGGACACCTGAGATCCAGCTCAGGTAATGATCACATGCTCAAGTTCTTTCTTGTACTGCAACCTCAGCCCAGAATAAAAGTGCATGTTACAAATAGCAACAGGCATAAAAAGCTATGCCTGCCACCTCAGTATAACCTGTGTGTCAATGTGAGGTCACGGACAGGGATGACCTCTTCCAAAATTAGCCATAGTAGTAGAAAATGTTGCAGCTCCCTCTTGTTAGTGCCCGCCAAATGGTATTACTTTCTATGGGAAGAATCATGTTAGGGCTGCCCCAAGGCAGTGGCTGTCATTGTGAACAGCCAATCATTTTAGTAAAAAAACCTCATTGTGGCCATTCTTGGCTTGTCAGAGGAGTTTGGGGTGGGAGTTTGAACTGGCAGGCCTTGCTGGTGCTGTAGCATCAGCTCTCCCCTCCTTTCCCCAGTGATGGTTTCTGTGCCAGTATGTACAAAATGCCAGTGCAAGTATGTCCTTGACAGGTGCTATTAGGCCAGAAGATTACTTTACCTGTTGCAATTACACCTTGGAACTTTTTTACACTTTTCTGCAGAGGTGAGATTTCCCAAATGAAATTATATTTTCCAACTGGATTGCAAATTTGAGACATTTCACCCATTTACATATCCCTTCAATCTGTCATCATTGATGCTAGAAGGGAAAAATTTGAAATAGAAGGGAAAAGCTGACAAGTCCTAAAATTAAAAAGTTATTGATTAAGCCATTTGACTTGTTCTTTCATTCCAGTATGGTACTCCAGGAAACAAATGTTTAATTTATTTTGGATAAAGGGATTCAATTTGTGATAATGCCATGAAAATATAATATCCTTACAAACTCAGATTTCTCATAGGAAAATGTTAATGAGTCTTTTCTATTACACTAAAAATACTGTGTAACAGAGCTGGTTGAAGATTGCCCAAACAATGTTTCTGAACATTTGTCAGAATTGTTGCTTAGTTCAAGAAAATTCATATCCCGTTGTACTCACTATTTGCCAACACTTGCGTGAAGAGTTTTTTGTTTCAGTAGAGGTTGGTTTGTTCCCTAAGATACATCAGTTCATTCAAAACCAGAGGACGGATAGAGTATCAGGTCATTAAATGACCAACCACAGTCATCATTGCTAATAATAAATGTTTTATTTTGCAAGCAGCCAATAAGATCAAAATTGTTCATTAAAAATGCAAACATACTTGATATTATGCAAAGTCTACTTTAGGTATTATTCATCTGCAGGAAAAGGATCAATGCCTGGTTGTCAAATGCAATTATTAAACATATTGCCAGAATTCAGACTTGGTCCACAAATATTCATTAAAGGGAAAAAAATGCAAAACGTTATCACGGTTCCTTCACTGCAATTGATTAAACAGCACATATTCTTTAATAGCATAAAATATTTTTTTTCTCACTCTGAAGTGTTTTCTTTTCAAAATACAAGGAAATATAACGAAGTAAGTCTTTATCTTTGTTTTGATGCATTGGCAACATTACAGTCCTAATCAGAGTACTCAATCTGAACTGGGCCTTCTTTGCCCATAGTGCTAGTAAAAGACATTCATTGCCACAAAGTACAAAACCTTAAAGTTATTTCAATAAAATCAATGTCTTTGAAATTGTGAGAACATAGTTCATCAGCTCTTGCCTAAGTTATATAGTACGCTTCACCACCAAGGACTGCGTTCTCTCTAAATATTAAAATCTGACATTATAATTTCATAATTAGGGCTTTATTTGGGCTGGAGGAATTCCCGCTTTTTTAAAATGCTCATCATGTTTTTCAAAGAGAGTTTTACTTTGTTTTTTAAAGTACAAAAACTGTACTTATTACTCATTAGTATTTGGGGAAAAAGATCTCTAAAATGTGATACGAGTGTTGCCAATGCAGTAAGTTATACCTGAGTCTGTGAAGAGCCTGAAAGAATCACATCGAAAGGCAGGATTAGCAAAATTTGTTGTAATGTATAAGATTAGTTCAGATGCCCCATGATAATAATCTGAAAATTTTAAATGACAGCTTTTGTAACTATTTTATGGCCTGTAAAACTGATAGGTAAGGAGAGGGTCAGTGAAACATTAGTGGTCTCACACAAGGTGGCTTTAATAATAAAATCACTGATTTCAGGAGGCATTTGGCTTACCCCAAGTTCTAGGATTTAGCCATGGAGCTCCTCTCTGCATACACCAGGTATGTTACTTCACTCCCTCTGGCCCATGCTAAGACTCCCCTAGCGAAGGACGTTTTGGTGTTCGTCTGACTGAACAGCCCTGAGCTGTCACAGAATGAAGGTAGGCAAGACCATCAGAAAGCAATCAGTACACATAATCTCATCCTGCTCTGAAGCGCCCTAGCAGCCTCTTCTGGGAAAGAGAGCTGCTGAATCATGTGTGGCACAGCTCTAGCGAGCTCACAGCTCCTGATTGACTTTGGACTGGTCATTGCTGTCAGCCCAGATTTGTCATAGCCACTCTCCTGTTGGTTTTCAATGAGGAGGCATCAAACCCGTTTCTCTCCCATTCTGCTCTAGAAAGTGAAAGGGAAAAAAAAATTACATATTACAGCAACTTTGTTCTTAAGAGCAACAGGTGTGGACAAACCCAACTGTAGGACTGAATGAAAATTCCAGATTGGAACTAGTGATTTTAGGTGAAGTTGCAGCTATGGGCCAATAGAAACTTTACGATAGTTGCCCATGCACTCAGCTGAAATTCTAAATATAAACCACCTTGAACTCTGGGACAGTTCAGCTTTGTTTTTCTGTGTCTCTCCAGTGAACCCAAAACCAGTTTTTAGTTTCTCATGACTTTTAAATTTGGTTATAAACATTTTCACTATTCGTCTCATACATTATTTCATTTACTGTGAACTTAGTAATTAATTGTTGGGGTTTTTAGTAACTGTGTTGGGGATTTCTCATAAAGCTTTTTGGCTGTGTTTGTTTTTAGAGCCCATAAATCTTACTGTATTTTATAAGACAATGGATTACTCAGGCTAAGATATTTAGTAATAAGTTGAACTATGTTGGTGTTTTGTTTTATTTTATTTCTTAAAGAACTGTCATAAAGGCTGTAGGTATTTAGTGATATTAACTAAGAAGCATAGTACTCGGCAGACTAAGCCAGTAGCTTCCTTTACCTACAATCATCCAAACCATATTCTTATTCCTTTCCTTCTTTCTCACTGATAGCCTCCTAATATTGCCAGGATTGATGTCATCATTTATCCACTCCAGAAGGATATATTCCTTGGGAACTAATTAGCTGGGGGCAGGGAGAAGGGGGAAGGGAAGCCCAATCTATTTTAGTGATTTAAAAAAAAAAAAAGTATTTTTCATGAAACAGTGGTTCCTAATACGGTATATTTGTTTATACTAGTAGTTTTCTCATTGCTGACTCGTCCTCCGTTCATTCTCCAACCCCCCCCACCCAATAGCAAAATAAGAAAAACAGATTACTGTAAATTTTGGCACAGAAAGGTATTTGCATCGTTTTCTTAGAAGTCACGTGCTTTGGATTTCCTCTTGTTTATGATATATTGAAATGTCTTCCAGATGTTTTTAATTATAAAAAGTTTTCAGGAAAGCGAAGTAATCCGTAATAAAATTTCCTCTACTTTTTTAAAAATAGCCAATAAATTAGTGTACTGTAGCTTATCAAACTGCCACATAATTCTACATTTGACCTCAGTGCAGCAAGGTCTGGCATTTCCTTAGACAGCTAGTTTGGTCAGAGGCAAAACAGGCTTCCCCAAGCATAGTTTCAGTTCCTCTTCCAAGGGAGAGCGTTCCCTTCCTGGGGCCGAGGCAGCGGTGCGAGTGCTCATTGGTGCGAGCGGCTCTGACTTCCTACCCAAACATAACCACCTCAGCTGCACCGGCTCGGAAGAGGCAGATGTGTGACATGGGATATGCCGAAGTTTGGATTCAGGACAGAGAGAAAGAGAAAATACTTTAGCGGCTGGTATGCAATGCTGATGCTGTGCTGCATGAGGAGATTTTCATTTATAAGGTTTGGGCGGGTGCCCAGATTGCTGTGGTAGAATCTGGAAGAAAACACAATAAAAATAAGATCAGTTCAATTTTCAGGGGCATATATGCGGGTAGGGGAAGGCTTTAATCATAAAAGACATTTTCAAATGGTCAAAGAACCAGACAAGGGACAAAAGCTATGAATCCTTAAAAATCTTCTGTGAATCTACCTCCTGTATTCATTCAGCTGACTGTTTGTTCATCCTAATGACACACCTGATGAGGGTGCTTACTCTAAGCCTGTATTTATATCAGGAGTTAAGCTAGGCAGGGTAGTAGGAAATAGAAACCAACTTTACCATTTCTGTGATTTTTCAAGCTGTGTGTGTATGCATGTATGTAGTAGTTTTTTTTCTCAGAAATTTGTTACTAGAAAAAAATCAAGATCTGAAAGAAAGGTATAGCTTAGCAAACATCTTGGTGAAAGAGTTATTAGGCATTGAATAAGACTTGCTGTTGGTTCATGGGTTTCATGGCTGGCATGGGTCTTTGTATTTGTCCTCCCAAAAGATCTCTTGTCTGGGAAACAGGGACTCCAGCCTATGTCCTGAAAGGCAGGAATACAAAAAAGTAAGCATGTGCACTTGGTACTAGCCAAGTATGGGGATTTTGTGGCACACTGAGGTGAATTTGAGGCATTAGGTCAAACTGTGTGATGTTAGGAGCTGTGAAAGCAGGAAAGCATACAGGATCCTAAGGGACTAGATCCTCCTGCTTGTCAGAATCAGTTCTCTTCCAGAGGTGGGAAGGGAAGGAGTCGCACCAAAAAAGAGCTTTGTGTAATATTTTTGGTTTTTTCCAGAGTATCTCAACACAGCAGGGCTAGTAATAAAAGCAAATTACTGTTAATGTAGCTATCCCACGTTCTCAGGTAGTATAAATGTTGTCTGAATGGTGAAAGTGAGCTCTGTTGGCTTGCACCACTTGAGATTATTGCCTTTTCTCACTAATTTGCCTTGAGTACTATTTCATCAGCTAGATTTGCAAAGAACAGTTAACAACCATGCAAAACTCCATTTTTGCATTAAGAGGGTAAAAGCAAAGGTTTCACCTGGCTATTGAATCTACTTGTATTTATTGCAAAAGCAGCACAGTACAGAATTTGGACCCAATTTTAGCAGGGAGGAGACAGAATGCTAAGAAACAAACAGATGTAAGACAAATGTCCCTCTTATGCCTCTTAAAAACAGTAACTGAGGGTACCCTTGCCATCAAAATAGAAAATGATAATCAGTGATAAACAAGCTGAATTTTTTAGAATGCTCGTGGAAGTAAATGACATGATTTAGAACTGGTCTGGGTAAGGATGGTAGCAGGTACATGAGAAGGAAGGAGGAAACTGCTGACCTCATTACAGTGGCCAGCATGACTGAGGACTTTGACCAAATTTTGAAAGTGACATAAAATTCTAATGCTGCCACCCTCACAAAACTTCCCCCCCTCCCAAATCCCCCCAGGTTTTGAGATGCCAGAATCCATTGGTCCCCATTCTTAGAGTACTTTAGGAACTATAGATCTAGTTATTTCTTGATAAGAGTTGTGCAACACCACCGGTGTTGGCTGGTCATGCATTCCTCCTGCGCTCCATGCTGCCTGCGCTCCATCAGTGCTGTCATCCATACTCAGGCAAAGCTGCCACTGAGACGAG
Source organism: Elanus axillaris (assembly GCA_026212715.1). NCBI lineage: Eukaryota > Metazoa > Chordata > Aves > Accipitriformes > Accipitridae > Elanus > Elanus axillaris. Next base: position 17,755,452 of record JANZLQ010000095.1, on the reverse strand, counting down.
GGGAACTTTAGGTTTGATTTAGGCTGAGATGAAGGGTATCGCTTGCCCAAGAACGTCTCATCTGCTGCGGTATGTTTCTGTGCTATTTGTCTTTATCTCATTTTTTAATGTTAAGGCAGGAAAACCTCTTGCCCTTCTGGTACACTGGTAATGAGGACCCTTACAGACAGCGGTGAAGCGACATGAACGACCTTTCTGGAAAACAATATATTATTAAATGTTTGATTGCATTTGTTTATTTTTTGCTGGACACTAGTTGTACCTGTATTGCTACAGAGACAGATGAGTTAATGGGGAGTCAACATAAAGCTGGGTCTCTTCACTCCTAAACGTTTCCCATGCAGAGAGTGAGGGGATTACAGCACTAAGGAGAATTTTCATGTGAGACAGAGCAACCTCGGTGGTCAGTCTGATTGCTGCTCTTGCTGTTACCAGCACTGGTGAGCTGAGGAAAACGGAGCTAGGAAAAAACAACCAAAGCAGAGGATACACCTATTTCAACCAACCTTATAAAATTATGTACTGACCAACCTTCTGTTAAATTAATCTGCTCTTAGTTAATCCTATTTTACAATGAAAAGCTGGTGCTATAGTGCCCAGTCATTGTGTGTTTGACCAGCAGAGAATAGCAGTGCAGATTTTAAAAAATCGTGAGATTTTGCTTAGATTCCTTATGATCCCACTACTCTTCTCTTGCCCTAGACTAGACCTTGATCCCTGAAGGGGTGCCCTGCACCCAGGGGCTGTCGCTGGCTGCAGACGTTGGCTGTGGGGCAGTGGCAGAGCTGCCCTACTGAGGGAGAAGTGGTGGGCAACGCTCTGCCAAGTGACAGTGGGTCCTTTTGAGTCTGTGAAGTGTCAGCAGCATTTTTCTTAAGCAGTGGCTGGCCTCTAGACACAGTTTCACAGACACAGGCAGTTGTGCTCCGTCTACAAGTGTACAAGATCGTCCTTCCACAGAGTGCTGTGCTGGCGGCCCAAGGCCTCGGTCCAAAGCGGAGGAAACTGGTGTTTCACAGAGAAACCTAAGGAACTTATGAGAGAAAAGGTGAGCTACAGGTGTAGCTTTCTCTGGAAAAATAATGTAAAGTGCTTCCTGATATTTGGAATGATTGAGAGTCCCTTGGGAGTCAGTCCCGGAGGGTAAAGGGGTCCAGGGGGGGTGGACTTTCTTTAAGATGGAAATCTTAATGGCTCAGGACCAGGCTATTCCCATGCGCTGTAAGTCGAACTGGTGAGGAAGATGACCGGCCTGGCTGAACAGGGAGATTTTGCTAGGAATGAAGAATAAAAGGAGAGTTTATCATGTCTGGAAGAAGGGGCAGGCAACTCAGGAGGAGTACAGGGACCTTGTTAGGTCATGCAGAGAGGAAATTAGAGAGGCAAAAGCTCAGCTAGAACTTAATCTGGCTACTGTTGAAAGGGACAACAAAAAAATGTTTTTACAAATATGTTAACAATAAAAAGAAACCCAAGGAAAATATCTGTCCTTTAATGGATACAGAAGGGAATGTTGCCACCAGAGATGAGGAGAAGGCGAATGGAGTTAAATCCAGCTGGCAGCTGGTCACAAGTGGTGTTCCCCAGGGCTTGGTTTTGGGGCCGGTTTTGTTTAATATCTTTATCGATGACCTAAACAAGGGGAATGAATGCACCTCAGCAAGTTTGCAGATGACACCGAGCTGGGAGGCAGGGTTGATCTGCTCGAGGGTAGGAAGGCTCT
>JANZLQ010000095.1:17729380-17753629 GCA_026212715.1 Elanus axillaris | reverse complement strand
GGTTGGATGTTAGGAAAAATTTCTTTACTGAGAGGGTTGTGAGACACTGGAATAGGCTGCCCAGGGAAGTGGTTGAGCCACCATCCCTGGAGGTATTCAAAAAGCTCGTAGACAAGGCGCTCCAAGACATGGTCTAGTGGGCATGGACGAGGATGATGGTTGGACTCAATGATCTTGAAGGTCTTTTCCAACCTAAATGACTCTATGATTCTATGATTTTTGTGGAACTAAAACTGTGCAAGCCATGCTGTAAATGTCAGGGAAAGAGACTGTGGGGAGGATTACACAGCTCTCAAAATGGCGGCGGTTACTGACCCTCAGCAAGGGGCTTACTGAGAGCGGTGAGGGGAGCAGAAGCAGTGCTGGTATCCTGGTCTCTGGAGGTGTTACACTGGGTCTGAAACACCTGAGAGCTGGCTTTTATTTTCACATTTCATTTGCTTTTCACAGCTGCAAAAGGTTCGAGAGCAAAGGAGAAATGGGCCCAAGGTCTTTGGGCAGCTGTGTTTGTGGGAGTGCAGTTAGGTGTCTGCTCCTCAGCCTACCTGTGGGAATAGGGCTGGGGAGGAACTTGTGGGATATTTGCTATCTGGCTCATCCATCAGGGAATATTTATTTGTTCATTAATTTATTTTATGCAGATTGTACAGGCTACACAGTGCAGTTCCTCACTGATCAGTCTTTGTTCAGAGTTTACAAACCATGACTTGATGGGAAGTACAACACTGTAGTCCACCTCCTGCTCTTGGAGCTACTGGTGTACGGCCGGTTACTAGGGGAGACACTGTAAAAACAAGCCAGAATACTGTGCCTTTGTAGAGACTGTTATTCCACTTTTTTTTTTTTAAATTTAAAAGTTTTTAAAGCATATAGACAGGACTTTGATACCACCATTGCACTGGACTAGCAAAGCAATTGCATTAAGGGGACTAGCCACACAAAATCAGAAAACAGAATGCTGGCATAGCTTTCTGTTACATTAAATTTCTGTTAAATAAAAAGGAAGCAAGGAAGCATACAAGAGATGGAAGCAGTCATCCAGGAACACTTCAGGGACACGGTTGGGGTGTGCAGGGATGGAGTGAGGAAAGAAAAAGCCCTTGGGGAACTGGACCTGGTAAAGGGTGACAAGAAAGGCTCCTGCAGGTACATTGGCAACTCAAGGAAAGCCAGGGAAAATGTGGGCCCACTGCTGATGGTGGTAGTGAAGAATACAGAGCCAAACTCTTCTCAGAAGCACCCAAAGGACAAATGGCAATGGGTACAAACTGAAATACAGTGAATTCCACTTAAACATAAGAAAAAACATTTTTAATTGTAAGGGTGATTGAACACTGGAACAGATTGCCCAGAAAGGTTGTGGAGTCTCTGTCCTTGGAGGCATTCAAAACTGGACTGGACACGGCCGTGAGCAACCTGGTTTTGCTGACCCTACTTTGAGCCGGGGTTTGGACTGGGCAGTCTCCAGAGGTACCTTCCAGCCTCAACTATTCTGTGATTCTATGAAATTCTGTAATTTGCAATTTAAACCAATAGCTGTGCTAACAATTTGGACCAAGTTAATCTCTCTGTAAATTAATTGAATATTCTTTATCAAAACTGTCTCAACTTAATTTAACATAGACCTAAGTGTTCTATAAAAGCTTTTATTGAATCAGAGGCCAGCAGAAATGAGTGCAGCTTTTGATTCCAATGAAATCAACCTGTGGTTCTTTTTATCAAATAGTCTTTTCTGAAAGTGAAACTGGCTGGAAACAAAAGTGAAACTTGCTTTATTGCTTTTTGTTGTTCAAACTGAGAGAAACAACAAAAGTAAATGGAGGTCATAAGTAGTGCTGAGTAAACAGAATTAAAAATATTAGTTTGTTTATGATAGCAATGCCACTTTCAGTAATACAGTGAAGAAATTAGAGTGTTTACTGATACTCTTACTGCATTGACAGGGCCCTTTTGATCTTTTGTTTGAGCTTTCTCTAGCTCTTCCTCTTTTCATCAAATTTTCTGACCCAACTCAAGTGCTTCATGGTTGTAAATACCTGTAAGACGCAAGTTGCTATAATTTGTATGTGACTGTAAGAGGCAGACTCGTGTAAATCCCACTAAGAAAGTGAGTAGTTTACTCCCGAGTGAGAGCAGCCCACTGCTGTCATTGGCTCCAGGACGAATGATGCCCATTTGTGCCTCTGTGTGCCGAGAAATGTAAAGGCTGAGTTAAAGCACATCAGGCCTGCTTTATTTTACACCCTCCTGTTAGCTATTTTGCTAATAATTCTGCCTGATCCTAAAGTTCATTTCTATTCTTGGGATGCTAATTTGCACCATTTCTTTTGCCACTTACACCCGCAAATAGCCACTATGTTACTTGCCTTCCTGCATGCTGTCTGCAGCTACAGCTGCTGACCATAAGCTACATATGGTTGACTGTGACTCCTGGGAACACGTATACCTGTTTTGCTACCTCTTGATCTGGTTGGGCTCACTTTAAGTAGCACATTATGCAACGTGGATTAAATTAATCTGTGTTGTGTAGACTAGTGGTACTACATGGGACTTAGAATACTGTCTACCAGGCGTCTGTCTACCTGGGTGTGGATAGCTGACAGCATTTTTTTTCATCGTTCCTAAACTAAGATAGAAGAGGTCTGTGACCCTTTTCATTCCTTAAGCAGTGTACAGGAGTTTGTGACTATGTAATTCCTTCTGTTATAGGCTTTCTCCATGCTTGTTATGTATGACCTATAGATATTCCCTTTTACCTGCTACATGGATTCCCTCCTCCTTCCCTTGGCAGTAATGCTGATACTTGGCAGGAAAAAGGACCTTTTCTTGCCCCTCCCTTATTATGAGTGAACTTCCAGTACATAGACAGAATCTTTTTTAACTAATTTAATATGTACAGTTTTATCTTATTCATTTTGTCTTTCTTCCAGCTCCATCTTGAAATGACTCACTGTAAAAGATTTACTTAAATTTTTGAAGTTCCTTTTTAATGCAAACTCTGATTCAGCTTCTAGCAGTGCAAGATGCTGTAACCCATTAATACTAAGTCTTCTTTTCTTAATTCTTAAATGTTTTCCTTCCTCCTTCCCTTGTGGAATAGGTGAGAAAAGCAATTGCCTCCACTGCTTAATGCATCACAACTCAAAAACTCACTCCATCCATGTAATTTTTAATCCCAGCCCAGCTGGTGGTTCCTAGATTTCGGGCTCTGAATGTGAATTCAACACTTTTAAATGAACCACTCTGAACAGTACTTCTGTCAAAAAGTCTTTTTTCTTTTTTGTTTTTGTGTGTGTGTGTGCTGGTGTTCCTGATTTTTCAGATGCAGACCCTGAAAACACAACAATCTCATAAATGTACCAAATGCAGAGAAAAAGATTAAAATTTTCTGGTTTTTTCCTGTTTCATTAAAGTGCTTTTTCTCTCTTTTAGTGCCACAAAGATGTGTGGGATATGCTACCTTTGCATATAACTGGCCTTGTTCTTCCTTGTTTGTGATTTCATCAAGATTAAAATGGACACTTCAGTGTTTTTGCAAAGTCCTGTCTCTTGAGGAGCACTTTTTACCTTGTATCATGAGTGGTTCATGGAGTAAAGATTCTTCTTTTCATCTGCTGGCTGCAGACAGTTCTCCTCGAAAACAAGTTCATGGATAATGTCCTAGCTCTCACCAGGGAGTTTGGGTTTTAATAATCTGCCTGCTTATGAAAACATATTACCAACTCTGAAAACAGAAACAGTGAAAATGTGTAATGAACTGGAATACATTTTCAGTTTTGATCATTAGCACACAGCCCTGATCTTCATTCTTAGCTTCTTATTGATGGTAGTTGGACTGTAGGGTGTGGATTGATTAAGTAGGGTGTAAAGGACATCACATAGTTTTCTTTTTTACCTTTTCCCCCAAGGATGTTTGTTGAGTGCCGTGCTGCTTCCTTCCGCAGAAGCAGACAGTCTCTAAGGTGCTGGTTCCTTTGCTGGACTCTGAATGGGAGACGTGGTTTTCTGGTTAGTCTAGGTGAGGTTTGTTGCAATGTAATGCAGGTAGTTAAACACAAAACTACCAGGGGAAGTTTCTGAAAAAATCTTGCTTATAATGATTACAAATAAATAATGTCAAAATAAATATGGCAGGTATCATCATTACTTCTAATATTCCATTCATAGTAATATTCACATCTTAAAAAGAGAAAAAATACAGACGACAATTTTGCAGTCATTTCAGGGTGTCCCCTCACTTGCATTGAGTTGGCTGAAAGTGAGTATCATTTCAGTGAAAATTCTTAACTTCAAATTGTTCATTTTGAAGCATATGGAACAGCTTCTCTTTGAAAAACAATGAGATATTAAAAATATTATTGGAAAGTTCACTCTTTAAGACATAGCCATTTTTATAACCCTTTGAATAAGTATTTAAATGAGCCACTGATTGGCAGATATCTCATGCTAAATGTGGGGATTTTGTTTAGTTTTGGTGGTTTTTTTTTCAAAAGTGAGCCTCCTGTAGAGAAAAGGGGTCTGACAAAGAAACAGTGAAAATTAAACCAAACAGGAACAAGAACAACAAAAATTTTGAAAAATTGTCAACAATCTTTATTCACAGACAGTGAGTTCCTGAGCTAGAGTTATTTGCTAGTTCTCATTTCTGGAAGAAGGAGCATGGTAAAAACAGACAGGCCTGTAGTCTGTCCTGCCTTTCCAGATGCTTGTTGCTTCCCTACTTCAGTATGGTAACTCCTCATATGAGAATCCTTAAACTGTATACTTCAAAAAGTGAACTGGACTATCTTAATTGACTTAAATAATACTGTCATTGTAAGTAGGGTTCATTTTCACTAAAACAGGTGAGGGCATAAACAAGCAATCTTAGTTAACAGACTTGAGATAACCCCTGGGAATGAGGCAATGAGAAGTTGCTGAGGACAGTAGCCTTCTCAGCTAGCAGAGCTGTGAGTGGAGGAGGATCTGTGAACACAATGTACTTGGTCCACTTATGAAGGGCAGATGATTGAGGAAGGGCATAAGATGACCCATATTAGACCCAAAAGCTCATCTAGCCCCATATCCTTGTCCCAGGCGTGGTCAATAGTTGAAGAATGTAGATATTCCCGTCTGGAATACTCTTCCAAACAGGCTGTCCTGGCCTTGCTGAGCCAGAAGAGGGTTTTTTCTACTTGGTAGCCCTTCATAAGTTTTTTGTCCAAGAATCCAGTCACTTACTGAACTTGTGCAAACTTTTGCATCCATAGTGACATCCTTCTTCAAGGTGTTCCACAGCTTGACTCTACATTACATTGTTTTGAGTGTGGTATCTGCTCATGCTGTTTGATGCTCCTCAGCTCTCATATCAGAAGAAGCAGTGAATAGATCCCCATTTACCCTTGCCACACCACTTATGATTTAATAAGTCTCTGTCATATCCTCCCTGTGGCATGTCTTCCGTACTGGAGGATCTGGGTATATTTGGGGGTTTCTTGTCTGGTCATTCTGCAGCTTTTATTATCTTTGCCACTCTTCTTCAAACTCTTTTCTGTTTCCATTAAATCCAGTTTAGAAGTGGGTTCAGAACCAGATACAAGGGCTCCATGGATTTATGCACTGATACAATTGTGTTCTCTCTTTCACAGTGATTCCTAACATTTAATTTGCTGGTTTTTTCTGACAACTCTGTTCTTTGAGCTGAGGTTTTCATTATCTGTTATATTATCTATATTACTTGTCCAGCTATTATATGACCTATACTATGCTATCCAGATCTTCGTCTTGACGTAGTAATGAGCTTGGAGCCCATCATTTTATACGTAAAGTCAGAATTGTTGATTCCAATGTGTGTCACTTTACATTTACTTACATTGAATTTCATTGATCATTTTGTCACCCAGTGATTTGTCTCATAAAATCCTTTTGCATCTCTTCACAGTCAGCCCTTGTTTTTGCTACCTTAGTCAAACTTCCAGCCTCTAGGTGAAGTATTTGAATCCCCAGCCTTACTTCTGGAGCCCCTTTAAAAGCAGACTTCCTAAAAGCTCCTGCTGGATGATGCTGACTAATGCTGAAAATATAAGTTCCAGGCAGCAGGGTGGAAAGAAGGAGTTGGAGGCAGTTCCTGAAGGTGGAAAGCTGGTGTTCTTAAGCAATGTGCAGCTTTAATAATTGATAGAAGTAGTTAAAACAGAGCTCTTGAATGACTGTGCAGGGTGCTGAAGAATACTTTTTCCCAGTTGGGCCCCTCGCCATATGTACAGTATTATTACTGTAACTGTAGCGTACCATACAAATGAATGATTTATGTAGTGATTTATCCACTCTACCATGAGTATGTGACCAATCTCTATTACTAGATCATATTCAAACCTTTACAATGGCAATATATGCAGCTTTGTATTCTGGAGCATTACCTGCTGTTTAAGAAATAAGACCCGATAGGGTGTACATTATTGGCTGCTAGAGCGTGCCTCCATGTGTTCATTAAGCACAGTTCTGGAGACTGCAGTCTGGGCCTGCATCCACAGAAGAAGGAGGTTTTAGGCTGGCCATACAGTCCCAAAATTGTTTTCCTGGGATGATAGTGAACACTTGTAAATTTTATGTGAGACCAAAAAGCAGTTTGTTTTACTTTCACTCGAAGTGTTCCTAGATAAATAGCAGAGGGTGGGAAGAGACATTCAAGTGACAGTCATTTTGTCATCCAGATTTTAACTAATGGTTCAGATATTTTTGACTGGTGATGCTGTTCTTCTGCCATTGTGGCAGGTGGTGCTATGAAATTCTTTACTCTTGTCCTTTTGATTTTGAGTCAGTAGCTTTCCCTCTCAGTTTGGCTTATCTGGCAAGTGAGCCATTTTGATCTTTTATTTTATGATGGAAGAGCTGTGGGACAATAAGCAATGGATGGAAGTGGTGTTTTTAAATGATCACCAGACTAAAATTAAAGCTGCTGTTCTGTGACCTACCTGATGTCCCTGTGCCTTTGGACGTATAGTGGCATTGGACTGTACAGGCATGATCTTCCCCAGGAAGCTGCATCTTGGGGCTTAAGCTTCATTGTGGTATGACAAGAGGAAACTTGCTCTTAGGTAGCAAGAAGTAGGTACCTATACTGTGACTGATAGAAAATCCATTCTGTCAGTTTGGCAATCCAACAATGAGTTCACATTGGGGAGGAGGAAGTAGATCCTGAGTGTTTACTACTCCCAGTATATTCTTTTTAATACAAAGTGAAAGATCAAAACAGCCCAGCTGCCAATGAAATGAGATAAAAGGAGTAATTCATCTGACAGACTTCTAAATGTGTTCCTCCAGACTTTTTATTTCATCAGTGATTTAGCCTTGACTAACATTTATTTCCCATGCAGCTTCTCCAAGGGCTGGACTTTATTTCCTCATTCAGCCTCTTTTTCTTAAAAGAGATATCAGAAGCATAAGTGCATCTGATACATTCTTTGTAATGAACTGGGAAAGATCCAAAACGTCCAGCTGCCAGGAGAAGTCTGCTGAAAGGGCAGTTAGCCACAATGCCACATGTATAACCCCAGGGGAAGGTAAGTGGAAGAGGTCTGGAGCACAGTGAGTAGCCAGAGAAAGACACAAGGGTGGTCTGGGCAGCGTAACAGAGCATCCTTCACAGGAATTCCAACTTAAGTCACATTTCCATTTGTATTCATTGTTCAAAATTGCATTGATGCTACAAAATAAAATAGTGTCTTCCATATCATAGAGTCCCTGACTCTGCTTCCCAAATTGAGGAAGAAAAATCCTGGCGGCAGGAGAACCTCCATCCTGTCCTGTGTTAGTAGGGAACAACTTTTCCAAGTTCCCCAAAAAACTCTGTTTAAGCAGTTGCTTGCTTTGTGGTTTCAATATATATAAATATATATATGGAAGCCCAGATGCTCCTACACAGAATCTGTACAGATGTATATCCTGAAATTCTCACAGGTCCCTGAGGGCTGGACAAATCCTGCCTTAGAGCAGAAGAATTCTGAATTTTATTTTTGGGTTTTTTTTCCCCTTTTTTTTGCCCCTGGAAGAATGGAATCAGTTATCACTGCTGTGATAACTTCACACTTCTACAGCATATGATGCAACACTGCAATCTTGGCTTGCAGAGCAGCTGATTTAAAACAGTAGAAAGCACCCTAAGATTTGTTCCTCTAAATTTTGTTTATTACTGACATATGGGTATGAAAGGGCATAATTTTGGTAGCTAGATCTAATCAGCACTTTGTATATAAAGTGCATCAAAAACACACATCAATAGCAGTCCATCTTAGTGCATCTGCATTCCAGATCGTTGTGTAGTGTAAGTTAACTGTTCCTTTCAGTTCTCCTGGAGCCCAGCTGGTCTTGCTTAATTTCACACTATTTTATATTCTGTTTATTACTGAGGCCAACAAATATTTTATTTTAGCTGTTTGTACATGTTAAACAAACATGGGATCCTGGTGGAATGTCTCTGGCAGAAACACGCTAATTCCTTATACCCTCAGAGTCCCTTCCACACTTGAAGGAGTGGGCTCAGCCAGTTAAATTAGGCACCCAAACAGGAAAACCACAGACACGATTACAGTTTCAGCCAAAGCTAAATGGTGCAGCATGAAAGTCGTGTTGTTGTTTGGCTTTTTCACAGTGAGGCCTGCGTGAACAGAGACAGCTGGCAATGTCTCTGTCAGAGCCTGCCCGCGGGAAGCAGGAGAAAGGGAATTCCTGCTTCATGGAGCTGGCAGAATCGGTTTAGCTGTCCTCCGTGAAAAGATCATCGTAGGTAGCCAGCAATGAAACAGCACATTTCAGTTTTCAGACAGTGTCTTAGGTGCCCAGAGACTGGAAAAGTCTAAGGATTTTAGGCTTCATTTTTTCTGCAAATTTCTGCCCTGGTTGAGCTCACCAGGCCCTGAGACTACTCACAACATTCATGAGTCTCACAGAGCTGCTGATGAGGTTGGACTTTCAGGAGAGGTGGTGAGTGCCCCCCATGCTGGCCGCCTGATGGCTTGGTGGTTAGGAAACATGCACAGGAGATACTGATTTGGGCACTTGCAGGAATATTTCTAACCCAGTCTTCCACTCTCTTGCCAGTGCTCAAACCACTGGGGTGTTAGATTTGAAAAGAAAGGGCACTACCATAAAACTCCATTTAAAAAAAAGAGTAGGTCTGCTGTTTTCATTGAAAGACTGTGGTACCAACAATTCTGTGGCGTAACTCCAAAATAGCTAGAGACACTCTTTGTCTATTCAGATGCCTGAGCATCTTGCATTCAGGCAGGCAGAAATTTAGATCCAACCTATGCTGTCTCTAAACTCTTCTTGGCTAGTTCTCGTGGCTCCTTCTGAGAGCTCTGCCCAGCTGTTACTGCCAGCACTACCTAAAGTTCTCATTCTTTGGTTAGGAGACTTAGGCATGAACACACGTTTTGTTGTGCACCACTTCGATGGCTGGATGTCCAAAAGTTAGGTGTATCAATGTACAACTTGTAGTACTTTATTTACCTAGCCCTTAGCTCCCAGGATGGTATGTACCTTAGAAACCCTTAAGGGAGGTGGAAACCTGAATATAGACTGCTAGACTAGTCTTTAGAGAGTGACAGTGAATGATCATTGTGACTGTGGTCTGTCATGATGAAGCACAACTGTGCTACTTCATTGTTAATAGAGACTGAGCTGTATATTATGTTCTTATCCTGCCATGGCCAGACAACAGCTGGAGAGTGCTTGGGACTATGAAGAGCTCAGTAAAGCTGTCTGGTTTCACGTTGTGTCCTTTGCGGAGTATATTAGACTGTGAGCTGTGCTGACTTCTATTTTCTTTCTGAGGAAAGCTTGAGCGGTGTTTTTTAACTCTGCAACTGTAAGCAGTTTGGTCCTTGGCTACTTTAAAGACACAGCTTCACTACATGGGGTGCTGCAGCAATTTAGATGGGCTGCAGTAACCAAGCTAGCAGGACCCTCATTTAACTGGGAAAGAGGTTGTTTCTTTCTTCTTTTAAAATTCTTCAGATCTGAAAATTGTTTTCCAGCCCTTTGGTCCAGAAGGGGCCAGGCTACTTGATTTAGCCCATGCATCTAATAGTAGCTATTTTATTTTCAGAAGGACTAAGCCAAGTTGCACACAAGCATTTTTTTTGCATGATGGATCTTTTTTTGTGATGGTTTGATGGTATTGTAGATATTGGTTACAGTTTAGTATTGTTCCCTCAATAAAAATTGCTCAGGCGTGGTATTTGTAGAGTAAGATAACTTAAGAGTGATCAAAGTTGTAGGACTCCTGGTTTCTATGTGAACTGAAATTTTGTTAGTCTTTTCTCATGTTGGTGGGTGGAAAAGGCCAAGGGATGGTTGTTTGCCTAATGAAGGCAGGATACAGCTGGGAGGAAGCTTGAAATTCTGTTGCAGGGTCTGCAAACAATCTAGTCACATCAAATAGATGCCCACCCTTTGCCAGAAATCAGTGAAATAGGCAGATAATGAGGGAGATAATGAGGATAATGAAATAAAGAAAAAGAGATTACTGTTGTTCTTTAATACAGTGACCTTTTCTGAGATGTGTCATTTGCACTGGCGTTCCTGTGAGTGTTGGCCCATGTTGATTTTACAATACACTTAGTTGTGTGATGGCTTCTTACCAAAGCTGAGGAAGCACCCTGTGGCTGGCCTCACTCTAGGCTTGGTAAGCTGTTACAGTAATGCTGTAGTTAATGGTTTCTGGAAAGTTGATATCTATCTGCATTTGAACGAACACATTTTGGGCTAAATATTGAGAAATCACAGGTATGTAATGCAAATCCTGGGTGTGCCAGCCAAGCCTGTAGGAAAAAAAGCTCATTTAGTATTAATCTCTAGCAGGGTGACTAATGCAAAGGGAATGAGGTACTTTCCTCCCTGAGACAGCAGAGATTTGACATAGCTTTCAAAGAGGCTTCACTGGAATGCAGTCGGTTGCTTTGTGTGATAGGTATGCTAGTTTATTTAATTTAGAACCGCTTGCTTTAGACCGGAGAATACTATACTAAATAAAGACAGACATATAGCAGCATACTCCACAAATAGATTTAAAAGAAAGTATCTTGCTCACTTTGGAAGAAATTAGGTACATAATTACCCAATGTACATTAAGAGCATTAAAGGCAGCAGCATATGAAAGCTGTCTTACCTCCTGCTCTGCTCTTTGAGCTTTGCCAGATTTTTATGTTTGAGGAACCGTATTTATGAGTGATGTATTCGTTACATCCTATCTGTCTAGTTTTCACAGTGACTTCCACATGTAATATCAGGAAAATTAGTTGCAGCCCAAGATTACTAATGCGGTGTTTTAGGAAGGAGTAGCTAAAGAATAGTCATTTTATTAACAGTCCTCCAAAGTCTTTCTTAGATGGAATATTCCTTACTGGTAACATTTGTGTAAGACAGCAGGATTTTTTCCTCACAAGTGCTGTAGTCAGCTAATAGCAGTCAAATTCTTTTGCATGGTATGTAATTGTTAACCTCATAAAAAGAAAAATAAATTGCTGTTTTTATCAATAAAGCTATACAGAGCCAAATACCAACACAAAGAAAATTTCAGTATAATTTACAGTGTTTAACCATGTTGCATTGCATTCCCAAGTAACACACTGGTATTTGTAGTTTCAGATTGAGAACTTTATGTTTCGCCTCTGCATTTTTTCAGAATTTCATCTGTATTACGAGTTTCATTCTGGATAACTTATCAGGGAGGGTGAGGATATTTGGAGATCCTTTCTAAAACTCTTAATCGTTTTTCAAAGAAAGTTAACGGAAAGGGTAGATTTTCTTGATAATCCTTTCAAAATTAAAATATAACACAAAAACACTATGTTTAAGTGACATTAAGGGTCTTACTTAAACCAACTAAAGCTGGGAAATTCAAAGTGAATAACTTAACACTCACTTGTAAACTGCCCTCGTGTATTACAGCTGACAGTGGGGAAACAGGGGTTCAGAGAGCAGTTCAGATAATAATCTTAAGAGTCTGGCTATTGCCTGAACCCCAGCAGTTGGGAGACCAGGATAGATGTCTTTCAAGATCATTCTGTCTCATGAGAGATATGGCATTTCCTTTTCATGGTCATGCTGAACATGGCTTTTCTTCAGCCTGTTTATGCTTCTTTCCCTGGTTAACAGTAAGGCCTGAGTATCACACAAGTAGTTTCCAAGAAAGAGAGATCTAAAACTTGAATCTGAAGCCTGGAGGATCCTGATCCCAGGCTCGCTTTCTCTCCCATCTCTAGTTAAAAGAAACCCCAAACTAGCCAGAGCTGCCTTTTACTCTTTTAAAGTATCCGAAAGATCCAGATTGCCCTCTGTTTTCATTTGTGGTCCAGGCTGACCTATTTTTTCATTGAAACCAGTTTAGTATTCTGTGTTTACACACCTTATTAGCTTCATATAGCCAGTATACGAGATAAGCATTAGTTAGGCACAGCAGGACTTTTTAGGGAGAATCTATTGCAGAGCTCCCATAATTCATGTGATTTATAGATCATTCTAGAAGTTCGTTAAAATTCTCCGAATATTCTGACATATCTAAGAAAGGGGAGGTTTTATATGTCTTAGTGCTATTCCTTTAAGCTGAATGGGAGATTTTTGTGTAGAAAAGGGAATTTAATATTCTTGTTTTTTTCCAAATAAGCTAAAACTGCGGTTAATTTGAGGCAGCAGAGAAACTTTGCCTTTCAGCCACTAACACTAAGGTTAGCCCATATTTTACAGAACTCTTGCAAGCAGAGCCTGCATTCTCTGATTAATGTCAGAATCTCCTTCCAGTTTTTCTCTGAACACATTACTTGAAAATTTGCATAATTGTTTAAAGTTGCACATTTTGCTGATACTGCCCCTGTTAAATGATACAAGAAAGCACAACACAACATTAGATTACATTACCGACAGGATCAAACCAGAAAGTGACACTTTTATGCAGTTGTGTATTTTGTGAATCAGGGCAGTAATTGGAACATATTAATGATTTCCTTGACTCCCCGTTACCCTGCTCCACCCCTGCTCCCCCTGCAACTGTCCATGTAAACTCTGAGGATATTTAACACATTTTAAGCTGTCCAGTCCTATGTAGCTCCTTGTGAAGTAATTTGGAATGATGATTCCTACTTGGTGAGACGTGCTCAGACGTAAACTCACACATACACATAGCAGCACATAAAGCATGAACCTGTTAAGGATTTCACCTTTTAAGAAATGACAGAATAATTACAGGACAACGTGTCCTTCATGAGTAAAAACAACTAAGCTAAAGTGCTTTCAAGGCTGGCATGGCCTACTTCTCTTCTAGCAAGCTGCATAAATCATAAACTGCTGAGGGATTGATTCATACACTGAGTGATAACTGGGGTCTATATAATGGTGTATATAAATGTGTGGATAACATACGCATACACTGAACTGAATTCAGTTCGTAGTTACAACTAGGCAACAGAACTGAGTTGATGTAGCCCAAACCTTGATGTTGTATACAGATGTAGAAAATGTGGAGGATGAACTGTGTGCTTCCTTAATGAAGGGTAGATAAGTTTTTCTATTTTCAGACCTCTTCAGGAGGGGTTTGTAATAGTTGGTGAGTTGGCCTCAGACCGAAACATAGTGCGTTAAAAGTCCTCAGTCCTGGAATGAATGTTCCTGCCTTTAAAAAAGAAGGAAAAAAAGGGGTCTATCATCTAATTTTACCTGTTTGGGGGTGAATAAAAATATGTGTTGACGTTTGCAGTATTTAAAAGAAAACTTGCCTTAGCCAAAAATTAAACCAATCCCAAACCAGAAATGTCATCTGGCTTTTCGAGTTACCTGTTATCTCTTAGGGTGTCTTTCTGGTGAATAAACTGTTAAACTTCCTTGCATGTTTTTATGACCTGAAATCTTTCAGATGCTGTGGATAATCTATATTAGTGGGATGATGTTTCTTTCTCTGAACACTTTAACTGGACAGATTGCACATATGCTCTAGCATTACCAAAGGCCAGGTGAATCCTGAAGAGCTGTAAGCAAGGGTAACTCAACCTCTGAAGGTTATCCAGAGATTTAAGCTACATGAAAATTATACTTGTCGGAAATACCTAGTTTTTACAGGCAGGAGTGCTTCTTTTTCTCGCACATAATTTTAGGGCCACAGTTTCAAAGGTACACTTAATAGACTTCTCTTTGTGTACAAAAAACCTTTACCCCTTAATTCACAGTGGCACATTGGTCGGTCTAGGTAGCTAGCATTTGCATGCATAGGCAGTAGATTCTGTCATTTATGCATGTAGATAATAGAATTTACATGCACAAAACTCATTTGGACTCGGCCTCAGAACAGATTGGGAGGACAGGTATTTAAGATTTGAGGGACAGATGCACAGTAGGGGACTGCTGGGGTAAATGATGGTTGAGTCTGGAATATTGAAAGAGGGATGCTAAAGAAAGGAGGAAGACAGTGCTCATCTGTGTTTGAGTTGTGCTGAAAGCAAAAAGATTTTAGATACAAGGAGCAAGGCAAAAATGATATCAAAGGTCACCTTTCATTGTGAAAAGAGCTCTAACTTGAAACATTAAATTTTCTTTTCTGAAATATATTTTTGCCCTATGGTCTCTGTCCAGTGATGGCCTTTAATCCGTCTTTCATGAAGTTTCAGCCAGAGACTAGTACTTCATGTTACTGATACCAAGTCATTTAGCAGAGATTGTAGATATTTAAGGGTCAGTCCTTCAACTCAGGTGAGTTTTTTAGGCCCACTGAAGTAAATGCAGCAATGTTGGGTTTGTGCCAGCTGAGAAAATGTGCTTGAATATTTAGATTCTTCCAAAATTACTTCTATTTGTAGAGTATCTCTCTATTTGATCTTGGTCAGCCAAGAACAACGTTCTGGTTCTTAAGTTCAGGGACATCTTTTACAGTGTAAGAGGAAGTTGGTATCCAGATCTAAATGTTGCCATTTGGGACCCCAACTAAACAAAGCTTGTCACTCCCACCAGGGCCACAGCACACAAGAAGGTATTGTCTGGAATTGAACTATGAAAAGCCTTTTACATTTTAATATCACAGCGGTCACTCAGCCTAGCCCAAACCCACTCTTTGCTTAAATAAGATCTCACTGAAATTAATTAATTATGAGTCCAGCTGGAGTCAATAGGATCTTTTTCTGAGCAAGGAGAAAATTCTTGTGGCTCTATTTTGGTGCACTGGCTGTGTACTATCAAGGCCTCTGCAGCAATGCACTTAAACACAACTGGGTGAAATATGGAGAGAGCAGAAGTCTTAATTCCGAATTTCTCAGGTTTGTCACGTTATGTTATACAGTACCAGATTGTTCTGTGAAAGCTGAGGCCACAGGAGTCCCATTACACTTCCTGGGCTAGATCCTCGGGTGATGTAAATTGGTGTAGAAGTACTACTAGAGTAAGTGGAACTGTGTTGATTTCAGTAGTTTGGGATTTAGCCCACTAGATCCGAGATAGCTATAAAACCTCACTGTGCACTTTGAAAGTCATACCCCATAAATGCTTCCACAGTGCAGTTTTTTATAGTGTCTCTAGGAAACTCACTTTGTTTCTGTGGCTTAAAAACACTAACCAAGGTCAATTTTCTGTCATTCTCGCACCATAACTGTTAATACTAATAAGTGGGGTTTTAAGTGTACTGTCTCTTAGTGTGCTTGATCTTTTTTTCACTTTTTACTATGTCACTCTGAACTATTTGTATCTTGGACCATTTTTACAACTACATAAACATAAAGGGAATATCACTAGCAGGGACTACCTCAGTGCCCTATGTAGTAGGATATCCGTCTCTGTCAATGCATGTGTCTACTTGCACATAAGTGCTAGATACGTATGCACACGCACACAGAATTAGTATACAGGAAGGGTCCTCAAGCACCCACATTCCTTTTTCACTTGGTAAGTATTGAAATGACGTTTTTGCAAGAAAGTGTTATGTCTCATAGCATTAGCCATTCCAGTAATCTGGATTGAACTCCACTGCACTCATTGACTGTGCCAGTGATTTGGCATTAAGAATTGAGGTTGTTTTCCTGACAGTAATTTGAAAGTGTTTTGCAACAATTACCTTGTAAGTAGATTTGTTTCTGTGAGGGGAAGAAAATCCTACTAAGTGAGGTATAGAAGCAGGCATCCATGTGCTTTTCCATTAGTATAGAGCAGGTTGTATTTTGGTAAACACAAGGATAATATAGGAGAATCAATTTTTTCAGATGCACAAACAGTTCAAAAGAGATTTGTAATCAAATGGCTTCTAGCAATCTTTAATATTTCATGGTCGTCTTTGGGGGAAAAAACTACCCAACTTCTTTCCCCTGTTAATCTTTTACTTGACATATGTCAAATAAAATGCGCTAATGGTTCTGGATGTGAGACAACATGTCTCTAAAAATATTATATATGTTTCAACAATACCTTCAAGATACCTAATGGCTTTCTGGAGAGGGAGCTAAACAACCCATCTACATCTGTTTGCTTACTGAGTGTAGCTAGTGGATGCACTGCATATTTTTCTTCACTAAGTGTCAAATTTTTGAACTTGTCCTTAGTAAGAATGAGGGGAAAGAAAAGAAATCATTAACAGATCAAAATAACTTCTTATTAAGGTGTGGACTGTATAGCAAGAGTGACCACAGTTGTTACCTCAGTAACTCTTAATGTAAACTAGGATTCTGTAGAAAATTGATTCTGCAGCATGGCAGCCAAACTGACAAAAGAGAATCTGAATCAGATCGGATTCACTTAAAAAACCACCTCACTTAAATGAAAGGACTGGAACGATTTCATTTGCTGTTTGCAGAATTAACTGTTTGATGCCAGCTGTTGGTAAAGGAGAGAAATTGAGTTGAAGAGTAGGTTAATGAAGATGAACAAATAATGGTCCTGTGTTTATAGTTCCCAGCTGAGGTGTCAAGGAGCTGAGTGCAGGTCACTGGTCTGCGTGTGTCCTACTGCACATGTCCTGTGTCTCTGCGTCCACATGTCCTGCAGCGGTGAAACGCTGGCTATAGTCTGTGCGTATGCCCCTGCCAGTACTGCTCACTGGGAGACGGCATTGCCATGAACCTCCCGGCACCGAAATGATCTGAGTTGAAGGAGACCACTCCTACTGGTGTTGGGGCAAGGCAACTTATCTTTTTAGCCCAAATAATACCTGTGACCTGGTGGACACTACAGACCTGCAAAATGGAGAACAGGTACATGGGACTGTATCATTAATTAGTCCACTTTTCATGGAGAATCGATGAGAACGGGGATTCAAAGCACCTTCTCCTGGGATCGGGTTATTATCAGGCGCTTGGGACATTCCCTTGAGAGGCTGCAGGCTCTGGTTCACGTTTCAGCTACGAATTAGGCTGTGAGTAGATTTGAACTTGACTGTCTTCAGAGAAACCAAGGAGAAAAATAGTAGCTTCACGCTGTGTCATGCTTCAGCTCCAGTGAGTAATGCTAAATTGCTTGCGTTGTCACAAGCACGCGCTTTCCCTGGTGATCCTAACGGGTCCCTGCAGATCCGGTGGGGATCGCAACACTAACTGCATACGGTTTTTAAGATTGTTTCAAGATATCATGGAACACATCCAGAACCCAGAGTGATGTTTTCTTTGGGGCCCCAGACCATAGAATGTTTAATTACTGATGCCATTACTAAAAATAGCCATAGGAAAAGGCACAGTTTAATCTTTTAGAAAAATGTTTGGGGAATGGGGGTTAGGGCGACTTGTTTTAGAGTGTAATTTCCCTATAGGTTAGATCCTATATAATTATAGTAAAATTATAAAAAAGGATTGTCTGCCCTTGTGAGCTTTTGTATTCAGACAGTGGGCGCATTGTGTCCTTATTAAATGAGCGTTGCTGTTCGTAACTTCTTGTATATTTTTCTTAGCCCTTTCATTTCATACGCTAATCTTCACCTAACTTGTAAAGTTTTGATTGGGTGTTTGATGCCCGTTTCAGAGGTGATGTGTAGTTTGGATTTCCTTGCATTTGCTCAGACATAATGAACCCAAATTACAGCTAGTGGGATTTGTAAGCATATTGCAAACCGGGTAAGAATCTAAGCCAATAAATGTAAGGGAGTCTAGAAGCTATCAGACCTTGAATACAGTGTATACTGAGGGCATAATCTACATTACCTTTGACGACTCCTAGACTCTGCTGAACTTTTGAGTTAATTAGTCACAGTGACCACTAGATTTTTATTCCTCTTTCCTGTTGAAGCTCAAATATTAGTCTTGGGACACCTTTTCAAATTGACTTGCCCATCTGAACTTTGAATTACACAGCTCGTAGCAATAATTAGATTTTTACATTCCTGAATACGGATGTCTGTGTCAGAAGACTCAAGAATGTCAGGCAGATGAATTTTCAAAATGACCCAACAACTGAAGAAATGGAAGTAGCCCTAGTGACCCTGTAACATGTATCCACATCTCTAAAAGTTTTCTGAGAACTTGGAAAATTCAAACTGCAACTGAAAAGTACTGTGTATCCCCAGGCAGCCTTAATTTGCATGATCAGCACTTACTCAGCAGAGCGCCATAGGTATTGGAGACCTTGGTATATTAAATGGGTCACATTTACCTGTCCTTGAACAATTTCTCCGATGTATTAAACATAAACAAGCTTTTTGTCATATTCAGCATCACCGTTTCTCTTCTCTCCACATTTTCTTTGATACAGGGTAATTTTTCTTTAGGAAATTTTAGAGGGTCACAGTGAATATGTTATGCCACTTCCTCCCATGGTCATGTTTAAGAATTCTGCACTTCTCTCATTTCATTTTCCTTGTTGTTTTTTTCCCTGAGAGTTGGATAATTCCATCTGAGCAAAAATCAAAATTAAAAAAAGTTGGCGTTTATAGATGAGGATTGTAGGACAAACTACACAGTCTCTTAGTTTTCTAAATAGCCTTTGGAGACAGACTGGTCATCTCTTGTCATGTAAATGCACTGTCATGTAAATCCACTGCCCACTGATCAAGCTGTCTGTTGGTAACTGGAAAGAAGATGCAAGAGACTACTGGTTTTCAGAAGCTACAGAAGGAAACTGGTAGCAGAGTTCAAATGTAAATAAAGATGGCAGGAAAATGTTCTTTTCTCTTTCACAATAAAATCCAAACAAGTCCTTCTTTAACACCCTTTGGTGTTTTCCTGTGATGTGTAAAATAGAAGGTTTTTCCTTTATGTTACAGGAGATACCTTTCTGCCCATTAAAATTCTCTTTTTTTAATAGCATCCAGGAAGCATTTCTCAAAAGCTAGTGAGTGGTTTTACACCCTGAATAGTTTTGAACAGAACTGCATGAAGTCACTGTATCCTATGCCAAAATGTAAGACATGCATTCAGTGAAGAGAAAGAAGAGGAAGAGAGTGGAGAAAAAAACTTTTAAGTCACTTTACACAAAGAAAGCTTTAAAAAGGGTTCCTTTTAAGCATGCTACTAGCTTTGATGTAATTAGCTTGCTGTTAGAACTATTGTACACTAATGTCTGAAAGGCAGGGACTGTAATTAAATTATAAATTCTATTTGCTGTGCATCTCTGTTTTACAGATTTGTAAGTCTACAGTCCTGCATATGCAAAATTTCTGTATTTAGATCACCCATTTCCAAAATCTCCTATATTGTGAAAGCTTGGATGTCAAAACTGAACATTACTTTCTGTGAAATATGGGGTGATATGTCAGCAAAAGGACCAGGTTTGTTCAGGATTATTTGAAATTTGGCCCATTCAGTGTGAAAATCTAAACACATTAAAAGATTCAATCCTAGGTGATCTGGACACTCCTAATATATACAGGACCTAAAGAACTCTCAAGAGAAAACCTTTAATTTCAGTGGCTGAGTTTCAAATAGTTTCTTTTTAAAAAAAAAATTATTCTTTTTTTTTTTTTAAAGAAAAGCCTTAGCAATATTCACATTCTTGAATAGAGGGTTCATAGGACAATTTTACTGACAGATTGCCTTTAAGGACTCTTTTGAATACATTACCTCCACAGTGTTCTTAAATTTGACTGTCTTAAAACAGTCAAGTAAGTTGGATAACTCCCTTCAATGTGTTTTCAATTGCAGATCATGGCACTTTCATCCAACAATTTTGAGGAGATAACTTTTAATTACAATAATAAGAACCACATGGGCAATGATTGATGCAAACCTGATGTGTTCTCTTACTTTATTAATCTTTTTAATTAGAGACAAAAGAATGCTTTATCTGTTGAGGAGAAGAGATGAGTTGTGATGTTCTGCTGCACTTTTGTGACTTAAAATCTGATTGCTCACCAGAAATGTGTGTTTACCTGGGTACAGAAGGTAAGAGGAACTTGCCAAGAGTTTTCTCCTCCGGCTTCCCTTGCCTCCTGTGCTGTGTAGTACCCTGTATGGCACCATACTGTTGAGGTTGTGATACTCTTCTATTAGTTTTACTTCCGTTCTATACGCTTCTTATAAGCATAGTTTACAAACTCGGTTAGAGGGCAAGGAAAGGAGAGGCAGTTTAACACCACCAGATGTCAGAGCAGTTGCTTGCTGAAGGGTAGATCGTACGAGCTGTTGAGGAAGACATACGAGATGTCTTCCTTAACTCTCCTTGGCTTTAGGAGCTGAGAGTTTGGCATGTCTTGGGTCTACTGTGGCTGTGGTTTGAAGCAATTGTAGTTTAGGATGCTGTGAAAGACACACAAGTAGGGTGATGTTGATTCAGATACTAATGCAGGTCTTTGAAACAGATACTGTGAGTATTTTATCTGAACTGGTTTAATGGATTCACTTGCCTTGAGCATACAGAAGGTTAGATTCTGTTCCCGCTGTGGCTGAGATACTTTACAAAGTTAGAGGTAAAGCTCAGGTTTCACACATTTGCCTGGAGTTTTTTGTCTTGCAAGCACGCTGAGTAGGATTAATGGCCATGGTGGAAAAACAGCACAGAGGCTTTTCCCGCTTAGTATTGTTGTGATTTATTCTTTCGTATTATATAGTGCCAATAGTGTACCAAGTGAGTTACTAACAAGTAAAGGCAAGGTCTCCGCTCTACAAGGTTCATATTCTAACTAAATATATGACATCTCAGGGCTTTATAGAGAGGCATGAAGGCAATGAAATTTCTGGACAGGAAGGAAACAGAAAACTTATGCACATAAGATGTCAAAGGCAAAGCTACTCTCTGATACCTGGATTTTGTGGTTCAGATGAGAAACCCATAAAGAAACCTATATCAGCACAGGAGTTAGTGGAATTGCACAAGATGTTCTGCAAACTAACAAGGAAAGAACAGCACACACTTTCAGAGACCTGAAGTTGTGTAAGCTTCCCGCACGGCTTTAGCAATAGCATATAAAGGACATGGATTCCAGCCAGCGTTGTGGCTTGGTAGCCTGTGCTAGCATGTTAGGATGCTGACTTTGGGCCTGACCCAGACATCTTTGAATTCAGTCAGTGGAAGACTTTCAACTTCATTGAGTGAGCTGCAGAGGTGTTTTGAGGTGCTTTCTTGTGCCAGCCAATTTGGAAATATCAGTGGGAACAGAGAAGGAGAGAAGTAGTTTCCTGTGTCAAGTGAAAGAAGGGAAAGGGAATTTAATTTTTTTCTTCTTCTTCTTTTTCAAGAAACATTTGCCAAAAGACCTTTATGCCTGTCACCATGAGAAAATGGCCTGGGTTTGGGGTAGGGGGTGGTAATGGAGAGAGAAGGGCAGTTTGCTGAGTGGCCTCACTTTGTGACTGTTTGCTTGGTGGTAGAAGTGGGTGTGCAGCTCATCACTGATATTAATGTTTAGTCAGATATGGTCTGCTTTAGCTGTTCCAGACAACCTTTAAGTACACCTACGAGCACCCAGTGCCATTCAAACTGTGACCTTGTCTGCAAATTAGTTCTGTATCATTGCTTAAGTAATGATACTTGCAGCAACAGAACTGGAACTTTAGGACTAAAAAAAAAAACAAACCCAATTGGGCTTGCATTACTCTTATTGACAAACTAGTTGTTTTAGCCAAGCCTGTTCATCCATCCCTAGGTCTGGACACAGTAACTCTTTAGAACCACACTCTAATGTAACAAGAGTGACATGAGGGAGTTGAAGTGCTCAGAAAGCATACGTTTGTTTCCATCTGTCACACTCGCCATGAGGATGTATGGTGAAAGCATGGAGGGGATATTGCATATGGGGATTCCTTGAAGGGTGCCCTGGCATATATTCCTACACACGTATGTCATATCTAAATTATTGAGCAACTGAATTTAGTAATAATGAATTAACCATGTGTCAAAGATAAGGAATGTCCACTTTAACCCTCAGGCTGCCACACATGCCTTTATATGGTGCCCACAGCATTCCTTCGGTTGCCAAAGTGGAAGCGTGGCAGCAGACCAAAAGTTAACGTGGGGGGGTGGGGGATACATTCCCTTCCTCTTTATGAGAAAGGATTATTCTTTTGCTCATTTGTTTCAGCCAAGCTATAGCAATATCAGAGTTGTTTCTGCAGATTGTTTTGATTTTGAAAAAGAATGACTGCTTTATGCTGCAAATACACTTCAGCTTTAAAGAACCAGGATCTTTTTTAATTATCTTTAATGTTACCTGAGAAGAGATGTACATTGCATAGAAGGCTTAGAACTGAAACCTATTGGATTTTCTGCTTAAATTGTCCTCCATCCTCCACTTCAATCCATCATCTAAATGAGGCAGTGTATATATTTAAAAATGTAGTACAACTGTATCTTCAAAGAGTCCAGAGTAGTTCAAAGATCATTTGCCAAACTTACTTCCTTGCTGTGTGCTTCACCCATAAAACCAAGATTGAAACCTCAACATCCAGAGCAGAGCTTATAAAGAAATAAATGTAACAACTCATTTAGAAAGTTAGCAGGGTAATTGGTGGACATCTGTGTGGTGGGATTTTTTTTTCCTGCTTAGGCTGAACTTGCATCCTCACAGCTATTTTCTGAGATCTGTTCTTCCACAGATTACTAGTCTCCATTAGATTTTTCTATAAAGACTAGTAAAAAATTGCAATGATATTCCCATTTAATTCTGTTTTGAGCAATGGCTGGACCATATTATGTGGATGTAACTACTAGACCTGTTTTAAAAATATATATGGAAAAGTTTGGGGGAAAATGTTTCAACAAAACCTATCCATCCATCCATCCATCCATTTGCTGAGACTTTGTTGTGGCAGTCTTCTGATTTCAGTAGTCTGGGAAGTGGGTGTCTGTAGCATGTTGGGAAATGCAACTTGTCCCAGGATAGTTTGGTTTGGGGGTGCTTTTTTTTTTTCTTTTTAAAAGTGAGCTGCTTTCCCTGCCCCCCTTTTCAGTCCGTTCTGATGGTTTTACGTTCTCCTAAATGGTCCACTTTGACCTTATAACTTGTAGAAACATCCATATGGAAAACATCTAGATGCTTAATGACTTTCATGATTTCTTTGGGAGGGGAAGAGGGAGCAGGGGAAACAAAGTTCTTTCTTCATCCAGTAAGCTCATTGGTATACCTGAAGTGATCAGTCTTCTCACCTGTCTCTGTCGGTAGTTACATGTAGTCACAAAGGCTGCCTGCTTGCTGCTTGGGACTTAAGGGCTGACGGTACTGAGGAGAAAGGTTCCTCATCCTTTACCATGGAGTGTGAAAAGGTGAGCAGCCAAATGGCTGCTAATAGTTTTACCACCTCGAGCAGTTCCTGTAAATCTCCTGCTCCACGCATCATCTTTGGAAGAAGCATCCACTATCTGTTTGGAGCAGTGTTGTGTCCCTCTTGTACAACGTGGGCTACAGGGCTGAGGATCTATCCCAAGCAGCGAGCAATGACTTGTAGTACTTTCTTGTCCCATAACGACAGATTGTAAATATGCTGTCATGTGCATCTTGCAGAGGCTTCTCAGTGGCTATCTAGAACTTTCCTCAGATTCAGATCAGACTTTCTCCATTTCCACTTGTTAAGGCTGCTTTGCTGCTAGTACCTGAAAAAAAATCCTAAAACGAAAAGAAATACAGGCAACACAAAAAGAAATACAACTTTTCAGTATCAGCTGAAGTGATTGCAGGGTATGGGGTATGTTTTTAAAAGATTTCTCTCATTTATTTCCTGAATAGTCACGTTCCATGAATGGTTAATTTGGGCTGGACTGTGTGTTCTATTTCAACGATAGTTCATGCTAACGTACAAGTATGTAGCTTTGTCCTGCAAAATACTGTACAATGCAGTCCCTTGAACAGTCTTTACCTCGCAGTTTTAGCTTTCCCCCGTACCCCCC
>JANZLQ010000095.1:17683582-17729280 GCA_026212715.1 Elanus axillaris | reverse complement strand
CTTTGTCCTGCAAAATATTGTACAATGCAGTCCTTAAACAGTCTTTATCTTGCAGTTTTAGCTTCCCCCTGTATCCCCGCCTTGAAATGTAGGTGGTCACCCAAAGTAAACAGAATTCCTTCTACTCCCTCCACATCTGCTATGTGTTATCTGGCAGTCACCTCTGACCCTGATATTCATCATAAGAATAAGAATTGCATCCTATTCAGCTGGTTGCATGCACTTTAACTCCGGTGATCACTGGCTGTTGATGGGAGCAGAAATTGCTGAGACAGCATCAGGGTGTTCAAACTGGACTGTTCCACTTTCTTCTACACTTTTGGATAATTAGAATTCTAGAGATAAGCAGGTCAGCACAGAGTACTTGGGGACAGACTTTGGTGTAGCTTAGGACTATACTTCCTCGTGAATGCAATGAAACAAGTCTGACACTGACTTAATAAGAAGGATTTTTGAAAACAGACTAGTTCTCTCCCCTAGCTGCTGTATCAAATGACATTATGCATCTGTATAGAGAAACAGTATCCTTCTGTATGGAAGCAGTAAGTTTGAAAGTATGTTTATGTTGCAAACAGCAGTTAGTGATCCTCTTACTTTGGTTTAATAACACCATCCTCCATGACCTAGTGGTATCATTCAAGGAACTAAGTAATTTTTGTTGTGAGTAAGAGTTTTAAAACCTGACCTTAAATGTGAGGATCCATATGTTTGGATGAATACAGATCTGGTCTCTGTGACCCCACTAAATGGAACCCATCTGAAATTTTCCTTTTTCACAAGGATGAACAGAATTACTTTTTGGACACGGTGGAGGAAGAACTAAAACTGCCAATTTGCTCGCCAAGGGTGGATTGATGAAAACTCTGGGAACTTCCCAGTTGGAACTAGAATCTTCTTTGTTTACTGTAGACTTTCTGCTACTTTCCTCTCTTCTTCCATGGCAAAGGTGTGAGGGAGGAACCCTCTGCTAGTCCCCTAATCTTCAAACTCACATCTTCAATTGAATTATGATCATAGTCATGCAGTGCTCTTAGTTAAATAATGTGGCTTTGGCCTCTAGGATAAACTGCAAAAATCTTATGGGCCTTTATCTGCCAAGTTTATCTCCCTCTCCACCCTCTCCCCATCCCCAATCCTTTTGATTTTCAGAAAAAAGATGTGAGAACCAACAGTGTTGTGAGACCAGTGTGGTTTGCCAGCTGCCGCTGCTGCCCTTTGGTGCTACAAGCTGCATGGCTGATTGCCCCAAGACCTCCTTGTACCAACACTTCTGGGTGATCTCTGTCATCCCAGCAAAAGCTATTCTTGCATAGGCATTTCTGGTCAGAGGGCCATCAGGTGGCTTGCAAGCATCTAGTAATGCTCAGTGATACGTACTGATTATCAGTATGTAAATAGATTTTTTTTTTCCTTTAGATTGGTTAAGCTTCTTCACTTGCCAAGTTTGTTTTCTTGAGCATGTCTGTATTTATATTTAGCAAAATTAACAAGGGATGAAATAGGTGCTGAGGATGTTAATTATGTAATTATATGAGCAAAGACGTACCGTGTAATGGGCAGAGAAAAAAAAATGGCAAAGACCTTACGTGAAGAAATTAAATCCCACGTTAGGTTTTTGATTAAGGTCCTCACTTCTACTGTGTTGCCAGTGGTCACTGGTGACCTCAAATGCAAAGGTGAAGGGTTTTATTTCTTGTTTGCATTTATTTAAGTATGCACATGTGCATCTGATATATGTTCACATTAGTTATTCTCTTTTGCCAGCAGATTAAAATATGGGAGGCAGAATTCTCATCTGTTTGAAAAAGATTGTAAAGTGAAATGAAAAGGATCATATGAACTTTAGTGGTATCTAAGTGGTTTCAGTTTTTGCATTGTTAAAAAACATGCAGTGTCCTTTGGTGCCCTTTTCATCTTGTTTATTAAAATAGGAGAAGACCAGTTAGTTTGAAAGGTAGGTCTCAGTATCAGAATTGACTTCTGATCACCCTATCGCTTCACAATTCTTTATATGTCAGGAACACTTGAAAGTATATGCACATGTTTGTGGGGATTTTTCTTTTGCTCCAGAGAGATTCAATTATTTATGCTAGAATTCTTCTTATTGTGAGTTATTTTTATAATTGAATCAAAACTGTATAGGCTGAATACAGCCCCAAGTTACCTTTGTGATCTGAAATATCCTCAAAATGGCCAAATAGAATAACTTTGTCACTTGTTTGTCATACCAGTTTTGACAATGGGTCATTCCATAGATGTCTAAAATGATCTTTAGCCACATTTTATGAAGCCAGAACTGTAATCCAATAACAATTTTCTGGCTAAGTGCTTCTCAGTTGCCACCGGGGACTAACTGCATCACTGTTGCTGTTCTTAAAATGAGCTTAAGCTAAAAGGACACAAATTTCATATTTCTTTCCTTATTTTCTTGAGAGTAATCTAAGAAAATAATATTTTAAATAATTGCATTCTGGTTCCTGAGGGACATCAGCATAATTGCATTGAGGATACCTTTATTTTTTTATGCATTTATTTATTAACAAAGAAGTACATTCCATCTGTAAACCAAACGATTGGTCCAGTGGCACAAAACAATAAAGCAATGAAGTCTCTAGTTCATTAAATTGGAATATAGGGATTGAATTACTAATTTATGTTGGTTTAAATTTCATGTTATAAATTACAGGATTCTAAGATGTAAGGGAAAAATGTTCCCCACGATGCAGGCTATCTACAGTTCCAGCCAGGAAGATTTATATAAGACTTATTGGAGATGAAGGAAGGAGAGGTACTGAAGCCTGAGACTGGCATGGTTCATCTGGTGCATTGGTGGGCATGTCACAGAAGGCACAACTGAAAAAAACCAAAACCAACCAACCAAAAAAAAACCCAAACCCTTATTTAAACTGAGGATACTCAGGAGGGCTTACTTTTAAATATGGATAGATTGAAATGCTGGTTTCTGAAACTCAGCGACATGAAGGTCAGGTAACAGAAGAAATGAACAGTGAGGAAGAGAGATGCTTCATAAACCTTAAGTGGTTTCACTTCATTCCTATGTTATTTCTCCTGTCATCCACCCTAGTGTTCTATTCAGTGCAATCTTGTATTCAAAACTTTCTTGTGAATTTAAATCTGCTATTAAGTTCCCTCTATTCTGATCATTTTAGCTTGGTTTCTGTGTTTAACAGCCTCTGGAGTTGCCTGTAGAAGCAAATATAAAACCCATATAAGACAATATGTTCTCTTCAGAGTTATTATGTTGACTGGATTCCTACTATTGGGACCTAGTCCTCTGATTTTTGGAGATGAAATTGTAACTGGCTCTTATTTCAGCCTTCGAGACCACAGGCAAGTCACTTTCTGAGAACAGCATGTGCCTTGGCGTTAGACTTCTTCAGAAATTGTGTTCATTTTCTTGAGTAACAGGAAGTGTTTTGCAAAGGCTGCCCTCAGATTTTCTGGAGAAATATTAGCTAATCTCTCCCTTTCTTACATAAAATTGATAATTAATCTAAGCCACCTCTATGGCAGTCTGTCATGAGTGTTCAGGAATTGACAACTGATTTAGTGTATCTGAGATTATGTGATGTTTCCAGCATTTCTGCAGTGGAGCCACACTTAATATGAACTTTCACAGCCTCCCCCCTTCAGTCAAGCCTTCTCCTCATCCTCTGTGGGCTTTTGTTTGGAAACCAAATAAGCACAGCAGGGTATTTTAGTTTTGTCTCTTTTCTATGCCACATCTCACCCTTTACAGGGTTTTAAGAGAGCCACTAGAGTAAGCAGTTGAATATATCTATGAAATAGCGTGTGACGTGCTTGTTTCACAGTCTTTCTCAGGTGGAAGATGCAGTTATGATGGGGGTATTTGCCTGCTAGAAGTGTAGTCTTTCTTTGTGGAAAACTTACTCAGTTATTTTATCTACTCATTGATGTACTTTACCATTAATTCTGATACACAAAATAAAAGATCAAGGTTCTTCCAGTTTAAAATTTGCACCTGTTTCATGGGAAGGGAGATTTCAGTCTCTTCTGACCACCCGAAGTGGGATGCTCCACCCTACCTCGGAGTCGGGCAAAGGCTACGAGCCCTCAAGCGACTCAGCAAGAATTGAGGCACTTCCATGAGTACCAGCTCTCTGCTTAACGCAAGGCCAGCTTGGATCAGGTTCCTCAGGGCTGCTCCTGTCAGGTTTTGAACATCTCCAGGGGCAGGGATTGCACAGGCTCTCTGGCCTACCTGTAAGTGTTTTACTATCCTAATGGTGATTATTCCCCCCACACCTTTTAACAATATTTAATTGCCATATTCCTTGCTGCAACTTGGCGTCCCTTGTCTCTCATCCTCTCACTTGTGCACCTCTCAGAAAAGTCTGGCACTCTCCTCTCGCAGTAGTTGAAGGCTACTTCAGACTGTGTGTGACACTGGCTGCAGTTGCCCTTGTTTTGGTGAATCGTCTCTGTCTTGTAGGGCTTCAGAATTCTCAAGAAATAGTATTCTGCCTTTAGTAGTTCCTTGGACCTTATTTTTAGCATTTTGTTGAACCTCATCTAAGGTTGATGGAACGGGGGTAAACAAATTCTTACACTTTTGTGTAAAACTCTGGTTTTCTATTTCAAGGTCTGCAATGTGGGCACATTTGGGATCTGTAAGGTGTATAATTTGGATTTGATAATCATATTCTCAGAAGCTGGTTTATGAAGGACAGCCGTGCATTTGCAGGTCACACTTTTGCTACAAAAGCTCATGACACTTTGAGTGCATTGTCTCACCAAAGCTGTGTGTATTTCCCTTGAGGCAATGGCTAAACACCATAAACCTTGATTGCTTCCAAAGGCTTGGAGAGGCCCAGGGGTCCTGAGCTTTAGTTTATGTTGATCGTCTGTAATGTATTTGAAGCTTATCTTTCTCTACCTCATTGTCTCGGAGTATTTAAGTGTTTGCATAATATGAAAACTGTAAATGGAAGAAAGGTGCCAATTATCAAATATGAACCAGATTTCAGGGTGATAAGACATTCACTTTTCATTACAGATCTGGCCTTGCTATTCCTTAATCGTGCCAGGAGAATGATACCAGGAGGTTTTATGTATACTTAGCTGGACAAGATAATCTTTAAATAAGTTTAATTACTAACTATCTGTTTTGTTTGTGTTTTTTTTCCTAGTGTTCTCAAATGTGAGATAATCTGACGTGCAATGAATTACGGGACAGGTAAGTCACACAACTGATCACATTCAAATTTTTTGACAAAAGTATTGAATTTATTGATGTACAAATGACAATCTGCAGATCAGGGAATCAAGGTCTAGGAAGTAGTCTAGAAGTACTAGCAAAATGACAGATACAGAATTGGAGAATACAGCACATAGCTGTAAGTCATTCTAATGCTGATAGACCACTTCCAAGGCATAAAACCATATTAGAGAAATAAGCCATTTTTCCATATCGGCTCTCTCTTGAATCTCTTCATTGAAACACAAGCTTTCAGGTCCATAACTCATCCTTACATGCCAGATAAAGTTCACCCAGTTGTTTCCTCGGCTACAGTTTTGTGTGTGAATTCCCTTCCTTCTTCTGTGGATGTGTACACCCCTGCCTTCTCCAGTCAGCTGTCTCCTGCCATAGAGAAATGTAAAAGGTGTTCTCTTCGCTGCCTTCAGAACAAATATGGGGTGGATTTACTCTGTTATTTTAAAGGGGATGTTCCTCTAATTTGGGAGTAATGAGATGAATTACTTGAAAAGTAAAGGAAAGAGCTTGCATTTCTCTTCATTGTGTAATAGATGCTATTTTTCTGAAGTAAATTACTGATTTGTACACTTCAGAGGTGTGTCTGTGAAGAAATAAGTAGCTGATCCGATTAGAAGTTTGAGTTTATATGAAACAATGTGAGTTGATAGACAAATATGGCTTGAGATTTTTCTCTAACTCACTGATTCTTGCCAGCAACATATTATCAGATTAGGAGTATTTTACCGTCAGAATAAATCACTGAAAATTCATGCTGGACTCTGTGCTCCAAGGAACTTTTAGTAACCTTGGTCAGACGCAGCCCACCTGGGAGGACACTGTTGCTAGCTGCTTATAATTATGTATATTAATCCTCTCATGAGTGTCACATGCAAACCACAGCTCCCATTATCTTTTCCCTTTCCTCACATCATCCTTCTTGTCTGACCAATTTCTTGACTCTCTCCATTGCTCCTTTGAAGTGGGTTTGCTCTTTTCAGCTCCAGCACAGGCATTTCTGCATATGCAGCTCCCAGCTGCGTTCCACAGGCCTATATTCCAGATGCCTGAGGCCCAAACAAAGCATTACTGTCTATAGCACAAAGTATATGGGAATACATCTGGAAGAGGGAAATATCAGCTGCCTGATAACAGGGAGGCCACTGTGGATGAACTATTGCAAGGAACTGTGGCAAGAGGGGAAATAAGCTGTCCATTCTAAGTTACTCTTTTTTTTTTTTTTTTTACTTTGCCCTGACAAACTAGGAATTTTAAACCTACTGCTGGGATGTTAATTATTTCTTTTCTGAGGTATTGTTTTTAGTATTGTACTATAGTATTGTGGACAGGTTGTGAAGGGGCTCAACACTGCGGATTTAGTTTTGTAACCATGTAAGTGGATTCTCTGCCATCCCACACATTTTGCTTAGGCATCATTGGTTCTTTAGCAGTGATCTGGTGGTGACAGGACAGAGTTCAGTTTTGGCAGATGAGGTTCAGGATGGGAGACTCTGTTTCTCAGGTAGACAAGATCTACATGCCTTTGCCTGCCTATGTGCTGTCTGCTCTTCCTCTGCACTGCATACACAGTATGAGCTCCCCAAATATATGGGGCCTCTGCGGGAGATGGGGTGTTTGTGTCTCAAACGCTGTCACAGATTACATGCCAGCTATGTCCGATCTGTCAGGCTTCAGACTTCCATTAATCCTGACAGGGTCCTCCTTTGATACTTAGATCACTTTGCACGGCAGGTTTCAGGGCATCAAAATTGTTACTCAGGTGACTGGACTTGGCATCAAACTACAGGTGAAGCACATAAAATAAGAATACTGGCAGCCAAGAACAAAAAATGAAAGTATGGAGAGGATATTGCAAGCATTACTTTAGAATGAGGGTAAAATTGCTTTCTAGACTTGAGTGGCCAACATCATGTTAAGAAGGAGATTTTAAAAGTTTTACTTGATATGCACACAAGAACAATTATTAAAAAATTAAAAGAACAAAGTCATTTGTGCCATAGCACACCTAAAACAGGTTGCATCCTCTTTCATGTTGAGAGTAACATCATAATATTCAGGATTTTTTTTTCCTGAGAATCTTAAACATAGAACACTGTTCTGCACACTTGGTTTTTATAAAGTCTGGATTTAGAAGGGATGTGGGGCACTGGATGTCCTTTTTTCTATGTTGGTGTTGGGGGAGTTGCAGTTCTAGTTTTAGCTTCAGCCCCTTATAAACCATACCAGCATAATGTTGTTCAGCCAAGAAGCAGCCATTACATTTGTACTGTTTAAGCGCATTGGACAAGTGGCAGTAAAGCAGACAATAGCAGTTTTCTTTCATGCACACTTTTAAAACCATATTTTATAGCCTCAATGTTAGTCAGAAAAGGCAGCCCTCTGGTTCTGTCGTTTGTATTAAATCCCACTGCTTTAAACTTACTGGCAGTAGGCTTTTTTCTACTCACCAAGCAGTTTACCAATTCAGATAACTCCTCAGTCATCAAAGGCTCCTTCTTTGGTCACACCACAATCATTGTGACAGTTCCAGGTAAGAGTATTTGGCAGGGATAGCTCAAGGGTTCATTCTTTTCAGAATGTTTACTTTACCTGACATATCTTTCCTGGGTGCCACAGTGATTAGTCATCTGTATATTATTCAAGGGAAGCTAAGGAATACTATTCTCTCCATATAAGAAACAGCTAGAGGGTGTATAATAAAAATAAATAAATAAATAAAAACCCTCAGCAGCAAAGAAGACGTGCTAGGAGAGAATTAAAGTAAGTTACACAGCAGACAAAACACTGTGTAGAGCAGCGTGTGCATGTCTATTCTACGTAGGGCAGAGCATGTTGACTGCCATCAAGATTGCCTGAAAATTCTCTCTTATAAACTACTGTAAACAAGATTTTTAAAATCTATTTTTAATCTTCACAGACTTCAACTGTTTGGGTTGATATTTTCTATGTTGGGGCATAGAAAATGCCTAGGGCATGCCTTTCTCCTAGGGCAAGACATTTGGAATGACTATGATCAAAATAGTTTGGCTGTTTCTGGAAGGGAAGTGAATATGTATTGCTCTGTATAAAACTTTGAGCATGTGCCCCACCCCATGCCCTGAATTGCATCTTTCTTTTGTTATTTCAAGATATCATCAAAATCTACTGTCAAAGTATGTTATTCTTTCCTTGAATAACTGGTTCCTATTGAGAAAGATGCTATTGTTGCTTTATTCCATGAGCTGAAATGATAAAGGTCTGTAGAGTGACTCCAAATATTGCCAGTGATGCTACTGAGCCATGGGTTCATCAGTAGGATTCCATGCTATGGCATTTGTGGAGAGCTGAATAGCTCTGAATTTCTAGAAATCTGGTAACTTACAAATAAAAACTGCGATTGCGAGTTGAGAATTTAAAATCAGGGTGAAATCTGCTGGATAAAGCATGGACAGCACTCACTTAATGAGCAGTTCAAATATTTTGTTCAAATATTTCAAATTCAATATTTTATTTTTACTCTTCTGTTAAGTGTGTGCCTTCAGGCCCCTTTTATTGCATGCTTTTCAAAACTTGCTCCAGAGACAGAATTATTAATTTCCTCCTAGGTTTCTCTATACCACTCAACACTACAGTGCTTCTCAAACCATTAATGAAGTTATTTTCACAACACCCTGGTGAAATGAGGAGGAATTATTGTCCTCGTTTGACAGATGGAGACTGGGACACAGTAATTCAAGGTTGAAAGTACCTTCTAATTTGGGAACCCAGTCCAAGACATCCTGCTCCAATCTTCTTCGGAATGTTTAACAATGGGTAGTAGGCTGAAAGCACAGCTCTGTTTAACTTCAGCTGCATTTGTGAGCGATCAGCACTTTGTAGACCCCAGGTTTCAAATGAGGAACATACAATTGATAGTTTTAAGAAACTTGTCCTGTATCTTGTAGACAGTCTTGTGACAAAAGCAGGTGTAGACTCCAAACTCTTCAGGGCAACTTTTAAACTACCTTAAGTAGGAGATGATTGTCTTTTATTTTTTTCTTTTTTTTTTTTCTTTCTTCCTGCATTCCTTGCTCATTACATAACGCCGAACCTCAGCAATGCACAGGGCAGCCCTTCTCATCCTCAGGCAGCAGCCTCCTGCCTTGCATTGATTCATCCTGCAGACAAGTCCATGCCAGGCAGTGCATGAAATGGTGAACCTTGTGGAAAACACAGTTTGTGCTTATATAATTAAGTTGTATGATATGTTTACCAAGTGCCAAACTCTTGTCCTCTCTTTGATCACAAACAACCGAAGGCTGAGGTGTATCAATGGAGAGAACAACAGACTACTAACGAGATGGCAAGTATACTGGCGTAAAATGGCTCTGCATATGTTTGTGTAGGCAGATATAATTTGAACAGTGATGATTGCTGCTTAGCTGTACTAGTTTCCTCCCATTCCCCATCTCTCGTCCCTTGTTTTATACCTAGATCCCAAACATTGCAGGGTAGGGACTACTATGTTTTGCTTGTCTAGAAGTTAGTATAGTGTGGTCTTGATCAAGGGACCTCAGCTACTCCGATATAGCCCCTCTGCATTCGCGTTATTCATGTTATCATCTGAAAAAAAAGTCAACTACTTAATTGAAATATTTGCTATCTAGACTGTCCTCTGTGAACCTCAGAGGTGGTGATCACTGACAGTTTGCTGTGTGTATTGCCCACCTAGAATGTTGTAGGGAGAATTGCAATTTGTTCACTAACTTTTGTTTCTCTTAAGTGAATTTAATGTGTTTTATACTTTTCAATTTACTAAAGTGCTAGTAGTTTATTAAAACAGAACATTAAATTGACCTGTATACCTGTATCACAGGACTGTTGTGAAGATTAATAATTAGATAATGTTTGTAAAGCACTTTTTATAAGTGAAAAGTGCTATAAAGTGCTAAGTATTATTATTGCAGCATGATAGAGATCACAAAACACAAGTGAATTAGCTCTAGGTTTAATCCTTATAAGGCAAAGCATACCAGGGGCAAAATAACATTACAGTTATTTTTCTTACATCCAGCACTTCATTAACTACCACATAGGGTTATATAACTCTGTGAGACTCTAACTTAGTAAAGTTTATAATCATAGCAGGAAAAGTTCTCACGGGTTTTGCAGGCAAGACTTGTATGTACAGCCTTTAAGGTCACACAGAGTTCTTCCAGCTATGCAGCGTTAGTGCCTTTAGTTGCATGTAGGGCCATCACTGCCCGCTTTGGCTCTCTCCAAGTTAACCCCTATCGCAGGAATGCATCTGTCTGGGTTAGATAATACGTGTCACTAAATACAGGTCTTCGCTGCATGTAAAGTGGCATAATGCCATTGATTGAACAGACGTCTGTATCTTCTCGGGATTTTACTATGCTATCTCTCACCAGCTCTTTTCCACAGTCTCAGTCACTCCTTACTCTCTGCTTTTCCTCAAAGTTTTTACTGGAGATGTAAGAAAGACGCACCCCGGCAAACTCATTGCATGTTTTCTGGCTCCAGTCAAGTCTTTAATGTCTTTGAGAAAGTCAGTCAGCACTTTCTTTCCTCTTTAATTCTCACGTATTGCTTATCTTGCTGCAGGTGGCCTAGTGCTACTGCTGCAATCATTGCTTTTCCTAAGGATGCCACAGACACAGAATATTTTCTCAAGTCCAGTGGTGGTGCTGCCTGTTTTCTGCCCCGTCCTCTGCAGGACAGGCTTGAGCCAAAACCTTGAGAAGCAGCGTTTGTTACTTGGTATAGCTACCTGCTGATTTCTGAAGAGGAATGTGAAGTAGTCTCCTCAAAGAAGTGGTATGCCAAAACTTTGGAAAACGGTCCATTAAGAAAAATTATGTGTCTCGGATTTAACTTTTTCTAAGCTGCTTGGTTTGGGGGTTTGGGGGGGAGGAGGCAGGGAGGTTGGGATGGGGTGTTTCTCATTTGTTTGTTTTCCCCCTCCCCTCCCTTCCTCCTGTAGGAACTGTCGTTAGACACCCTCTTAAGTTCTGGCTGCTGGTATGTGGACTGACTTTACAATTCCCTTTCAGTTTTACACTAGCCACCCTAGTCTGACTGAAACATTCCTCTGTCTTATCTTCAAAAAAAAAACCAAACAAAACAGTGAAAAAAAAACCACCAAAATGTACACCAAGGCACCATGTCCCCCACTACAGTTCACATCCAAACTACTGCGGTGAGTTTAGTGCATTTGTTTGCTTCTGAGATGTGCAAAATGTGTGTTAAAATGTCAGGTGAATATGGTGAATGCTGAAGAGAAACCAGTTACCTTGAGCACCAGGTACATGAGCTTCAGGGGAACAATTTCTGGACACCTCAGACAGTTGTTTGTCAGGATCTAATTGCAGCTCATAGAGCAAATCTGCAAAGCACCTGTGCTAGGATAGACCTGCAGTCTACAGAGCTCACAAGATCATGGCTTCTTATCCACATTGTCTTTAGACATCCTCAACATCCCTTGCTTCAGGCAGTCTCAGGAAGGTGACACTGGGGACTCCATCTGCCTTCATGTCCAGATGCTGACTGTGGCACGTACAGTTACCACGCGGGCTTGAACAGATAGAGGCCGGAGAGAACCACAGCCCTGTGACCTGCCCTGGCCCACAAGCACGTTCTCATGTGCAAGGGGGGTAGCTGAGGTTGCCCTGAGGGACTTGCCCAGGAGGTAGCTGCGTTGGCCCTTCTGTGGGAAGCAAGGTAAGCAGAGGTGAACTTGATCATAAGCACAGCCCAGTGCTTCTTGTGCATACTGGTACTGGCAACTTTGGGAGGTAGACATGAAAGGTGCTAGAATGAAAATGTAGAAGCAACAGGCAAAAGATTTGATTTGGGGACCTACTGATATATTTCTATTATACTTGTGGTTTTGAGCAGTGGTAGGATTTCTGTGTGGGTAACACAATGAGGAGAGGGAACTCTAATTCTGTAAAGGAAGGGGAAGCTCCACCTTACCCAAATTGGAAGCAGCTGACTCCAAAAACCAACAGGGTGGGGAGGGGATTATTTATAGTCAAACCAGCAAGGGGAGGATTATTTATAGCCCAACCTGGAAGCAAGGCGACAGGTGGTGAGGAGCACTTGGGTCAGACAAAGACATCTGCTAGGAATGTCAGCAATACAAAGGTAACCCTGTATCCAGTAGTAAATGATAGGACAGAAATTACAGCTGACCTGGAGGAAGAAAGGTTGCAGAGGTATATTTGAAGGAAGTAACAACGTGTCAGACAAAGGAATTAACTAAAAGTAGGCATGCTGCCAAAAACAAAATCTATATACCAGTGAGAGACTTAAAGTCAAAAGTAGGTGAACTAGGTGCCTGGGGATGGAAGAGGACTGACTTTCATGAAGTAAATGCAACTCAGGCAGTTGATACAAATGCAATATTGTAGTACATAATTATTAGCTGGACAGAATAGATCAGATGCTGGAGTATTTCAGTACACGGCTATAAATGAGATGGAGCAGACCAGCCGTGAGGATGGGGTGTAGCTTTCTGTGGTCCAACCGGGTAATACTTCTCAATGAAACGGTGTGGAGGGTTGACCCTGGCTGGATGCCAGATGCCCACCAAAACCACTCTGTCACTCCCCTCCTCAGCTGGACAGGAGAGAGAAAATATAACAAAAGGCTCATGGGTTGAGATAAGGACAGTGTAATAAAGCAAAAGCAAAGGTCGCATGTGAAAGCAAAGGAAAACAAAAGATTTTATTCTCTGCTTCGTGTCAGCAGACGACGTCTGGCCACTTCCTGGGAAGCAGGGCTTCAGTACTGGTAGTGGTTGCTCCGGAAGACAAATGTGAAATAACTAATGCCCCCTCTTCCATCTCCCTTTAATTAGCTTTTATAGCTGAGCTGATGTCGTATGGTACGGAATAACCGTTTGCTCAGTTTGGGTCAGCTGTCCTGGCTCTGTGCCCTCCCAAGATCTTGCCCAGCCCCAGCCTGCCAGTGGAGGCAGGGGGGAATGTTGGAGAGACAGCCTTGGTGCTGTGCCAGCACTGCTCAGCAGTAGCCAGAACACTGGTGTGTTACCAGCACCTTTCTAGCTACCAGTGCAGAGCACAGCACTAGGAGGGCTGCTATGGGGAGAATTTACTCCTTCTCAGCCAGCCCCAATACAAAAGGCACACAGTAACTTGACAGGGAGCTGCTGTTCTTCTAGTACAGTTTTTTAAAATGTTTTAGGAATATCCTAAGCATTGTGTAAGTTCTCTGGTGTGGGGTTAGTTTTAAATCAGAAGAAAATTCACAAAATATAATGGTAGGTTTATACTACTTGTTGCCCAATCAATGAAATGATGCTGATTCTTGTTCTCACTAATGTTGCTTGCTGTTACTCTGGCATTATATAATGTAGACAGAAATACATAGAGACCTACTGCTGGAGTGTAAAGAAGGGTTAGTGTAAATGAAAATTGTTCCCCACCTGTGTAGTGGTGAGGAATATCACAGAGGTAGCATTTACCCATCTATAAAATGGTTGTATGTGACAACAGGGCAAGGTTCAAAGAACCAGTTTCTTGACAACTCAGATGATTACACTGAAGATCAGCTAGTTCTTCAGACAGGCACAAATGGGGACCTCTGGCATACATGAATTGCCTCAAGGTATCTATCTATACTTTGTAATAGTGGGCACAATATAATTAGGTTTCATGTCTTTGGGAGAGAGAGCACAATAACATCTGTGGTTCAACCCTGGTAATCCACCACTGGACTGTTTAAACCATTCTGAAATGTGCTTTGGGATGTTTGCAGTGTCTAAAGCAAATCCAGTGAGCTAGAAAAATCTCTCGCGCTATCTTGTGTTCTGGTCATTTTCTATTAAAAGACATTAATGAAGAAATGTAAAGTTAGAAACAGAAGAACCCTAGAGATAGTCAAAGACTTTACTGTAGGTGAGACTTGGATTTTCAATTCAAAGTGGGGAAAGGTGCAAAATGAGGAGCTCTGAAAAGCAGAGGAATGTTTGGGAGGGGAAAGAGAATGGCTTGATAAGCAAGAAATACAGAACTGGTCAAATGAAATTTCATGCATCTCATAATTAGCATGTAGAACTCATTGCTATAAGATACCATGGGAGCCGAGCACTTAAGAGGATTGAAAAAGATCAGACATTCGTATGGGTAATGAGAGAATCCAAATTACATTGAGTAGAATAAAAACATTAATAAAGATGTAAAACTTTAAGCTGGTGGGCAGGAGCCAAACACATGTGGATGGTGTTCCAAGGAAACTCTGCTGAGGAACTCTGTGTTCCATTGCATTTATGCTTGTGTAGGAGGGGAGAAGAGGGTGCCACAAGAATATACTTATATTCAATGCTTCTCAGGAGGAAGTACCTTTTAGATGATTCTAGAAAATACAAGCAAAGTAACCTTTGTGTAACTGGCATCAGGGCCAGGCTCCTCAGTTGTGTGAAAGACCTGGTCAAGTTATCCTTAGCTGCCAGCCCCCCATGGCTGAGCCAGGAGTCAATTCTGTGGAACGCAGAGTCCTAGGTGACTTTCTGCAAACCCATTCTTGCCTCCATCTTCCCCTTCAAAGTAAATTTATCATTTGAAGTACATAAATAGATTATTCACACTCAAGTGTGGTTCCTCATAATCTGCCTCATACCAGCACCCTGCAGGTCACAGGTTGCAAGTGGTCTGCAAGGGGCAGTGGACGGGAGGTCTGTTGCCTGGGAGTCTCAATGCAAGCCCCAGCCTGCCAGGTGAGCCCGCAGAGCCCGTGGCTTTCCACCCCTGCCCTCCGTCAAATTTGGCCTCTATCTAGCCACCCGGTGGTCTGCTCCCCTGACCTCTGTTCTGCATGATGAGAAAGAAGACTTTGGGAATTGCTCTCCCAAACTGAAGCAAGAGAATCTTGCCAATAAAAACGGCGATAGGTTGCTGCTAATGTTTTTGTCGTTTCCAGAGGTAATGCCTCTAATCCTGGCTTTTGCTGCTGCTGGACCCTGTGGCTGCTGTAGCCACTTCCAGGCACTGAATTAATCTGAACAGAAATACGGGCAAAAAAGCACAGTAGCCACACTGTATTTATTATGGATTTGAGAAGGAAGAAGAAACTGCTTCAGCACTGCCTCCCTTTCGTACTTCATATCTCTAAAAGTAGCCAGTTAATTACATTCCATGGTTACTGCTATTGTAATATGTGCTTATTTGAAGTGCAAAGATAATCATTGATTGTACACTCTTGACTACACTATTAAGGGTTTCAATACCCACATTGTGTTTACATTTTGCTTTATAACTAACACAGCCATTGTGGTTTTAACATGTAGTAATTCAGTGAACACTGTCTCCATGTAATGCCCTTGCCATTTCATTCTGCGGTATTAAGTGTTGTTTTTCTAGGAAGGTCTTGAAATGTGGGGCATTATGTATGAGTTATGCTAATTTGTTAGGGCAATGAATACATTAATTTCATTAGTAAATGGCCTCAAAGCAATAATTACCAGTGTAGGTGTGTCAGAAACGATCATGTTCAGTTTTGCCAGTTAATTATTAAGATTTTGTTCTAAGGGACCCAGATTTGACATCCAGCTTCAATTTAGCCATAAATAAAAGTCTGAAGTATATCTGGCTGAAGAAATCTAGCCAAGACCTTGTTTTGCTCTTAGAAAAGTCTACATTTTGTCTAATTGTGACTGCCAATGAGATGCCAAAATAATTAGTGTCAGTGATATGAGGTTTATGCTATACCTCCCAAAAAGGCACATCGTAATGAAAATAGCGATCGCACTTTCTCATTCCTCTCATCTCGCCTTATGTTACAGAATGCTGAATTATTCAATGGTAGTATTACTTGCTAGCGCAGTATTAAATTTGAAATGGCTGCAGTTTATCGTTAAAGCTGAAGGGTGTTTTTTAATGGAGTTTACTTCTAATGGCCTAATTAGGTTTCTAAGTTATATCCATGCACTTCTTGAACTTTACATGGCTAACACTGTAAAAGAGACAAATGGAGGCACCTGTGTACCTGGATTACTTTCCATAGATGTGACCCTATTTTTAATTACATTGGACCTGTTGAGAGCACCTAATAAACCACTGTTCAGTAATAATATGCTTTTAGGCACCTTGCAACTGTGTTTTTTCCAAAAGAAACTTGGAAAATTGTGTACTCGAGCTGAGATATGTCTCAGTTATTAAAATGGTGGCAAATGAGAATTCTCCAATGTTTTATTTTTTGTGGTCTGTTTTGTAAAATAGAGACATAGAAAGAAGGACAGAGAACCTCTGTTCTCATCACTGAAGTTACTTATAGCTTCTTTCAAAACATGTTTTATCTTTTAAATTGCAAGGTGGAACTTTTCAGATAACTACAGAATAATGCTGGAAAAAATAGGACCGATAGCTGGTTACTGTCTCTTTTTAGTTAGATCATCAAACATGCTGCACTACTCAGTTGTGTCAGAGGAAAAGGCACCATATATAGAAGCAAAGGACATATAGGGCTCCCTACATTTCCCATCAGTGGACATGGATAACAGCCAGTCACAGCAGCTATTTCAGCTCTGAAATACGTTTTATGTTGAGTGGAGGACTCCAGCCAAGCTCTTCAGATTTAGAGCAGAGGCCATCATTAGTCCAGTACAGTAAGTATACACTCTGCAGAATTTGCTCCCTAACTGTCTTTCATAATCTCAAGCAGAGTCAGTGAATAATGACATTACACCCAGCTTCTTAGATTTACAGATACAAAGAGTGGGTGTCTAATTGTGGCTTTCTTTTTGCATGATGGATAACTTTCCATTAGTTAAGCTGATATTCGCTTTGCCTTGGGGCAGATATAAGCAAATGCAACTGATCTCACAATAAGTTTTGGCACGTATCTGGGCAGCTGATGACTTTACCTTGTTTCTGGTCAAGCTTCTGAGAAACCTAACCACACAATGAAAAACAAGTATTGTTCTGTAACTACAGTAATTGCAGGCCACCATACCTATTTCTCTTGCTGGGTGGCTTTTATTCTAGACTGCTTCTTTGCTGCTCTGGTATTTGTTTAGGGACTCAGAAGCCCAGGGAATGAGATCCTTTCTGTCTCAGATTGTACCCTTTTCCCAAGATCTTGGGAGGAAAATGAGTCTTCCTTGTTTATTAGGCAATTAAGTGAAATGTATTGACAGTATTCAAACAAATCTAGAGTGGCACAAATCTATCGCAGTAATTTAGGAATACTGTTCACCGTAGAGATTCTAGAATATGTAGCAAAATGTAGACAAAATCCCTTCTTAATTTTTTTCCCCGAAAGATAAATCCCCTAGGAAATCAAGTTTGTGAAAAGCTGTCAGTAGCAAAGAATTTTTTTTTTTCTCCCCATGATCAAACATCCCAGTCTTTCAGGGAATAGGTTGCCAGCAAGTCTGTTACTTACCTGCATATTCTTATTTTTTGCCATTAGTATTAAGTTTAAACATTTAAGGATTGATTTAATATTTATGGCACAGTTTAATAAAAGTTTAGGGATGTAAGGGAGCTGGTTACAAAGATGTGCCCCACTAGAAACTCATTTACTTACAGAATCAAATGCTAAGTAAAATAAACAGCTTGGCTTTCTACTGACATTTTATAGCCACCTTAAGGGAAAGGTGGGGAGGGGGATTGTGTTGCCATGTGGGTTTAATTCATGAACTTCCACTCAGAGTGCTCAAAGGCAATACGGTAGTTGAGCCAACTTTCTCTGTTAAATCACAAAAAGAGATTTTATTTTTTTTTTTACCAAATACAGGGGATCAACTGCAGCTGCAAAGAGGAAATTTAGAATTATCATCATACCAGTATCAGAAGGTCTTTTATATTTATAGCTTCATAAAAGTTCACAGCTAGAGTATTTGGTGCCAACTCATAAAAGAACTAATGAAAATTTCTGCAGTTTTTTTTTTTTTTTGTGGACAGTGATTTCTTAATCCTCTAAACCCTGATGAATTCTTATATTCAAAACATTTGTAAAAGAGGAGGGAAAAGGACTTCTTGGTGCTTTAGTAGGGTAGGTCACAGTTAA
This sequence comes from Elanus axillaris, assembly GCA_026212715.1. Lineage (NCBI taxonomy): Eukaryota > Metazoa > Chordata > Aves > Accipitriformes > Accipitridae > Elanus > Elanus axillaris. The sequence goes on along the minus strand of JANZLQ010000095.1, from coordinate 17,711,012 downwards.
ACTCACTATGGGACAAGCTGCTATAGTTTTACTTGGGTAATATTGCCATATTCCAAGTGTACTTCTTAACACTAAGAAGACTGTGACAGTATTATTCAATGCAGAAGAAAAAAGTTATAACATTATGTTGCCTTTGTGAAGTTAAATTGCTTTGTTGTTTGGATAAACTTTAAAATTTGATTTACAATCATAACTGGTTATTGCTGCAACATTAAAAAAACTGTAATTAAGCAATAAGTTTCTTTCAGATAAGTAGTATTCAGCAGTAATGGAAACCTTGTGTTTCAAAGTACCTCAAAGAGTGTTGTAACTCAATATTTCACAGGTTCTCTGAGCTTTTGTGACTAAAAGCAGAAAGCTTCTTTTATTTACATTCCTAAAACTATGAAAATTAGATCAGTGTTTTTCTCTCCAGCTGCTGTGGAAAACCATTCCTAAAAGAAATGCTAGTGATAGTAATGAGTTAGGTGAATATTTATCAAATCTGAGGGCAATATGAGTTTTGGTGATTTTCCTACTTTCTGGTGATCTTCCCCCCACACCCCTTCCAGTTATTGTTGTGTTTATAATGTCAAGGCTGCTCTAAATTTGTCACTTCTATGTTATTGCTCTGTCCCTTCTTCCCTGCAATCTCATCTAGTTGGAGAGAGCCTCTCCCAAGAATAGCATATATTTTTGAAGTTTCTCACTTAAACTTGTAAGTATCTTTGAAATTATGTAGTGAGAAATGTTCTGGATTTATTGTAATAGAAGGGTGTCACTTGGTGCCACCAGAATAGAGAGGGCATGTTTCAAAACCAGAATGTTTCCAACCCTATTGCTGTAAAAGGATTTACCTCTCAGAATGAGGAGCTTCCTTAATCAAAGGAGCTAAACTGGAGTCATAGCATCACTCTAGTTTTATATTTAAACACACATTCCTTTAGAAGGAAGGTGACTTGCATAGATGTGGCACTGGTAACCAGGAGAAAATCGCAACAGATTCTGAAGTTCTGTAAAGAGCAGAATCATCTAGGAACTGCCTTTTGCGGGTGGAATGAGGAGGGGAAAAGAGTGGAAAGTACTGGGGAAGAAAGCTCCATTCTTTTCACCATGCTGGTTCTCCGGCTTCCTGAGCTTGTGAATAAGGGCAGTGTCTGTATTCTTTTCACCTGTGTAGTTGTGAAAACTTGCTTTTTTTTTTCTGCTAGAGAGTAAGAGCGCAGTGAAATATGACCTCTTCCGTAGATCTGTCTGAGCCGCACCTAACAGAGCTGGGCCATTCAGGCTGTCCTCTCAGCCCAAGCCATTTTACCATTTTGCATGCAGTGTGCCTCAAGCTGTGAAGCTATTTGTTGAACTAGGTAGGCCATGTAAGTGCTTGACTGAGAGGAAGACAAATGTTCCTTATTATCCTTAATTTCCATATAATTGTTTTAGTCTTTGTTTTATAATAAATGCATAAAAGTGCCCTGAGGGTACCTTTTGTTTGGTATTGTAGGTGTCTCATTTAGAGTCCAAGCAAGATGGAAGTGTTCAGGTCTGCTTTTTCTTCCTCTCACCTGAACGGTTCACAAGACGCACTCCAAAAATAAAATATTCAGCCATTCTCATTGTAGAACTCTACCTCCACATGTGGAAGCATGTGAGGCTGCGTTTCCTATCCATCTCATTCTGGATATGTTTAGCAAATCAGATTAGGACAAGTGACAGCTTTGGCTGGAGAGATGTGCTCCTGCCAGCTCCACAAAACATTTAGCCGTTGCTGGGGTATTGTATGTTCCAAGTTAAAAGGAACTGGGGAGTGAGGGAAGAAGGAATATCTTACCTGTGACTCACCACTGCTTCCTGTCTTGCATCTTGCCTGCATGTTTATTCAAAGAAGCTGAACAAGTAGACTTACATAAAGAAAATTACAATCTCCAGAACTTCTGAGAGGCTAAGATTTATGAGAAAACACACAGGAGTCTCGTATGGAGTCCTTTCAGTTTGGCACTCTACCTAGGTGGTTTATGCCCAGTTAATGACAGCTTGTCTCACTTGGTTCCCAATGGCCAGCTGCCTGCAGCCTTCACTCTTGGACTCTTTAATTCATAGTGGCATTTTCAGCTGTGTCTTTGTTTAGGGGAGACTGCTTCTGGGTGCCACCCCATCCGTACGCCTGAACTTCACTCGCACAGATCTGCTAAGGTGAGGAGTCCCTTGGGAATACCCAACCAAAGAGCACACTTCAACACAGCTGCCCTGCGCCAGTGAAATGGGAGAAAGTTAGACAATTAACAAAGCATAAACTGGTAAGGGGGTGAAAGAAGGTCCCAGAGAGTTTTTTCTCTTTGATTCCATAGAAGTTGACAACCTATCTGCTGAGTTTAACAAAACATTATAATCCCACTGTAAAACATCTGTGGGATGCCGTGGAAAGCCTATAGGAAGCGTAGCATTGTATAATATATTTCCATAAGGGTATTCTTGTTTGATTGTGATGGGAGGTGGTACAGTTGCTGAAATTAGTGGGGTGGGAGGGTTGTCTGTGCATGCCTGACAGAACAGAGAAAGATGGAAACTTTGGCTAGATCTTTCACAAGTTGTTTTCAAGCCTGAAATAGAGCCTAGTCTTCAGGGGGAAAACAAGCATCCTGATTTCACCAGATGTTCATGTTTAGTTCCATGGTCCCTTTAATAACAAGCCCAGTGAAAAGGAGAAAGTCGTATGAATACATTTTTTGACATTTTGTTTATTAGCATTTTATCTAGGCTAGTAGTAAATGAATAGACTTGTCAGCAGAAATCTCTTGGTGAAGCAAATAAAGAATCTTAATAGGCAGGGAGAACAGAAGTAATGGCAAATTGCTCACAAAGAGCTCTAATTTATTGGTTTCTTTTTCATGAAGATTCTGTTCTGGATTCTGGCTTTGCCAGAAGAAACAGCTGAATGATGACATGGATTCTCAGAAAGAAACTGTGCTGTCTGGTAGGAAAGGGGAAGACTTGAGGAAAGAGTCTATTTCTTTTAACACTTTCTTCAAAATACTTCATACCACCCAGTGAAAAGTTTTCTTAGTTTGATTTGTTGGTTTCAGTGAACTGGCCAAGTCTGCATTTATAGAAGTTCTTTGATGCCCGATTCCTCTTGTAAGTGACTGCAGTACAAGAACAACGGAGGGCTTCTCTGGGTCTCTGTTATGCAAATGGTGCAGAGCCCTGGGTTCAAGATATGAAGCTTCATGGGACTACTCCGGACTTGCATACACACCTGTACCCACTGGTACTACTGGCACACTGCTCTTGGGGCCAGTAGAGTTACTGGGAGGTACAGCACTGCCTCATTTCCTCCCCTCACCTTAGTTAGGCCGGCCTGTCCGCCCAAACAAGGGAAGAAGCTGCAAATTCCAGGGTTAAAATTACGAAGTCTGCTTGGAGTATGCTTAGTAGTTACAAGCTGGATGTTTTCTATTTTGTTAACTGGCTGTGCAGTCAACAGCAATCACAAATGTAGACTGTACAACCAAAGAAAGTTCTATAATTAGTAGGAATAAGTGTCATCCACACTGCATTCTTCTCAAATCCATTGGTGCGATACAGACTGTATCTGTAGGAGTCTTCAGCCAGGTGGGGCACGAGGAGCTGTCATGTGTCACAGTGCATTAGAAGTAGCTGTGACTCTTTCTCCACACAAGGCATTATTTGCCAAGATTACTAAAACTTTTCTGACCCACCCCATTCAGCCTTCAGTTTTATGTTGGTGGTATCAGAGAAAGTGCTGTGTTTTCAAAAAAGTAATTGCTGAGTGACCTCACAGGGCAAGTTCATCCTCTTATTCCTTCCCTTGCCTTGGACAAGCAGAAAAGCAGAGAATGCAATGATGCATCCTTAAAAGTGTTTGAAGTCAAGATGGAAGAAAGTGGAGAGGTAGGGAGTGAAGTAGAATAGGACAGGACAAATAATTTCAGGGAAATAATTTGTTTCTTTGTTTAATTAATTTTTCTTTGCCAGTGTTAAACTCATTCTTTGAGCCTCTATCATCATCGCCTGACCTTGTCAGAATGTCATTCTGAAGTATACCAAGAAAAACCCCAAACCCACCCAAGGAAGAGAAAAATGCTGGAACATGGCAGTCTAGAAGTTGAAATAGTTTTAATTTGGTGCTTTACTGGTATTTTAATTTATTGCTCTGTCAGAAGCACTCCTGACTTTCAAGTGGAAAGAAGAATGAAAGAACAGATTAAGCCATGTAAAGGCAGTAAGACAGTAGAACTGGTTTGATTATGTGAACTAATTGCATGTTGTTTGTTTTTCTTTCTCCTCTAACTATGTTCCTAAAATGAATTCCTTCCATAAATCCACTGCAATAACTTCTGTTCCAATAGAAGCTTCTCAGGCTTTCTTTCCTGCTGGAGAAACAACCTCAGAAAACAAAACAACTGTTGTAGCAACTCAGGAAATGTACTTGTAGTTTCTCCTGCATTTCACGTTTTCTTTGTCCCAGACCCTGACAGAAGAAAGACAAGACTCCAAGAATGTGGTTTAACAAGGCTGTAACTTTACATAATGTTTCAAGGAACTATCTGGCAATAATTCATCCAGCACAGGTCATTCATCCTATTGTAATCCACTTTGCGAAGGACCCCTGTCAGCTCTCTACCCCATTAACGAGGCACAGCACCATTGCTGAGACTTTGCTGCTCTCCCCTCGTGCAAGGCAGGGGGAATTGAATCCTTACTGTTCAGGAGACTCAGAGCTTCAACTTGTTCTTCACCAACTCCTTTTATTAGTAAGTGCTTTCCCCTATGTAACTGCAGTTCTAGCTTTCTAAATGGACAAGAAACCCTTCTGAAAAATTCTATATAAACAGGAATTTGCTGAATTGCAACTTTCCTTTTCTCATCCCCTGAAGAAGAAAGAAAAAGGATAAAGTAAAATGTCACATTTGATAACCATGAAGATGCTTCTCTTCTCAGGTCCACAGACACTGTGTGATGTGCATGGGAAGGTTCTGAAGTGCAGTAATTTTACTATGCTAAAGCTGCTGTATTTTTTTAAGACTCATTTTTCTGGATAGAAACTGGAGGTGAGAGGAAAAGTTTATAAGGTCTTTTGATTTAATTGGGGTGGGCAGGAGAATAGGGAAGGGAAGAAAGACTTAACATCTACAACACTGTTTAGTCAGAATGTCCTGACACAAACTGCTCTGTTAAGCCATAAAATGAGAACAGAGTAAGTTCTCGTACCTTATAGTACCAGTTTTGAAGGTGCCAAAAACTTTTCCAGCTCAGACAAAGCTTCTGCATCTTTCAGGCTGCCAGAAGTGGGTTCTAACTTGCTAGAGACCCTTCTGTACAACTTCAGAGTCTGGATAGCTTGCAAACACTGGGGTGGTTTTTTTCTGAATGGGGCATTAGCTTTATGAAAGTTAATGTTAAAGGCAGCCTTATTTATCCACATTAATGTCAAATTAATTTCATACCACTAAATTAATAGGGTGGTGAAACATTTAGTTCCTTTCAATAAACCAATCTCTAAAGATTTAATTTAAAATATACTTTTATTCCCCCCTATTTTCCAGTTGCTTCTCTATGAAGGAGAAGAAAAATGTGACCAAAATATTCAAATCTTTTACTTTTTTGCCTGGAGACTTGTGTTTTGGTGTGGAAATATATAAAACTTACATTCAATAAGCTGCATTCTCAAACTACTTTTCATAACATTATTTCATCAGATGATCTTAATTTTCTGCATGACATTATCTTTTCAAGTGACATAAGACTGGGCTGTGATTTTTGCATATTCAAGATGGAACTGTATAGCTTAACAGTGTTTCTGCTAGTGTATGGAATTTTTTTCAATTATTATTATTTTTACTCAGGGGAATCTAAGAAACAAGTCCTTCCAAAAGGATTTCCTTGGCTGTTTAGGTGATTTTGCTCTCTTCTTTTTAACCAGGGGAGCTTTCACTGGACTGTTCTAAAATGTGCTGTAGTATTATAATCAAGTGATGATTTGTACATATATTGGACATGTTTTTCTTTTCTTGCAGGCCTGTAATGTAGATTCCTTTGAGGAGAAAGGGATGATTTTAATTTAAATTGCATAGCAGACGGGGCAGGGACAGATTATCATTAGAAGTGGGTGAGGGTGGGTGAGAAAAAAAGTCTTCTGACTTAGGTAGAGTGCCAGCAACATACTGCTTTGATTTAAATTATCCAGCTAAAAGAGGTTGCATTGGAAGAGATGCCATGCTGGATATCTATGGAAGAGCTGTGAGGGTTGATCATTTGGTATTTGAGAATTAGTGAATTAATAGTACTTCCTGATGGAATATAAACAGCCTGGCAGGCAGATTTCATGTTTCTGCTCCCTGTTTTTCTCTTCCCCTAATTTCACCACAATTAATTGAATCAAAGCAGTACATTGCTTTTGTCACTGTCCATACGTGGACTCGATGAAGCATATCTGAATCATGATGCTGGCTGTCCCTTCAGTTATCAGAAACTTATCAGAAATTGGCTTCGCTGGTGATCAAAGTCTGTCCACAGCAGTGGCCTCTTTCACTGTTCACACCTATGCCATGCTCAGATACTCTGTTTTCTTGGCTTTCCCCAAATCAACCGTAAAACTTGGAGGCAGTAGGTGGTGCCTTCTCCTGTCTTCAGCCTGAGACAATAAGCACAATCCAACAAATGGAGAATCGTAACCTCTTTTTTTTTTTTTTTTGTATCAGTAATATCCTGTAGTAGAAAATCCTATCGCTTGACACTTTGAGTTTAATTTTTATAATCCTTGGGCCCAAAGCTTGGGGGACTCGATTTTCACAGTATGCTGCAGGCCTGACGTGTTTCACCGGCCTTTAGACCTGGGTGGGGAGTTGTGCTGATGCCTCTTGGAGGTGATGCTGGTGCTGGGTGTGAGGTGACCCCATGGCTCGGTCTCACTGACCGTTGCATTTCAATTCAGCAATCTTACCACACTGCTCAGGTACTCAGAAAATGTATTTTTCTGTAAATGCTAAACACGTGGTTGCAGCTACACTATAGACTGTGTGCTATGCGTTGCTTTTTAGAGGACTGTTATTTCCACTTATCTTCTAGATTGTATTATGTTGTACAATGAAAGCCTGACCGTAGTTTTTCCTACCTAAGCCAAAATGAAGTTTGCCGCCCATTGCCCGTCTCTGGTTTGTGTGGGAAGTGTGCTTGTGCAGGACTGTGGTCAGCGGAGCAGAGCTTTGGCAGCTCTGCATAATGATGCCTCACAGCAGAGGAGAACCTGCCAAATCTGGTGCTTTTCCTTGTCCTTAGGAGTCAGACACTGTGAATAGGCACTTAAAGAGTGAATGGGAAGTGAAAGGATGCCCTAATTTCTTAATTCTTCTATGCGAATGATGTAGGTCACAAGTAAAATCTTTTTTATGACCTGCAATATTGGGATTGTATCTATTTCAGAGCTCATTAAGTTTTGATAACTAAGGTGGTTTAATGACACACTGTACTGTGGGGTTTTTTTCTTCAATATGTATGTATGTTTAACATGATGATGTTTTGCATGTGCAATTCAAATGGTAAATACTGGAAAGAAAATTAACTATTTTCTTTTCAAGGAAAGAGTTGGGGACTGTTGTCAGTTTAAAGGCAACTTTAAAATACTTTTTAATTGAACCTCTGTTTCGTCTATAATACCTGCTCTTTAAAAATCATACCTTCAAAAGGCAACACTATTTTGTTTCTCTTCCCCTAGTTTTATACTATGTACTTTCCAATCTCAGTGAGTCATGTCAGTATAGTTTTCTGACCTCAGCATCCAAAATTATACAGATTGCAGTATGGCTGGGAATTTGGATAGGAATTGATATGCAGCATAAGGGTGGGTTTCTCAAAACCCTTCTACTAAAGACTGTGATGAAATGTTTTATGCCTATACTGTCTGCAGTAAGGAGATGTGGAATTAAGGAGAGCTGTAAAACATGAAAACTCTAGACTTGTGTATGATTATTCATATTAAACTGAAGTAAATTACATTGAGAGTTTTCCATCTCTAAAGCAAGATCTGTTGTGTTTCTCTACCTCCTTTATTTTTACATGTGAGATACTGGCTGTCGAGGGAAGAATGGAGTAGTGCTCTGGCCTTTCATCTCTGGAGAGAGAGGGATTTGTAAATTGGATAAAGGTCAGTAGGGAATATTAGTTTAGTTGGTGGTGTCAGACCAGTTCTTCTGTAGACCACACAACCACTGTGCAATTGGCAAAAGTATGGTAATAGGCTGTGGTCTGTCAATTTAATGAGATATCGAGGGGGATCAGAAGGATCGAGAGAGGTTTTTAGTATCCACTGCAATGCTGTGCAAAAATCTCTCGCAGAAAAAGGGAGATGCTTTAATTACAGCCCTGAAAGGGAAACGTGGCTTATTCTGTGGAGCTCTGGTCTGAACCAAGGTCCACACTGGGCAGTTTTGAGGTATCCAAGTGTGAGAGTTCATTCGGATCATTCCAGAGAGGTCAGAGCGTGCCTTTCTCATCACACCGACTTTCATCTGAGTGTGCCTTCACCTTGAAGGAAAAACTAAGAAAAGGCCTGTAGATGGCAGGGTGCATGGCCAAGTTCAGAAGCCACGCTGGTGTGTTCGGTATGTTTGCATAACAGGTGAAGACCACCGTCCTGGGACTACAACGTTACCAGCAGACTCTCCCTAGACAGCAGAAGAAAATGGGAAAATTGTAGAGTTGTGTTGGTTTACAGGCATTTTGTGTTCCCCTACTAAGAAGCAGGTAGATGTAGCCTTTTTGTGATGGTAATATGCACAGGGCAGTAAATTATTCACGTGCATTACTAACTAACATATTTTATATCTTCTCAGATTGTCCAACAGCTTTGCAACATCTGTGAAAATACTTACTGTTTGGAAATTGCACTGAGAGTAATTCCAAGAAAATATTCTTGGTTTTTTAGTCAGGTCCTTTGAAAATATTGATTTTTCAGAGTCTGAGAAGTGTTCACACATTTTGTTGGTCACTTAGATCATGTGATATTTTTCCTGTCCCTGGCTGTGCAAAGTTGATTCTTAGAGTGACTATTTTATTTCAGGTGGAAAGCATCCCTTCCATCTGTTTTTTGTAATCACCAATTTTGTGAACATTTGTCACTGAATGCATTCCTTGTATAGATTTTATGGACAACTAAAATCACAGTTGCAAATGCAGCCACAAAAAGTTAGAGGGGTTGGGGGGGGGGGGCGCGGTTGAGCAAAAATTTATTTTAAAAGTTTTGAAAACATAATTAAGCCCATGTTAGGCTATTAAGTAAGGATACATTGTATTCTATGATAGCCTGGCTGCTGGTAATGTGCTCTGGATACATCTCTGTGTGTGCTGGTCATGGCCTCCCCTACCTGCAGGTCACTGCATGTATTCACAAGCAGATTGCACAACAAAACATGTCCATATTGCATCTTTCTGTTACTTACATCAAGTAGGGATTTACACCTGCAATTGCCTTTCAAAGTGGACAATGTTGTCATACCCTTATGTACAAGGACCTAGCAACTGCAGAGCCTCATCTCATTTCTCCTAAGGCTCTTTGGTGAGAGTTGTTCTTTCTTTTCTTGCAAAACACCTGCAAGTACGGAGAGATTTGAGTGCTTTATCAGTATCATAACTATTCCTTGAGAAGGCTCCCCACATCTTGAAGTCTATAGCTATGGAAAATAAATCCATATTTTGAATATCAATTTTTCTTTTAACCTATTTGTAAATGATTTATTGTAGTGGAAAGTCAGATGATGATAAGATAACACTGTTTAGAGGTCATTAAAGAGTTTTCAGGAAGTTTCTACAAAGGTACTGTTCTTTTATTGTCAGTATGATAAGAAAACTAACAATTTATGTCAAAGTTTGCAAAATGTGTTTGTCTGATAAACAGTCTGCTCAAGGGACATCAATCATACTTCCTTCCCAGAGTATATTGTATTTTTCATGAAGTGAACTTCGGTGACTCTGCACATTCATGTGCTTTGATATTGCAGCATCTTAAGCAGCATTCTTTCTGTCGTAGTGGCTGTAATGCAGTGTGCGGCTTGGTGCCACATATTGTACCAGGCACTAATAACCAGAAGCCTTTGCTTCTGCAGAAGCCAGTGATTGCAAGTTCTTCTTCAGCCAGGTGAGAAACATGATTGATATGATCTCTGTTCCTGGATCTCACAATACGTTTCTTCTCTCGAAGGAGAGATGTTTCTCTAACATAAAAATTTGGTGTGGAAGATAGTCAGAAGGGAGCTACAACATGAGGTTGCTTTATAGAATAACATTCCGAAGAGACATTCTGCATCAGTGTCATTGAGGAGCATATTTGGCTAAAACCAGCTAAAATATAGACTGTATAATCTACATTCTCACTGTTTTTCTTAACGTGCATTTCAGCTTATTACAGTATAAATCACTTCTCAATTGCCTTGAGCTGAAACAATGCATCTGAGCTTGGGTTAAAAGCCTGTAAGTGCTTCGTTACTTGAACAAAGCGAAATCAGGTTACATTAATAGAAGTATTAATTAATTTGCCCTCATTTATTCTGTAGAATTAGCATTATTGAAAAGCCTTTGCCATCTTTAAGTAAGGTTAAAGTGTGTGCAGGTTTAGTGACAGAGTTTCATCTGTAACACCTAGTGATGTGTCAGATAGTGTAGAAAATTATTGTCCAATTTGGAAACCTGAGACATTACTGAGAAATGCTGTGGGGTGCGTTATAATGAAAATACCAATCCACATTAGCCATGGTTGCCATAAGCAAAAATCTTAATATCTTGGCCAAACCTACTTAAGGTTCATGTAATAAACTCACATTCCTAATTTTATTAGGGATGTGCCAAGTTAAGCACTTTGCTGGCCTTTGGACAGATTTATAGCTTGACTTCTGCTGAATTAGTGTTGACTGACAAGAGGGCATTGTTTTATAGGATGCTATTTAAATAAAAACCTGCAGGGTATTTCTGTAATGTTGTCACTTCAAGTCCGAACTGGAAAAAAGAAATGTGTATTAAGGAAGAATCTTCATTAGCTTTCACGAGTTTAATCTAAGGCTGTCAGAAGCTTCCTTATAAGGTAAGACATTGTAATGCTGAGGGACAAGCCTCATCTTTGTTCCAGGTTTTAGTACGAAAGCAGTCTGTTGGACTTACTGGAAATCGGGGAGGAAAAAAATTCCTCTTCACTTTTACTTAGCAGAGTGGTGTGTAAAGAATAGAGTGTGATCCTTTTTCCCTGTGAATATCAGAATGGCTGTTGACGATAGCCATTTTACTTTGTAACTTTTTTATGTGTATATCACTTGTTCCTGGCAAAATGTGTCGTCTCGCATTTATTCATTGGCTATCCTGGGCCAACAAACGTGCTGACATTTTCATATGTAAATCAGCCTGCTTGTAGATTAGAAAAATTGTCCTTCCTTTAAAAAAATGTTGGTTGGTGGAACAGTCCTTCCCCTTTATAAAATAAACAAATAAATAAAATTTTTCCAAAAAAAAGGGAAAACCATGCATCTTCTAGAGTTAAAATTAGGCTGTATGTATGTAACTGTTGTGACTCAGAGCAAAATATTGACCCAAATATCGATAAAAATTAATCTGACCCTTCAGTCCTCCCTTGCCATATATTTTTAAGTTTATGGGAAGTACCATGCAGCCAGGGCACCTGTATTAATATGAATAAATTGCTCAGTGTCTTGTCTGTGGTCACAAATTTGTATATCTGAGCTGACCATTTGTAGAGTTATTCCTGCCTCACTGAGGTGCAAGGAATGGATATAACTGAAGTATTTTGTAGAGCTTCAGAACTACCATCCAAGCAGTAGAAAGCCTTACTTTTTACAATTAAACTATGAAATATGTGAAGGGAGTATAAGTAGCACCCAGATGTCCTTATTTTGTGCATAATAAAAAACATACAAGGAAACAGCTTCACTGGAGAGAATAACAAAAGGCGGGGATTGGTGTTATAACTTATCAAGAATACATAGAGTTACATATGAAAGATTACACAATAGATTTGCTTTAGGGAAAGAGATATTGTACATACTGATTAAAGTCTACGTAAATCAAATATTGGAAATATGCCAGTCACACCTAGCAGTGCCACTCATGCAATGGATCTCAGCTATGTCTCACTGATTTTCTTGAGCATTTTGGTAGCTATGACATACTCTCACCCCATCAGCTGCTCAATCCAGCAAGAGTAAGGTGGGAGACCGAAATAATGAGAATTCAGCAACCAAATCGGGATGTGAGTTCTGACTAGTAGAATAACTGATGTCAATGTAGCTTAAATTCATGCAGAGAATTTATTGGACTGTGTCTCACCTGTTTAAATGTAAGTTTAATATGACAAAGAGTTTCCCTCGCACATTATTTCTTCATCATTATGTATTACTTACAAAGCTCCGTCATTGTGCGTGGTACTTTACCAAGGTAGTTTAATTAAAAGGTTCTACTTGGTGTTGATGAATGCAATAACGTAAGGTTTACAGAGCCTTATTCCACAAAACATTGGCATATGCACTAGGGCATTTGTGAGACTGCTGGTCATTGTTGGAGCCATTACAGTGTTACATCAGTATTAAAAGGCTGATATGGGAACGTACCTAAACACCTCTTCATTAATGTAGTATTCACAGTAGGTGATAATAAAACTGCATTAAGAATCTGCTTAAAATTGTTCTTACTGAGAATTGATTTCTCCATAAAGGAACACCACATATGGTTTTATCAGCATTTGAACTAGAAGAAGTGATGGAGAAAGAGCATCTTAGATTTATTTTTTTCTTTTTCTTTTGATGTGGATAAGTATAATTTAAATATCAAACAAACCTACTGTTGAGGGCAGCAATTAATAGACAAGGTGTTACCTGTTTGATCTGTGGGTCCTTATCCTTCTCCTAGTTCAATCAATGGTAAAGTTTAATTGAGAGCAGCATTACATGCTAATGTAAGTATTTTCTTGTCTTCCAATAATACGTCAGGAGGCTTGTCTGGATATGTGGTCAAGAGTAAGTCTGAGCTTTCTGAGATGGTACCGGCTATGTTCATTGGTTTTGATGTTGGAAGAATCACAGACTTACGCATAGCACAGTTTCGTGTTGATGGGGAAGCCACCTCTTCCTTCTGTACATCAGAGGATAGGGCGTACTTCTTTTGCTTATGTGCCAGTTAATGTATTCCACTGGCAGAGGTACTTCACTCCTCAGGTCTGTAGCTGCCAATTCTGCTCTAATTAATAAGCATTAAACTAAACTCCCAAAATCACAAATCCTTCCCTGACAACTTCACACCCTATTAAACCCTAACTTTCTTGCACCTTAAAAATACTTCTTTCCACAATATAGTACTTTTCTTTATGGATATATACATCACAGTTAGCAGAGTCTATCTTAAACCTGCTTAGTCTAAGAAATCTGGGGTTTCCCCTAAAAAGAATTCAGAAACATTCAGAACTAGAGGCTTAAATTAAAACAATAAAAGAATTATTATCCTTTAAATGTATGCATATGTACCAGTATAACTGAAACCTGTGCATAGTCAGGTGCTTGCCACATAATTGTGGGGGTTTGCGACTTAAATGTATATTTGCACATTGCCACCTTCCCTGCTTCTAGAATGTTAACCTCTTTATATTTGTGTTCCACACTGCTACACATTACTTTTAACATGAAGAAAGCTGCATCTTTTTTGTCAAATGTGGAATAGCCACATACGTGATACTACGTTGAATCTGGACTGTAAAGGACAATTAGAAGCTGTGTGACAAGCAGAACCAAGCTCTGTTGGATCTCATGTCATTCTTTCCATCGACTTTAGGAGAAGCTAGATCAGGCTTAGTGAGAGAGAGGAGAAGACAGGGTTCAAGGATGAAGAGGAGAGCTCTCCTCCAAAATGCTGCAGAAGTCTGAGAGCAATTCAAAGCACTTGCTGTTAAATACCACCAAACTCCAGGAGATTCCAAAAAATCACTATAAACCAAGTTTTGGAGCATAGACTTCCATATGGGTTCAGAAGCTGTCAGCTCAAGGAGAATGTGTGGGAATTCCTGTTTCCTATGCTACTTCTGCTTTTAGCCAGGGTCTCTAGCTTAAAATGCATCAACACCCTGGGAGTAGGGAGCAGAAATTAATGGCCAAAACATCAGGCTATGATTCCACATGCTTTTTCTATTTCTCCTTTTACACCCTTCTCTCTTTTATGCAGATCCTGCTTTGACAGGAGAACTAGAGCAGAGCCATGGCCAGAATATCCTTGCATAGCCTCGTGGTTAGTACTGTGCCCCGAGAGCTGGGGTTGGCCATAGAAGAAAAGGGCTAATAACTGGGAGCCTCCCATTTCCCAGCTGACTGGATTTTCTGAAAGAGGAACTGGCCTCTGTTTCTTCTGCCCTTGGGTAGAAGCCTACCCTTGAAAAAGCAATAGCTTTTTTACTCACTCTCAATCCTGGGAGATACATATATATCAGGTCTGACTATGTAATTCTGAAGGGCTAAACCAAAATCACGAATCCAAAATCACCAGTCTTCTTGCAAAAGAAAGTGATGGTGAAGTCTTGCTTTGATCCGTATTTTTATTTACAAGGGGCACTTTTGATCTGTCTTCCTATTTTTGTAGGTTATATTAAATGTGGTTTGATTTGGATTCACACTTCAGTTCCTTTTGATAAGCATAGCGTCAGGCAGTCTTCCTTGCATGTTTCTTGGAGTGCTTTTGTTTCCCCAACAAGTATATGGCCTAGCTTTGCACAAGCTATTAGCCTCCCACTTCTTTCATCTGTCCCATTAAATTTGCTTTTTTTTTCCCTGCAGTCTGAAGACGCTCTTGCACAAGTGATGTCATCTCTAATCCTATTTTTCATTTGTATCATGGATGTTGCTAACCACTCTTTAAATAAAAATACAACATGATTCTAATATGCTAAGGAGCTCCACGGATAACCATATAATTTCAAAATGATACTGATTTTGTTTATATGCAACATAATCTTTTACAGTTCTTAGTCTTTATTTGAAGCATTGCAAAGTGGATTTTTATGAAAGGTATTATAAAGGACTCCTTGTTTTTTCATAACAGATTTGAACATTAACTGATCAGAGTTCAGATAAATAGTCTTTACTCTCCATTAAAATATTAAAAAGCCTTTGGTAGGAAACTGGCGTAAAGATCCTTCATTCTTGTTTAATGAACACTTGTTGGCAAGTATAACACTTTAATAGCTTTGCAGAATGAATTTTGTGTGAGCATCCTCCATTTCCCTGTCAGACACTTGTCCAGGTGCTGGGAATTTATTGGGGGAAGCATATTTTTACTCATTAGTTCTGTATTTGATTACAGAACAGTAAAATATGAACCACTAAGTCCCCGAGGCATAGCTGTGTACATTGAGATTAGTAATTGCATGTCATCGTGTTTTCCATTGGAATTTATATGGACAGATAGGATAGGTGCTTCTTAAGTAGGTTTAAAAGCAAAGCAAATTTGTATTTAATCTTTTTTGCAGGCATATTTTCCCTAATGGAGTAAAGGTTAGGCTAGATGATACATTTTAAATATGGTTTTAATTTATTTTTCTCTCTTCTTTTTTTTTTTTTTGCCTTTGTTGAAGTATGAGGTTTTCTTTCTGACAGACTAAAGGAAATATATTGTAGCTGAAAAATCTGATTCTGTATGTGCTAATATAAACCGAAGGAAAGAATTGTATTGTCAGCAATGGGTGTTTATGAATATATGTTTATACACAATATGTAGACAACGTTTTTATTTTTAACCGCCTTTTAATGCTGTAGGTATGAATGAAAATCATGTAGCAGCTCTAGGGACAAATTTTATTCAAACTGAATAAAGGAATGATATTTTTTAATGTCTTTAGTATGCCTGTTCTTCAAGAACAGCTAAAAAATCCATTTAAAATTTTGCACATTAAGAAAACCCTCAAAATGAAACTGATAGAAAAAAATTAGTAGGTTTGAAACACGAACTCCTTTTGGATCATGTTGAAGGGTTAAATAATGCCAAATGTGCCATCCTCTTATATATAAAAGCGCTCAGAAATGCATTTTCCCAAACTGATTCTAACGACATACTTAGTAGTCACAAAACTGGCACATTTGATAATTAATGTTCCTTACTGAATTTTTGCTGATGCAGTATAGCCTTAAACCGGGAGAAATGTTAACTCGTGGACTTGAACCATCAACTGGTTGGAGACTTCGCCTTTATTGATGTGAAATACCTGCGTAAGAGTGCTTCGCAAGAGCCCTTAGTTAGCACACGTCCGCCTTAGCGCGAGAACTTAACGTGTAAAAGTGTCTGGTTTGTGGAGTGCGTCCGTCTGTACAAGGCATGCAATATTGTGATTGTGTTCAATAGGGAGCCAATTATTGTGCCCCACTGGCAAATGCAGAAATATTTCTGCTTCAGTCATTGAATGAATCGGCATTCAGCCGAACTCCCACACGGACGTAATGGGCAGCAAATGTACGTTGGGTGCCACCTGAGCGGGAGAGTGCGGAAACGCGGCACAGCGTTACCGTCCCACCGCACTGGTTGCCCTTCGGTCGTAGGAGCTGACTGAGCTTGCTTAGGCCCACGCTGTGCACATCCACTGCCAGTGCCATGCGCCCGATTGATCAAAATGGTTGAAGGACGACGAGAATAAGATGTAGTTTGTGCGGAAGTGAAGATTTACACAGTCTAAGATTTAAAAGTCTCTGTTTAAAACTAGAAAGAGAAGACTGTATCTTAACAATGTAGGCAAAATGCAATTAAAATAGATAAGATACTTAAGTTTGGGAAATAAATGGGTAAATAATTTTTTTTCTTTCTTTTTCACAGTCATGTTCTACAGCAAGAGTGACAGGCTATTTCTCTGCTGGTAAATTCCCACTGATTTCACAGTACATATATTGAATATACTACATGTTACAGAGCTGAGATTCAGAGGATTTTGAGGGAGAAAGAAATGTTGAAGGGTAATTGGAGCCACACAGGGAGAGTAGAGGAGGGATCAGGGTAGCAAAAGAAGGCTCAGAGAGGATTGTAGAGGCTCTGGGGAAGCTGAAAGTGGATCAGAACAGGACAAATGGAGGTAGAAAGGATCAAAATGCCAGGGAGAAGGAAAAGAGAGGATTGGAGCTATATAGGAGTTCAGAGAAAAACGTGTGATCAGACAGGATCAGACCAATTTTGTGCTAGCTGACACAAGGTCAGAGGAGCAGGAAATAAGGAGAGCTGGAAGAGTTATGTGGATCCTAAGTATATGGAGGAGGAAGTAAAAGAGAAGCAGAGAAAGAACGGGAGCCAAATGAGAAGAGCAAATATTCGAGCTGCATGAGGGATACAGCAGAAGTCAGGGTATCAGGAGAGCTGAGTGAGGATCAGAGAAGAATTACATGAAGAGCCATCAGGAAAGCCAGGAGTGGGTCAGAGAAGCTTACAGAGATTTCATCGGAGTGGCCAGAGGGGCAGAATGATGTGTCATGTTAGCCTATTGCTCAGCGTACCGCAATTAGTTCAAAAGCCCTTACAGAGCATCTCAAAGGCTGGAAGTACCAAGAATATTAGCATGTTGTTATATGGCAGATTTGATTCATTAGCAGAAGCAAGGCTCTTACCTAATTTATCTCCTGTGAGGATTTGGCTCCTTGGATGTTGTCCTGGCTGCTGCTTCAGAATCCAGCAGTGATTTCTCAGGACAGCTGCAGTCATAAGGCACAACCTAAAGATTTTAGGCAGCTTGCTTTCTGAACATCCCAGCATCTGGGGGCTTACGCCAGAGCCTCAGTGTTATTTGAACAATTTATCTGAAAAATAAACTGATGTCTTGAAGCATGCAGATCTCCTGTGGAAGTGTTTATGCATTCAAATTTTACCTGAAGAACACTCTTCAGTGAATGCTTGCTATTGTGGACTACAGTAGAAGGGGGACTACACACCCGCCTTGGTATAGTGAACGTGCTTCTGCCTATCCTGGCCTCTATACAGACTTTGTCACTAAGCCACAAAGGTGGTTCATTTCATATTCATTTGCTATGGGGTAGCTAATTGTGGGAGATGCCATCGCTTGCCACTGCTGATGGCGTAGGTTCTTCAGTCCTCCCAGCACATAGCAAAGAAGCTTTTTGAGAGGCGAGCATTCTGAGAACACGCGTTCTCATTTTGTCCTATTCATCCCCACTCGAAACCAAACTGAATGGCATTAATTATCACTTCAGGTAGTAAATCAGTTTCTCATTTGTGAAAGGAATGCTTCGTCTTGAGTCCCTTTTTTGTTTTGTATAGCCAGAGGGCTATTACAGCTGGTATTGAACTCTTAAGAATCATTTTAGCATTACTCCAGCACAAAGCATATTATAAATGGATAACCTTGTTTTCCTAAAAAGCCATGAATAACTGTGGCTTTAAATTCGATGATTCTTCTCTGTCCTCCCCCCTCTGACTCTAAAAAAATGTATTCAGAATCTTACTTTAAAGTCAAGGCAATGTGCTGATTGACTGTACTGACATAATTGTGTTAATGACAAGATATTGAGACTATGTTCTTAGATATGTTGCTTATCATCACTATTTACGTGGCTCTGTTCTGCCAAGCTTGAGTTGTATTTCTTATACATTGTGGTTTCAGTCAGTCACTTAAACTGCTTCACTGTTGAAGTAACATTTTTTCCAAGTCTTTTAGCTGTAGTTCAAGAGCAGGAATTCTTCCAGACCGTCATTAAACAGGGTTCAAAGTTTGTCCTCGCCAAAAGGCTGAAAGTTTGAGCACTTAGAAAATGAATTCTTTGATCAGTAAAATGATTAGTGAAACTACTTTCTTTCTGCCTCTCTCTTTTTCTTTTTCTTTTTTTGTGTGTGTATGTTTTAATGCATGGATCCATTTTTCTCTCAAGTTAATGCCAATAATGCATTTTAATCTACAAAATACCTCTTCTCTATGGTCACAGCTGAGCTCCTGCAGACACCATCTCAAACTTTTGAAATGTCCTGTTGTTTAATGGAAAAGCATGCAATGGGAAATGCAGACATTTTTATGCTATGTTGCTTCTTCCATGAGTCACCAAGGTTTTTTGGCTTATATTTCCTTTTAGATTATGTTTCACTGTGTAGTTGTGAATCTCCTTGTGGTCCTTTAGCGGATGCTTGATGTGAACATAGTTCAACGAACAGTAATGTTTAAGCAATACTATGATCATGGGAGGTATCAAAACAGATTTAAATTAAACTTGGTATCGTTCTTCCCTAGTTCATTCCATTGTAAGAGAAGCATCATCGTTAAAAGGTGAGCAGCAAATAAAATATGAAGAGTTAGAAGTCATAAACAGGATGTACTTATTCAGTGATGGAAGCCATCTCAGGGTTGCAATTATTCCACACTGTGTGGGCATGTGCTTCTTTCTGCGTAGTGCTAACTGGGAGGCATAAAGCTCTTTCAGCCATCCTGATAAATTCAACACTGAGGTGGTTTATTCAGCATAGGCTCATTTTGCTTGTTTTTTGCAAACCAAAATAGCAGATGACAAAGTTCATAGCCTGAAAAAGAAAGTTTGGATTCAGACCTGCAGCTGCTGAAACTTTAAATTATCTCTTCCTTTTATGTTTATCAACATCTGGACATCTTCATTATAGCATAGCTGTCCTTTCTTGGAGAGGGTTGTACCTCCTGTATTAGTGATGTCAACCTTGAAATAATAAAAAGATGGGGCAGACTTTCTCAAGACTTATTTATATCCTGAAAGGGCAATTTTAAAAGGGACCCATGGTAACTATAACTTCCATGATGTTGCTGAAGAATCACAGAGGTGGTCATCTGAGTATAATTAAATAACTTGTAAATTCAATGCATATGTGGGCTTTCTTAGGTGCCACTGAGAAATTCTACCACACAAATCTTTCCAGAAACTGGGACTCCTACAAGCTATTTCAGTAGGAATAATTAATAATAATTGTTCTTACAGCAGCCATAAATGTCTTGAACATAGTGTCAATTAATTACAAAAATATTGTAAAAATATTGTGGGTCACTGCTGTCATCATCGGGGGAGAAAAACCTACATTTGTGATCAGACTGATAGCAGTCAAAGTTCAGCTAAGCTGTCACTGACTGAAGTAGCCAGCTATGATGCAATGTGTATATGCGTTTGGATTCAGTGTCTAACTTGCTAAGTCATTGTATTTGACGCATGAAATAAAGTATTAGTAATACTGACTCAATACATATGACTATCATATGACAATTTTATTTTCTTTTTTTTGAGGAACATTCTGACTGTGTAGGAATCAACAAGCTTGTCAAGTTGTTCTACAAAATTGGTAGGGTAATGAATCAGTCTAGTTATATTCTTCTGTGATAGTACTGAGAAATTATAAAATTATACTTGCTTTCTCTGTCTCTATATATACATGCACCCCAAGTGTATAGTGTGTGCACATACATAGAGATATGTATTTGTCCATTGTGTGTGGTGGACCATACACACATACACATACTTGTAATATTTGCCGTTTTGCCAGAGAAGCTACTCATCGTGACCTATTGCACTGCAGAGTTTTGAAAGGCTGCTGTAATGCCTCCTTTGCTGTTGTCTTGAGTAGCCACTGGCTTTCTTTACAAAGTTCAAATCCTAGTTTGAATTTAGGCAGAGGCAGTGAAGTGTTACCTGTAGTCGTGTTGGTGCAGCCTGTTGTAGAGGTAGAAGTAGACTGCAAAGTTCAAAACAGAATTTTAATTACTCCAAACCATCAGGTGCATTGCCCATGGGCAGTAAATATAGGTTTAAGCACGGATACTAATTTGAAGATGCATTGCGGCCTCCTACCGCGTGGGATACCAAAGATTTGAAAGATCAGGACTTTGGGTTATCAGATCTTTGGGATAGTGAATGCATCTCAGTCTCTTGTGTATGATGCAGACCTAACTCTGTATCTTAATTTTCATATGTATTTAAGAGCATATATTTTAACACGTAGCCTGTTTTCAGATCACCATTTGAAATTTCAAATATTAAAAATCTAGATCTATATTTTGTAGCCTGAAACATGCTGTTAACAGAGTGTAGGTGGGATGCAACTGCTTTTCTAGAGAGAGCTACACTGGTGGCCCTTCTGGCTTGTTTGTTTTATTTTGTGTAAATGTAGGATTTGGTCCTGAAAACACAAGTGCCTACCTCTTTGCATATGTGTAGTTCACTGAAGTCTATGGGGCTGCTGATAATCATTAAATTAACTCTCTGGTAAGTGTTTCCAGGCTTAGAGACTTGGATAGGGAAAAAAGGCAGTAAGAGCAGATTCTCATTTTTGACTTTTCATTAAATAATCCTGTGTGATTTCTGTTCATCCCCACAACATAATTCTGTTTTTTCTGCTCATTTAGATGTATTGCTTTGGGTTTTGTTTGTTTTAAAGATGGAAGCTCTTTAAACCATGGTAGTTATTTACTTTGGGTTCATTGTCCCTCACGCGGGAACCACAGATGTATTTTTTCCCTTGGAAAAAGAAGAAGAATTCATTTTTCAATTTTGGACTAAGGGTTCATGTCAAAGATGAAAGAAAAAATAATTATTTGTAAGCCATATTAAACATTGGCCATTAAAAAGGAAATTGGAACATGTCATGTCAAATATCTTGAGAGAGAGAGAGAGAGAAACGGAGGGAGGGAGTTGAGAGGCACATTCCTTGAAGTAACTAGAAAGAGTCTCCTGGTGAAATGGAGGCATCCTGGGGATCGCCGACTTTAATTAAGTAGAAATGATCAAGGCACCAGGGTACTTCCGGGGGATTAATGACTGACTGGGAGACTTGACGGCCTCAGGCAAAGCTGTAGGCCATTAACCCCAGCCAATCCTTCGTTTTTCAGGAAATGCCCTGTGCCAAGGTCATTTTTGCTATTGTAGCTAAGGATGAATCTTTTTCGTAGTCTCATGAGAGTCATGGAGTCCATGGTTTTTGTGTTGGTTTTTTCCTCTTTTTAATATCTGACTTATGACATATGAGGATATTTTCATTAGATTGCCTGTGCTGTAGTGAGAGAATAGCTTGATACAGTTCTGGCCCGAATTTTATGAAGATTAGTACATGAACAGCCTAGGTGCATATTAGCCAAATGAGCATCAAGGGATTAATCAATACACCAAAAGCATGAGGAGGTTCAAGACTGCTGGATTATTAAAATTGATCCCAAGAATAAAATTGCAGCCTTTAGTGAAAGTATTGTTACTGAAAAGAGTCTTGGATCTGTGTGGATGACTTGTACTTCTAGCATCCTGTGGCAGAGTTTCTGAAGTCATTGTATGGCTTTTTGCTTCCCTCTCACCGTTGTTTTTCCCAGAGTCTGAGGGATCATGGAATGCATCAATAAGCTGCCCTTCTCCAGAGCCATTTCTTTCACTTGGGAGAAAGTGCAGCCAGGCAATGTGGTTTCACGACCAATGTCATCTGCCATTCGTCCCCTCTCCATGGTTCTTGGATTCTTCATGCCCAACAGCTACCCTGTCAAGGGCTTCCCATCTTAGCTCCCTACACTGCAAACAGGGGCATATAAAAGGAAAAAGTTGCCAGGGATTGCAACCGAGCTTAGAAAAGCAAGGGAGCATTGATGTTCTTGCCACACGGGATCCCACCACATTGATGAAAATACATTAGATATTGTTGGACATTGTTGCAATTGGAGGAAAAAAAGATTTCTAGAAAATGTGGCCGCTGCTGTAGGGTTGCCAGGCTCCAGTGCCTTTATCTCATTTTAACATCGGCAGATTCTTACTGAGCTGGGGACTTTAAGGTTGTGCATCCTGGGAGGTGAGCCAGCTAGCTGAACAGACCCACAACCCCTCTCCCCCCCACCCAATTTACTGGAAAAGCATCTTAGAGGCAACTGCTAAAAATAGAATTGTTGATTAAAATAATTTAAACTAAAAAGCTTTTAAGCAATAGATCAAGCTCTTTAGCTTTATGAGCTAAAGGTAATTAGAAGCTGTCCACTTAATACTCTTGACACAGAATACTGTTGCAGCCACATATAATTTTATTGCTTATCTGCAGAGGTCAGAGGCAAGGAACAGACCCTGTGTCTCATTTAAACACTTCTGCTTCAGCCACTGTTCCTGTTCCATCTTATCTTGAATAGCTTGAATACCGAAATCAATTCGTAATATTTTGCTTGTTACACTTAGAGACGTTATCGCCTACGAAACATGCCTTAAGAGTAACTTGGAAAACTCTAGCCAGCCTTCTGTACAATATATGGTTGTCCTCAGCTGAGAAAGCAGCTTGCCTGGAGCAGGTCTGTGTGTCTCCCTGTCCCCTGTGTTTGTCTTACCTTAACGGGCATGTTGTCCTTTGACATGGCAATGCCAGCCTGATAGATTGACTGTAGTCTGTTGTTGGGCTCTTACTCACTGCCTGTCTTCAGTCTTTCTACATATACATCTATTTACGTATAATAACCTGTATGCTTACGTAAAAGCGAATAAAAGCCTTTTTCTAGTGGCTACAGGATGGATTCTGATATAATGATGGCAGGCCACAAGGCCTAATAGTTTAGTTATTTTAAAAATTAATGGTGACTTTCCCAGTTTCTCTCCAAATCTTTCTGATTAATTGGGTAGGTACATGCTGGAGTTTGAATTATTGTATGTAACTGCTGGTGGGAAAGGAAGAACGATTAGCACTGTTGTCATGCCTGCCATTTTTCTGGTTTCTAAGATTAGGGAGGGAATCCCAGTCCTTTTGTTTCCTGGTTTCTGAAAGAGCAGAGGCAGCGAGTACCTGGGCGCTTGCCAAGGCCCCGAGTGAGTTTTCTTGCCATTTGTCTGGAGAGCCCGTGAGGAAGCTCAGTGCATTCCTTCACCTGACTCCGTGTCAGCGGAGTGGGACACTTAGTTTTTTCCAGGTCAGGGCTGTGGAAGGCAGAGGTAAGGTTTTCTTAGGTAGAGGAGTGATGGGTAAATAGATGCTTCCACCGCATTCAGGGGGTAGAATAAATATGTGCGTTATGAGGGGGGGAAAATAGTTGGATAAAGTGGCATGCCAGAAGAGTTATGTTTTTAAGGTACCTTTAGTCTAAGAAGACCCAAAAGTTCTTCAGCTGATTTTCCTGCAACTGAAATAAAACTTTTTGGACCAAAAGTTCTGTTAGCAGCACCACTATACACAATGCTTTCTAAGAGGAAAAGTGAAGAATAACTTCTCCGATTGAAACTGCAGGGGGAATTTTAGGTATGCAGGATGTAATTACCAGAACTGGAATTTGGCCAGGTCACTGTGATTAATTTAACACCCGTATTCTTGTTAAAATTGCCATGGATTTTTTAATGATCAAAAGTGGTTAGGAGTGGACCTTGGATTTCTGTTTCACCCGCCAGAAGTAAATGCAAAATACCAAGAAAGTCAGCTCTGTTATTTGATTTGTATTCCACCAGCCATTGATGTGGAATTGGCTTATAAGCGATTCAAATATAAACAATATACTTCAAGCAGAATTTCTTTTTTTTTTAAATGAAAAGAAATTTTTGTACTTTTATGTATTGTTTTAATATATATAATATCTTTTTTTTTTATGGCAGCAGGGTTGTTGTAAGCATTATACTATGGAGACACTGCTTCTGTGGAAAGTTCATGGGTTTGTAGTTACCATTCCCCAATACAAATGCAAAATCTAGTTGCAGTTAAAACGTGTATGGTTTATGTTCGTAAATAGCAGTATGTTTAACATAAGCTGTGTTTCTGAGTCACCTTATTCTGATGCACTGTAAAATACTCCCCCAATCTCAGCATCAATCCTGCTTTCTTTTTTCTCTATTTCTTATTGATAAAATTAATGAAAATGGGCATAATTTAAAGTTTCTCCACAACTGGCATCAGTCAAAATGAGTCCCTTCAGACTAATGCTATCGAAGCAGAGGACCGATGCAAGCTATCGAAATGGAGTTTTCTCCTCCCAGAGCAATTGACTTCCACTTTCCCAGGCAGACTGACCCCTGCCAGCATAACTGACACTTGAAATCCCCCAGCTAAGTTTTATGGAACCAAAACTCTGACCCAGCAAGCAACATCTGAGCTTGAACTGGATGCTAAAGATCGGAGGTTGAAGAGATACTTCCATTAATCACCTGTACCACCTACTTGCTTTTGCACTGTCTGTTCAAAAGAGGCGTCTGTAGAAATGCTCTGAAGCACATTTTGCAATTTAGAACAGAAACCAGGATACAGCTTTTTGTCCTTAATATTCCAATGAGACTTGGTAGCTTAACCAGAGCTGTAGTACAAAAGCATTTATGGTTCATGTTATATTAATACTGTGGCCTGATTATCAAAAACCATTACTCTTGGTTATCTTGCACAGGCTGAACTGAGCTGCTATAAGTCAGACAGACTGCCTGTACGCAGTACGTTCCATGTTTATGATAAGAGCATTTTTAACGTAAAAGGGAATTTGTAAAATTATTTTCCTTTAACAATTGTATTTATTATAAATACGTGCACTCAGAACTGCTTGTCTGTGTGCAAGGGAAAAGCATAAAGAAACTAGACGCTCAAAATGTCACTAACCTTTCCTGACTCTGTTTTCTAATGGACAGTTTTACTCCTGGTCAGATGTAGGGGTCTGAATTTTGAAACAGATGCACTGTTTACTTCACCCTTGGCAGAGCCGCAATAAGCTGCTTGCTTTTCTTCTGTGTTTTGTTTATATTTGTGTTCTCTTTTAGTGATGTGCCTCATGGCTCCTTTTTTTATTGTAATGATACTGTATTATATACCACAGCATTTCCCCATGGAGTAAAGTCATTGTTTCAAAGTTCTTTGTGGAGATGCATGCATTTAGGATTTTTTCCCAGCAATGATTGCATTTTTTGTAACCTCTAATGCTAATGCTATTGTGGTTGACTTTTTTAATTTAGTGCTCCCTCACTGTGATACTTTCACAGGGCTTGTTTATATTTGTAGAAAGAGAGTAAAAGAAAGAGCTTGTAATAAAGTATGGGCTTGGTCCCAATACTAATTTTCCTGTCCTGGTTATCTGTTTTTATTACACATGCTACTCTGATAGGGATATGACAAATGCCATGTGCCCTTACTATCCAAAGCACATGGGAGTAGGTTAATTCATATCTTCCAATGTAGCTCTCTAATTCTCTTGCAAACATAAATATAAGAAATACCTGTATGGTGCTGTCTCTCTCTTCTTCCACTGCCCTTACTTGAAGCATTTTCCAAGCCCTTTGTTTCAGGCGTTTATTCTTTCCAGCATAAAGTCATTAGAAAAGCGTTCCTGACAAATTGTTTGAAATATAGTCTCTTACGCTATGTTTTCCTCTTCTCTTTAAAGAAACTGTTTTGTATGTGTAGACCTTTACGTTTTAATTTGATGATCCTGAAAGCACAGGCTGTGTTCTGAACACAAAACCTGGTCTGTTGAGGGGGCAGAGGTTTTCTGGCATTTTCCTCTCTCTTTTGTTATAATTTGCATGAGAAATACCAGACCCCACATAATTGTCGCTTTGCTGTTGTGACACTGTACAAGTAGCTGTTTCCAATGTCAAAAATTATAATGTGAAAAGAAGTTTAGTAGCAGCGAGAGGGTGGAGAGGGGAGCCTACTGCCAGCCCATCAAAGTTTCATGGCAAACTCGCCATCATCTGACGGAGCAAAATGCGTGCACTAACTGGGTTCCCATCAACGCTCCACGGAAATAGAGTCAGCAAGTAACTGGAGCTTCCACACTATATGTTAAGTATTATGCCATTTTGTGTGGTGTCTAATGAAGAATTAACATGTTTTATATATGATAGCTGCTAATTGCTTCATTATCCATGCAAATCAGAAAGGCAAACTGTGTCTTATCATAAAATCAGTAACTAGGCCATTTAAAAGCAAGGCTCTGAGAAGCATTATTATGTCCATACTTCTTCTTTGCCTTGTGCATCCTTTTTTATGGCTTTGCATTAAGTTGGTAGTGTTTTCTCCATGGTCGTTTGTTCCTTTAGATTAGTCTTAGGTTAAAATAAGCTTATCGCTGATAAATTCACGGGAATTTTGTGGCTTCTGGAACTCAGTCAGTCCAGCTGGAGTAGAGATACCATTTCTGTCAGCGATAAGCACAAACCGACTGGGAATGAGGGGAGGTGGGAGGAAAGAAACAGAGGGATGAAACCGTGCATCTGCTCCTCAGCCCATTCCCTTGTGGAGCCTGGGTCAGCCCTAGAACTTCCAGTCAGGAGGGGCCCAAGGCAAAAGGGGTTTTTTTCGATGGGACAGCTCTCTGGTTGCAGCACCCAGCGCCAGTACGACAGGCCTCGTGCGCCGGGCGGGAATCTAAGCACCTTCTTCACACAGTTCGTGCTGGGTGGCCCCCTCCAGCTGGGAGAAGGCCTCAGTACTTTCTGTCCTTCAGACTATCCCATCCCTAAATTATTCATTAAATGGGGGGTGGGAGGGAGGG
>JANZLQ010000095.1:17631549-17677709 GCA_026212715.1 Elanus axillaris | reverse complement strand
GGTTTGGGGGGGGGGGGGGAATATATATTTTAATACAGAACAGTTATTTCATTTTTTAAACTGTTTACATATGCTTGGCAAACTGAACAGCCAGCATACTTAACAAAAGCTGCTTTAGCAAGGAGTGTGCCCAGTACCTGAATATCGTCTAAAACCTAAACAATAGTATGGATAATCATAAGGCAAGCTGGTTCCCTCCTCTCCGAATTTCAGCCCATGAAAAACCAATCTGCTCCTATTAGAAGCCATGGAGAAGCATCTCCAGTCGAGACGGACTTCGCAGAAGTCGTCTGGGCTGCAAAACCACGCAAGATGCGGGCTCAGCCCCAGCCAGTCTGAGCGCTGCATGGTAGAGTGCTCTCTCGGGGAAGGTAGTATGTGGCTACCAGCTGTCAAGCCCCAGATTGCTCCCAGCCAAACGTGGTTTGGAGATTAATATTTAGGTGCCAGATAATGATGTTTACACTTTTAGGAGTCCCTTTCCACGGCCATCGGACTTCAGAGGTATACCTGTAGCTTTGTCATGATTTTACCTGGGTTTGCTATTCTCGACCATTTAATGTTCCTTTTACATTCACTTGGCAAGTACTTTACTCAAATACCTGTGATAGTAAGAGGTTCACCGTGAATTTTTCTCTGATCTACTGAAATTCAAAGTCTGGTTTAAAAATATCCTGAGCAGACGTGAGTAGCTGCAATACTTTTTACTGGGTTTGTAGGTAAAGGCATAGGATTGTACATAGGTAGTATCCTTCCAGGCCCCAGGGTCCCAGACTTGTAGCCTGTATCCGTGCATTGCATGCATTTCAGCGTGCCAAAAACATCAAGAGAAAAGCTGGCACATCAACTTTCGGGGGGAACTGTGCCCATTGTGCAACTTTCCCTGTTTCATTAATCCCAACCAAATTGTTCCTCACCACTGGCAGTTCTTGCTTTGTGTTGGTTAAGAGACTATTTTCCTAGAAAGTTGTGCATGACGGCCTGCGCGGTGCACTGCGATACCACTGGCTCAGTTTGCTTTGTAATGTTATTGCATGATTAAATCAGTTTAAATACAAAAAGTTAAAATCAGTTGTCGACTTCAGGGAACTGACAGATGCAAGTACATTTTCTGAGTAACTATTTGTTACACAGTAATGGTTTAACTTTAGGAATAAAACTTTCAGACCCAAACTGAGCCCTATTAGCAATACAGATTTTGTCTAACATACATAATGAAACCAGCAAATTAGGTCCCATGGCCATAAACCTCACAGAGGGAAAGCAAACGGAGCATGAATCAAAAAGCTTTAGAAGGCAGTAAACTATTGGTAACTTATAAATTAAGGCCAAAAAATCAAAGTATCAAACAAGTTTGGCTGTTAAAATCTGTGTGCGTTTAGAAGAAAAAGCTAAATTCAAAACAAAATATGGAAGTGGAAGACTCCTGATTTAAAATAAAAGGTCCAAGTCAATATAAGCTGTGACAGAAACACAGTCATCAAAAGTTAGATCAGCTCTCGCCCTCTTTTATCCTTCACTTGTGCAATTCATCAGGGCAGTACAGCATTGACACCTCCCATGCTGTGTTTGGCCTTCTGCAATTTTGAAGCATAATGTCAGCCTTCACTTTTAATTTCTTGACCCTGTCTGGTTTATACCTTAGCCTGTGTGTGTAAAAAAAAAAAACCAAACCAGCAGTTTTTTTAATTTGCCTTTTGTTAAAAAAAAAAAAAAATTAAAAATCTGTGTTTTAAAATTCCCCAAATACCAGTTATTGACCTGATCATGTAAGTATAAGCTTTAAACACACATACTGACCTAATTAAGTTAAAACCTATTTAGGGAGTTTTAAAATACATTTTATTGCATCACGGTCTATAAGAACCTCATCATATCCATTCACATTTAGTTTGTTAAATGCATGTTTATGCATTTTTAAGCAGCCGTTGTATGACTCCTTTGCAATAAACGTGGCTATGCCATTGACAAATTTGGCTTGTGGAGTTTCTGATTGAACAGATTACTAGAGCTGAGTATTCTGCATGCCTGATAATCTTTATTCCATGGATTTCAATCACCATGAAACTTAACACAGTAAAGAATAGCAAGAGATAAAATAAAATAATTAAAAATGTACATATATCATCGAGCTTATATTTCAGCCTTGAGTTACCGAGTGCTTTCAGAAAGCAACAACCAAAAGTATCCAAGTCCGCTTAATAGAGTGAGGTCCTGCAAATGCTTTTTATTTATAGGTGTACAAAACAAACTGTACAGCCAGTTCGTCACAGTTTGGGTGGCAGAGGGAGAGGGAACAGTGCCTTTTCAACCTGAAAACAACAAAAAGGATTTTGGTTTTGTCAATTTGTAAAAAATACTTGCTCTTAGGCTGAAAGCTTACACGCCAACTTTCAGCTTGGAACTCATTTTTACGACTGAATTATAAAGCCCCTGAAAACAGGGGTTTCAAGAGAGAATGCTGACACAGCCTTAAATACAGTGGCAGGAAAGGAGAGAAAGGAGTGCTGTAATGCACATAACTTGTTTTTTCTCATTATTGCTTTAAAAGAAGCAGCTTGTTGCCTACCCTTAGGCATCAGACAATGTTTAAAGCATGTCTCATCATATAGTCTTACTACCAGGTGTGTGGAAAAGACCTCATACAGACCCTCTTCTGAAATGCAACTGCTAACTCACTCAGGTGGAGGACACTGAATTATTTCCTGATTTTTAGTGGGATTTTTTAATCTGAGACATGCAGGCTCACGTGGTTTGGAGGAAATAGAAAGGCACATAGCTTATGTCTTAGCCATTCTTTAAATCTTATTTTAGGCTACAGTCTGCCAGTAACTGAAAAAAAAGTAACGATGAGCTGCTTGTGCAGATTTAGAGTACGATGCAAATTACTAGGAGAAGATGATGTGTAAGAATCTATATTGTTTTTGGCTGTATTTATATCCTGACTTTTTAAGGTGGCTTATTAGGTGGTTTGCAGTGAAAAAAGCTTGCAACTGTGTTGCTGTAATTGCAAGACTTTCTGCAGTCTTTCATGAAGAAAAATACCTGATAAAGAACAGTTCTTCAGAGAGCTGAGCCGAATAAAGTATAAGCAGTTCAAATATGACAATGCTTAAGAACTTTTTCAAAACTTTGCCAAAAGTGAACCAGTGAGGCAAACCAAATTCAACGAACAGAGAGGCCAGAGGATGGCTACCTTCTTGTTGAACAAATCAATTAAATATGCTCTATACTGAGTCTTTACAATGCATAATGTTGTTTCTGTGTTGAAGTAGTGTTACATAACTGGAGAAATCCCTGGGAGGGTGCAGAGGGCGATTTAAGTTATGAGATTTTTATAGCATCGGCAGCTACACTAAACAGCGATTCAGAAAATGAGACGTTAAAGGGAAGGGAGGGACAGGCCTCCACTGTTTTCAGTGCTGCTCAGGCTTGGGCTTTATTTCCACCTTAAAATCTTTACCTGGCCATGATCTGTTGTTCCATTACTGGAGGGCAAAAATGGGAGGAATTGTCTGGGCTAAATTGCAATTAGGCAGCCCTGAGAGAGGCTGGCACCAGTTAACTTGGGATATTGGAGTGAAAAGGCCCGTAATCAGCCTTCGGTCATGTAGAACAATGCATAAAATTAAATTGACATTAATGAATAATTGTGTAATGAAAATGGAAGAGGAGAGTTAATTGCATGTTACAGTGAGTGTAATGCCTAGATAACCTTGCATTTAATGCTATTCTTAGCCCTGCTGCCAAGACTTCTACAGAGCCTCTCTCTGCAGGAAGTCATTAAAGCTGTGAGTAGATAATGCAGGCTCAGTGAAACCTAAGTGGCAACAATATAACAAGAGTTTCTTTCAGACCTTAGTGTTTTCAGAAAAAAAGGGCATGTTGAGGTAATTTGTACACATCGGAATGAAAACAGGAAACTCAGAGCAATCTATTTGTAGTTTGTCCAGTTCCACAGAATTTTCAACTATTGTTGAAACCAAAGTCAATTCATATAATCAAAGACAAGACTAACCATCAGTGCTTGCAACGCAGTCAGCATCCAGCTGTCTACAGCTAAAACTTGGTGTTGTTAATCACCTAGTACAGCAAAGGATACAAAACACTTGACCTTAGACGTAAGACGACAGTGGGACACATCTTCAGCACTATCCTATTGACACAGCTGGTTTGTGCTGATAAATAAGACTCCAGCAAAGTAGAATTAAAAAAAACTTGGTCCGTTTTCTGTATCTTTGAAGATTGCAAAGAATGACTGTTACGAAATGTGCCTGGATATTTCCCAAAACATTTAAACTGGTATTCTCCATAAAACGAACTTCCTTCCCCATCTGTCTCTTTGTAGGATTTTTAAAATCAGCTTCCAGAATAAGGCTTTTGTTTGTTTGTTTGTTTGTTTGTTTTTAACCTTTGGAACGTTCCAGCAGAGTTTTCTCCAACAGAGATAGTTGGTTTTGCCTTAGGGACATTGGTTGCCGTCATGATGTTGTATTGATTACAGTGGGATTGTCCTTCAACAATCTGACCCTGCTTTGAATGTAGACTTGGCAGCAGGAAGTTAAACGTACTAGAAGAAAGCTTGCTTCATGAAAACCAACCAATCTCAAAACAAACACTCAAAACTCCTGAAAAGTAAACACTTTCGATGCATATAATTTTGTAGTTGCTTAAACTATATATTTACATTTCCATTATTAAAAACTAAATAATTTTCATAGAGTCAGTGGTTTATCTTGCTGACGTTACCTCTGCATTATGGTACTTTTTGTAAAGGCAAGTGGGAGTACTTAGTTCAGCAAAAGATGGCTTTTTGTTTGGAAAAATGATTATATTCGGAAGGTTATTCTCTGCTTGTGAGCACCGCACAAACTCATCTACTTTGGCTATGTGTATTCTGTAGATAGTTTATGTGTTAAAAATACAAAGAGAAGCATCCTGTTACATTTTGTGTCTTGACTGAGAATTGACTAACTCATCATTTAGATGAAATATATGAGCATTTGGATTCGGTCTCCATAGATAGGCTATTGACCTGAAGTCCTCTTATCCGCTAAAACTGCCTCCAAGGAAAACAAGGAGCAGAACGCTGCTTGCTTGGATGACCTTGCCTCTTGGGAAAGCTAAAAAACTTGCCATCGTAATTTCTGCAGTTCTGTTGTTACATTCTTTGGAAATAGTGTGGGGAGTTGATGTTCCTACGAAGGGCAGTATAAACTCATCAGTGGCTGGGATCCTGACTCCGTGGGCGTGAACATGAGAGTTGACAGAAACTGTAGCGAGGAATTTCATGGGCTGTGACTACACCTGAACCATGGCTGTAGGCAGCCTCTTAAAAAATCCCCCAAAACCTGAACTCACCAGTGGTGCCGTAGTCTTTACCTCTTCCGCTCAATTAGTTAACAGTGTTTCTCAGAAGCCTGTGGCTAAGAGGCAGGATGAACCACAAAGGCTTTTGTAAACTGCAAACTGTTCATAAATGTTAGGTGGTGATGACGCTTGTCTCTGAAACTGAAAGGCAGCAGCAATACGTTTGCAAATGAAATGGTTTGTTTCAGTGCATAACTGCTCTGTGGACCTCACTGCAACAAGGTGATATAGATGAAGACTGTAAGAGGTTTCAAAAAGGGTTTAGGCATGAGTAGAGGGCAGTGAGAACATGCACAATTAAACCCAATAACACGACTAGGAGTTAAGAGAAGCTTCCTCTTTCAGAAGGCCCTTCCACGGCTGCCTGCCCTTGGGCTTTCTCCCGGGCAAGCTGGAGCACTACTGCTTCTGACATTGCCGTTCCGTTGTTCCTGCTTCATGACGTGGCTCCTTCCCATGATACACCTCAGAAATACAAATCTATTACTGCATAGTGTGGCTGTCAGTAGGTGAAAATGTCCGTCACTGAGGTAGACGAGATAATTTAAACTGTGACATATTTTCTCAGCCATTTTTCTTGCAACAGTTGAATTTTCACCTTGCTCGTAAGGCTGAGGAGCCCTTCAGCAGCTTCCTCCTGGCCCAGGTAGCCAGTACATTTGGCAGATCTTCTCTCTCTGGTTAGAAGCCCTTCTTGTTCTCATCTTTGTGGAACCACTTCTCTTTCTGTGCAGTTACGATTACATTTCCAGCAGACCCAGGGAGGGTGACAGTAACTCAGCTTAGAACAAAACTTCTGATTATTTTCTGCTAAGCTGTTGTGCGTGACAGCCAAGGTGCTTTGTCCAGCGTGCTTAACGGTTTGTGCATTTATGATCCATACATTTCTTTGTAGTTACTACGCTGTGTTCTGAACGTTATGGAAGTTGGCTTCACATAAAATGTAGCCAAAGTTTTTGAACTTAAGTGTCTAAATGTGGTCATGGATATAAGTAATCTGTTTATAATGAGAACAACTTTGAAAGCAATCCACTTACTGTTTCACGATTTCAATGGACTGTTCAGATTTTCTAGATACGCTCTGAGTCATGCAATGACCCGTTGAGTGCATTTGCTACACAATACAGTACGGGGATGCTTGCTGTCAAGAATAGCAAAGTAGCACGGACGATACGGTTGGCAATATCCACATACTACACAGGGGCCTGTGAGTAACAAGGACAAATGCCAGTGGTAAATCAGCTTGTGTGAGTACTTATCCATTCAAAAGAACGAATGTACAATGTTGCCTTGGTGTAGACACTAATGCTTCCCCAAGAGAGCGTGAGCAGGGGAAGATGCAGCCTGCTCTGAATGGGGGCCGGGCAGCCCCGGGGCTTCATGTACCATCCTAACCCACGCTCGGGGGGGGCACACAAGTCTTCCCTCCTTTCCTTGCTCCGGCAGATGCTAGAACATCCATGCTCTCAGAGTGAAGCAGTTAGGAATTTAGTTCAGCTGAATCCCTTTTTAAACTTCAGTTGGAAATCAGCTCCAGACTACCGCTGGTACTGGACCGATACTTCAGTTTTGAACAACATAGCTTCTTGGTTTCTGCTTAAACTTCACCTGCTGCTTAGTGTGATGCATTGTATAAATGGCTTTTTTGTTAATTGCTCTGACGCATTTTTCCAACATGTGTCCCAGGCTCTATTCTTCATTTATCTTTCCCATGGAATGAACAAGCTAGGAGAACTGTATTAATTTCCTTCCTTAAGCTGCCTAGCATGTGTTTTAAGCTGTTCAAACAACTGAGCGCAGAATTGTCACGTCAGATTCTTTGAAATTGAAAGAGAGTGGAGAAACAGCTAAACTTCAGCCTTCTGCTACTATTCCCCTTCCATGGTAACTGCTATAAGGAAAATGGAACAATGAAGTCTCTTTAAAGTCATTACCCTTTTTATCTCTTTAGGGGAGCATTAATTTTTTATTTCCATTTTCTGCATTCTTCTCTCCCAGATTCAAGGATTTTGTATAGTTTGGTAAGGTAGAGCTCTTTGCCTTAAAATATGTGGATGTGAGTCCATTTTTACTATTTGCTTTGTGCTAGTACCAGTACATTAGCCTCTGTGGATTTTGTTAATCCAGATTTACTTGTGTGAGGGTTGACTCTGACCCGGAATGTGCCTCATGCAGTGCATTTTAAGGAATGGCAATGTGTTTTCATGAATTTTAGCTGAAGCTGAAATAGATGTTGAAGCTATAAAGACAATATGTGAATCCTCTAATAAAGCCCATAATTACATTGACTAGAATTCAGTGAAATAACTGAACAATATTCAGCAGGAATCTAACATTTGGCAACTTCTGGGTGGCATAAATCAGTATATTTAGCAGATGTTTTCAGCTTATTGTTTTCTTTGTATTTTGTATTTGTATTGGGGAATTGATCTCAACTCACAGATACAGGATTTTGCTGAATTGCTCAAAATTATGAGTCGTAATGGTCTTTCCCTAATTCACACATTATTCTGACCAGATGACTTCCCCATTTCCTCTTATGTTCAAGGCCTGTGAACTTTGCTGAAGGTCAAAACAAAGGAAAAGAGCAGTCAAATGCAATTTGAGGGGTTGTGGTAGAATAGGTTATAAAATCGGCAGTGGGAATAGTGCTCCAAAGCATTGGAAAAGAGTTTAACAGCACGGCAGGGTTTTTCTGTAGACACAGTGCTATCAGGAGTGTAAGCTTTGCTGAAGAAGACTGACTTGTTCATTCCTGGGCTCATCAAAATGAAGAAAATTAGGAGAAATCCACTTCCTTACACAGCTCTGTTTGACAAGCATGTAAAGAGGATAAGGATCATTTGATCGTGGTCTGTAAGCATCTACCGTCGGGAAAGGAATTCTGGAGAGAAGCTCTATAAAACAAGCAAGATAAAGTATGAGATCCAAGAAAGTTTAGACCTTTACTAGTTACGGTAACTGACCATCGCAACAGATTAACAACACTTTTGGTGGGTTCCCACTTACTAGAAAACATTCGTTAATTGCAGAGGTTATTTTGAAAGTTATGTGCTAATTTTGGTAAAGGTTGTCTCAAAAGATGACCACGGAGTCCATGGCACACAGTGCTGACAGCGCTAGTAACGCTATTTGAAATGCCAACAGCTGCGGATGCACAGATGCTGCAGATTAAGAAGTGGCCCTATCCCAGTTCTGCCACTGATTCAGCTGGAAAAAAGAGCAGGTTCCTCATGAAAGGAATCTTACATATTCTTATAAGGAATATTGACTTTTCTAGCAAGTCATACTGTACCTAGACGCTGGCAGTAATTTTTATTACATGTTCTCTACTCTGGCTGGATAATCCTTTCTTTTTTGCATGGACATGTGTTTGGTGAAAAATATAATTAACAAAGTAACTTTTGTCTGATGCCTAACAAAAATGGAAGGAAAAGTGTTATACTGATACTTTATTACAGTATTTATCTAACATCACAGAAGTGCAAGGAAATAGAGCTTTTGTTTCAGTTTTTCATCGCTTTTACACAAATATGTTGCTTTCCCAGAACTGAGTAATCAATTAAATTAAGTTTTCTGATCTTACTCATTTTTAATAGCTCTATTATTCACTGTATCAAAAAATCAAGAGGATGATAAGATAATAATTTTCTCTTGAAACTATGCAAGTTTCTGAATTAATTTAAAAGATACTGAATCAAGACACACATTGGTATGATTGAGGGGCTAAAGCTGAATCTTTTTTATTTGAGCTTGCTAAACCCAGTTCAGTGGGACAAATGAATTACAGCTATAACTGGAACCAAAAGGATCAACAACTCATGCATAAGCAATTGGTTTCTCTGAACCTAAACACAGCATATACCTTCCTACACTGAAATCAAGATTCTAGCTAGATTAATAAATAAGTAAATAAAGAGGTCATGTAGCTGAACAATTGCTAAGGTAAGGAAACGCAAACCTTTTCATTAGGATAATTTTTTTAGCTATGTGAAGGTTAATAAAATGCAATGCTCACAATAACGCTTCCTTTATTTCTGTAGAAATCTGTATATGCATTGATCAGTTTTTAAATACTTTGCATATCTTTTACATGATATTTAAATTACCTCACTACAAAAAATGTTAGGGATAGTACGTTGTAATAGTTATGTCCTTTGAGAACAGAAATGTTTTCATTTCACCTTGTTAAAGCAAAACTTTGTTATGTTTTCTCATAGCTTATCAGGATAAGGAATATGTTATACATTGAACAAGGATGGTTATCTTTGAGGGTCTGTGTGCATGATGATGTAATCTTTATTTATTAATGAGAAAGATTGGCTTTTCTGCTGTCATGCAGTTGCTACAAACTTACACCAATGATTACTAGAGATTTTAATTGCAGTGTTACAGGCAGCTGGAGATTGTTATTATCTCCTGAATCTGTAGCAATTATGTAGGATGCCACAGCAGTGGTAATTTAAGAAGAATTCTTGTCATTATCTGCCTGGCTTGGTCAAAAAAAGTGATGAGAGTGGTAGTGTTTCATACTGAGAAAATGCCTGTGACTGGGTTGAGTGGACAAACACCATCTCAGGTTTAACCACTATAGCTTGCCGATGCTCTTCTTGCCTTGTCTTCTGTACCCGTTGAGATTGCTTACATACCTGAATACACCTAAGCCTAGCCAAATCTGTGTGTCTATGATTATGAGGTTCTTCTCAGATTTCCCTTTCCTGCGATGAAATGCTGATAAGGTACTTCAGAATCATCATCACTCTGCTCCTCTGCCATGGGTGAGCTGGTACCTATCCCTAGAGGTCTGGAAGATTCTTTCACCTTGGCTAGATTGACTGAACACAGCTCATCTGTATTTGCTTAGACTGGAAAATGTGGTCAAATTTGTGGAAGGTACTCACGCCAACAAAGGGAGGATTTTTTTCTTCAACATTTTGCTCTCTCTCTATTGGTAGCTCAGTTGGTTGCTGCTAATTGGTAGCTTTTTTTGGCTGGACAGTGATTCAGGACAAGAAATGCAACTGCTGCAGAGAGGAAGTCTCTGTCACTAGCTCATACATGGCTGTGCAATTGCGCAGATTTTAACTCCACTTCTCCACCACCTCGGAACACTATAGCTGAAGGCCCATAAGCCCAGTTCCTATTTTATATGCCACCTTTTAGTCTGCTGTCGCTTTTTAAAATTTCCGTTTCTGTAACACATACATCTCAAATCACAGGTCCAAAGATTCTCTCAAGTATTTAGGCAGTTAGAAAGACAAATAAGCTTTTGTGGAACTTTCAAAATCACTGAAGTGCTTAAATCCCGTTGATCGAAATGGAAGTCAGGATCGCGACTTCCTTGGGTACTTAGGAAAATACTATCCAGCACAACTCGACAAATTTGAAAGTCTGGCCTTCAGGGCTTGTGTTTTCTGGAGAGCCAGAAACAAAAAAAGATTATTCGATTTGCAACACTTTGCCTCTAAACAAACTTAATGAGTCCTACTTTTATATCATCCTAATATTAATATTCCACACACCATCACCCTCACTTCATTTCTTCCCTGCAAATTGCCTGCAAGTAGGTTACTTCAGCTCGTGCCCCAGGAGCAACAAGTCTGAGATCTGCCAGAGAGAAGTGCGTTTGAGAGTTAGGAAGGCCTTGCAGAGAAGAAGTGCCCTCTCAGTTTGTCTCCATCTACAGAAGGATGTTTTGTCCTTAATCTGAGTCAGTATGTGAACTTGGAAAAATAAGGTCTTAAGCATCCAGCACCTCCAAAGGTTTCGATCTTTGTCATTTTAGGCCAATAGTTTAAATTTAATTGCATATATTCTTCTATCCTTCCTACCTGTGAAACTGGGGAAAAGAGATAAATCAAAGGAGACTTCATTCAACCCAAACATCTCCTTATTAGTGTTTTCTTTCTCAAATGAACCAAAAAGAAGCTCAAACGGCCATACCCTGATTTTTCAGCTTGTTCATATTCCTTTTATAAAATTTTATTACTCTGAAGGGAATTAAACAATTACCAGTTTACAAAATCATTACCTTTTATTTTGTTATTTCATTTCTTGTGCATTTTCTCTTGCAAGCAAATTAAACAGATCTTTAGCTGGCAGTTGGCAGGATGACATAGGGATAGTGAGAGTATAATGAGAAAGGATCTGCTGATTCAACTAGGTGGGGAAAGCTAGGATTGCACCATAAAACACATAATACCTCATAACACTATCTCATTTAAAGAGTAGTGTGTCACTTGAAAGCTATAACACACTGCTATACTACTGTTTAAAAAAAAACAACAACAAAACCCCCCACTCCAAAAGACATCTTCAAAATTCTGGGAAAAATCTTGATGGTGGGAACTGTTGTGATCCAAACTACAGACAGAGCACTTCCACTGCTGATTAAAACCGTGGTTTTCAAATATTGTTGTGATCTGTAGTCTTAAAAGAAGGCATATAAAGTAGAACATCCCAGCGGTACTCTTGGGAATCACCAACTGTGAACTGAAAATGTTGCCTCAGCCACTGCTGAAAAGAGGATGCACTTTGTCTATAGATGACTCCAGGATAGACCTTATGTCTTTTCTCATTCTCCACTTAAAAGTCCTTTTCCTGTCCCGTGGCTCATTTCCACATTTGTGCCCTCCTTTCAGAACCAGTGTGTAGCACTCACCCCGACACAAACGGCAGCATTTATGTCCCTCCACGTTCAGAGCCTTTGTGAGAGTAACCTTGTCCCAGATGAGTCTCTAGCCTGGACGACTGTCCACAAATTGGGCAGTGGAGAGCTGGGTTTGAGTACCCGGCAGCCTAAAGCAGAGGAGCATATAAGCCACTTTTTCATCAGCTTCATGCGCTGTCCACGCTTCTTACTGTCATCTGGAAACTCTGATCTAGCCTATTAGAAGATGGAGGTGAACTGTTAGCAAATTATCAGAGAGAAATCTCTAGAGAAAATTCCCCAAGAGGAGATAATATCAGAAATTTTAAAGCTGTCCTCTCCCTCATTAAGTACCTTTTACCTAAGCTTAGCTGAGAACATCAATAGAGTGCTTATGAGGAACACTGGCACAATCATATATTACTTACACAAGGTGTATCTGTTTCCTGTCATATTTGTAGCTCATAAATACTTAACTCTATTGATATACCCCACAGAATATAGCTAGGGATTAATACAAGGACTATACAACTGCCACGGTGCCCAGTGGAATCTATAACAACTTTATGTTAAGGAATGCGTATACCTTGTTGTCTTCATATAAATGACAAATGCTTCCTGCTTTTTTTTCCCTATCTCTACTGTGCTTTAGCTGTGTCAATATTGAAATGTTTGCTCTGCATAGAGATTATTATTCCAGTTTGGAATTTTTATGAGACCTGGGCCCAGGCCTGACCTTCCTTACATGAATTCTGGCACTACCTTGCCATGAATGCTTCCTAATTGCTGATTACAGCTTATCATTACAAGAAGACACTTATAACCAGGGAATTGAACCAGTATGTTTGAATCTGTTCTGGGTCAGATCCAGCTGTGATTGAAGCTGTTTTAGCTGAGCTCTGATTCCAAGCCAGTAACAGTTTATTGTTCAGTTCACAGACTCTCAGCACAACCTTCAACAAGGGGAAGTGTTAACCTCTACCTCCTCCCCCTCCATGAGCAGGGGTTTTAGTCCTGGACCTGAGCTAGATTTTCTTTAATACCCTAAGTTTAGCATAGGGGACCATGCTGCTGGTGAGAAACAAGTGATGGCAGGAATAGAGGTGGGGCCAGCACTAGCCAGAGGAGTTGGAATGATGGAGGGGTCAGCTCACTGGCAGGTAAAAATCTCCTTTCTCTCCCTTGTAAAAACCCAAACCCATTACCCGCACACATGTATATCTCCCTGCCACTAGGTATAGCAGTGTGGCATTGCTGGAGGAAACTCAGGCTATTGAACCGCAGTGTTTTCCTCCATGAGAAACAGGAGTCACAGGAAGCACTTTACCTGGATCTCACCTTAGGAGGTAGCCCCTGATGATAGCTGGTTCCAAGGAAGAAAGTTTGTGACCATCTGCTGGGGCATAGTGTGGCAAGGGAGGGCAGAATGGCAAACACAGGGCAGAGTGGTGGTTCTCAAAGGACTCTTAAAGTCAAGCTGTCCTCTTGTTGCACAGAACTTGCCAGGGGATGTTGCTTTTCAGCTGAACTGGTGTTTTGAGCTGGAAAAGTCTTTGCTTTGCTTCACTTCCAGTTTGGGATCTAGGATCAGCAAAATTTCCAAAATAACAGCTTAAGTTTAGTTCCAGCTTTGGGAAACATTTTGAACCGGTTCATGGTTCAGGTTTAGTTTGACTTTTTCTCGTAACAGAAGAATGGAAATACAACTTTCTTATTCAGTCACTGACGTTGATTTTAAACAAGAAGCTGCAAAAACATGTCAGATGTGCTCTATTCTTTAGTGAGTTTTTACGTATAGTTAATGAAGTCAACATCACAGATTATTTAAACGTAGTTGAAGCCCCTGACTTTAGCCTCAGCGCTCTGAGAGGGCATTCACGTGGTTCTTGGTACAGAAGCGAAGGCTTTGTGTCCTTTAGTTACTCTCTTGCCTCAGCTGAATTTCTGCTGGAGTGGCTTTATTGTGAGGCATTCAGTTACACACAAAAGCCTGGGTGTGGTGTGCTGCTGCCCCTACATGCAGATCCTGCCTGAAAGTCAAGTGCCTCGGTGTGCGTCCCTGTGGTGTGCAAGGCCTGGCCTATGCTTGTGTTGTTTCAGCTTGTCTTACCGAGTAGCTTTTGTCTCGCGGCTCACAGTGCTGGTTCTCCCTTGAGATCATGTGAGCATCGTCCTAAGCCTGGGAGTAATACAAGCAGTTTATGGTTCTGCTTTGGTTCTGATGTTTAAACAAACGGCTGTAGGAACGACCCGGGGAAATGCACACCACTGACTCCGACTTAAGTCCCTGGTAAGATGGACTGTAAGTCCAACTCGGGGAGAAAGGTCACTGAGCACATGGTGTCAAACATGGTCTGTTGGAGCCATCATGGCTTCTGCAGAGGGAAATGCTGCCACACTGGCCTGCTCTACCAGCGTGTAGATAAAGAAGAGCCAGTGGAGATATGTCATGGTTTAACCCCAGCTGGCAGCTAAGCCCCACCCAGCCGCTCGCTCACTCCCCCTTTGTGGGATGGGAAGGAGAATCAGAAGGGTAAAAGTGAGAAAACTTGTGGGCTGAGATAAAGACAGTTTAATAGGGAAAGCAAGAGCCACACTCGCAAGCAAAGCAAACCAAGGAGTTCATTCCCCACTTCCCACGGGCAGGCGGGTGTTCAGCCGTCCCCAGGACAGCCGGGCTCCATCAACCGTGACGGTGACTCGGGAAGACAAACGCCATCGCTCCCAACGTCCCCCTTCCTTCTCCTTCCCCCAGCTGCACACGCTGAGCGTGACGTCCTACGGGCTGGGATACCCCTTGGGTCAGCTGGGGTCGGCTGTCCCAGCTGTGTCCCCTCCCAGCTCCTTGTGCCCCCCCAGCCTGCTCGCTGCTGGGGTGGGGGGAGAGGCAGAACAGCCCTTGGCTCTGGGCAAGCACTGCTTAGCAGAAACTAGAACGCCCCTGGGTTAGCAACGCTGTTTCCAGCACAAATCCAAAGCACCGCCCAATACCAGCTCCTATGAAGAAAATTAACTCTACCCCAGCCAAACCCAGCAGATTCTCCACCCCTTATTCCGCACCATCTATGTCATGCTCAGGTACCACACTACCCAATACATCCTCATTAACCACCCCCGTCCCATCCTTTCATATAATACCCAGATTTCATTCTTTGGTCTATGGACCACCCCTGTAAAATGTCCATAAAATGCCCATAAATTGTCCACAAATATCTACAAAATGTCCATTGAGTTCATTTAGTCCATGACTTTGGGCTCCATCCGTTATGGTGGTCGCTCAGGACAGGAGAGGTGGAGTGTTGCGTGGAGTTACTGGGCAGCAAAGCCAGCTCAGGTCGGGTCACTGCCATACTTGCACTGCTTCTCGTAAGACTTGTCCTCCACTGGTTCGGGTGGTTCCTGCTATAGTAATTCCCATAACGCGCAACTCAAATCCTGGGTTACAACAATTTAAAGGTGTTCCCGTTACAATCTCCATCCTTGGTCCCTTTGGACCAGACCATTGCGTTTAACATTGCAATAAAATTTAACTGCTCTGGCTTGAACTTATCCACAGACTGCAGTCCCTTAGGGGTGTACCTGCTCCAAGTAGAGCCTTATCTGTGTGCCACAGTCTCTCCAGCGGTATACCTGCTCCAACATGGCCTTACCCACAGCCACAGTCCCTTCAGAAGTAAACCTGCTCCAACATGGCCTTACCCATGGCTGCGGTCCCTCCAGGGTGTACCTGCTCTGTTGTGGGCTTATTGAACTCAACTTCAAAAAGCCTTTGGCAGTTTTCCTCACCAAAGAAGCACATCTGCACTGCTTCCAGAAAAAGGTTCTTTTACAGATTGAAATCTGTTAAAGGAT
This sequence comes from Elanus axillaris, assembly GCA_026212715.1. Lineage (NCBI taxonomy): Eukaryota > Metazoa > Chordata > Aves > Accipitriformes > Accipitridae > Elanus > Elanus axillaris. The sequence goes on along the minus strand of JANZLQ010000095.1, from coordinate 17,661,838 downwards.
AGTAATCAGACGGTAAGGTATAACCAGAACTTTTCAGGATGGGGAAGAGTTGACGGTGTCATCTCCCAGGGCTTGGAGAGGAGAAGGAGGGGGTGGGGAATGATCAAGGTGGGAGGGAAATGACCAAATTTTGCATAACCATGAAGGCAGTGGATGACCTCAACTGCTGTTCACCATATCTCACAATGCTAGAACTAGAGGCACAGATCAAAAGACAGGAGGATCATTTGACAGTAAGTTAAAGGAAGTACTTCCTTGTAAGACACGTAGTAAACTTCTGGAACTTGCTGCCATATGTGAATGTGAATGATAGTTAGACCATTGCTATCTTCTTGCTAAAGTCAGAGATGACAACATACTGTCTTTCCTGTTAGGTCTATTGGAGTGCGATATTTATGCCATGAGAGCAGAGACTGGCAGAAATAAGATTTTTTTTCCTTTAATCTTTTTTTTCTGTAAGGACACAATGTTCAGCTGTTAAACACAGTTCAGTCTATAGTGACGTGTACAGATATAGATACACACACACATATATATTTCACTCTAGCTCATCTGTTAGGGAAGTCCCCTGCCCTCCCACATTAATATACCGACTTTGTAACTGCCTCCTCTTCACAGTCTCCACAAACGGAACACAGGCCATCTTCTGGCTAATTAAATCTTAGGATTTGTGGCTGCCAGCAGCAGCAAGCTTATCGACATTTCACCAGGTTTTTGTTATATATGACATCGGGGTTTTAAGCTGTGGTTTTGCTCCCTCATGCAGTGCTTCTGGAGACTCAATCACAGAATGGTTTGATAGCGTCAGCAGTCTGGCAAACCTGCACCTTCTCCACTTGGACATACATCTAATCGTTTCTCTCTGGGAGGATATTTCCAAGTACATTGTGGGGAAAAAATGATCAAATATTGTCTATTTTGGTTGGTTCCATGGGAGCAGTAAGAAAGCAAGGAAAGATGCACATCATCTTCCCTGGTAGAATTTTGAACTGGATCTCACGGTCTGGAATGGGCAAGGGAGAGTGAGCTGTTAGCTTTTACTGTGAAGAGGACAAGCGTCCTTCATGGCTGATCAGCCATCAGCTGGAAGGTTTTGAATCCCACATTAACAATTGCTACTAGTAAACGCTGCTTCTAAGGAAGGCAGGATGCTCGCCACCTGTGCTCAGGGTGGCATCATTAACTGGAACACAAGTGACTGTGTCTCACGTTTGCTTATGCGGACTTTTTCACCTTTTGCCGCAGAGCTTCGTGGTGTTGGCGTGCTCTTTCACCCCGCTGGCTTCTGGTCGCAGTAGTAACTCCTTTCACTTTTTGTCCCTTCTGTGCTGAGCTGAGAGATGTCTTGGTGGTGCTTACCTGCCCAAAACAGTCCTACATGCTGTCTCTTCCAAGACAGGACCCTGCATTGTGCTCTGTGCAAGAGCGCATGGTCTGCCAGCGGGGTAGCACGGGCCAGTTTGAACACATTCCACTTGCATAGCTCTGGCTTCATATCTGGGTCTGGATGTGATTCAAGCTGTTGGATTTAATTAGAAAGTTGTGTCTATTTTGGGGCCTACTTAATCGACTTAGCAATAGCCCTTGTACCCAGACCCCGTCCTACTGGCAGCATAGGTGCCTCCTGATAAATGTTGAAGTGCATTTTTGGTCACTGGAGAACAGTTAAAATTAATATTTGATAGATACCATTATATCATGCTACTGGCTGCTGCTGCTATAGGTACATTAAGAAGACAGTAAGTAAAACAAGGTGTAGCAAGTCACCTATTGTTAGCTGGGACTTCATGCCATATAGGGAGGAGTTCTACTACAGAAACGGTACGGTTTATGCAGTTTTTGTTGCAGAATGGGTAAGGAATGGTCACTGCAAGCATTTCATGTAGTCTCTCTCTCTCTCAAAGCAGAAATGCTTTGGAGTGAAAGGGTCAGTTGCAGTAAGTTTTTCCAAGCGATGCAGTTGGCTAGGGACCAGGAGACAGCACCGTTCCTTGCTGCGGTGTCAGCTGGACCATGTGGCTTCACTTCTCTGAGTATAGTTTCTCCATCTGTAAAATGAGAACACTGCTGAGCAATTAAAATCTGTGGGTGAAGGGACTCATGTAGGAGTGGCATGTTTTATGCTACAGTTAAGGTAATACAGGCAATTGTACTGTAAGACAACCTGTGCATCTAGAAATTATCTCTCTGTCATTCACACCTACTTCACCTCTCAAAAAGGTATCAAATAGTCTATTAGCATCATTTTTAATGATCATCTACACAGGCAAAGATCTGTATCACATAATTCTTTCTTTATCAGAGTATAGGTTACTTAGCCAATGAAATTGCTAAGACTGTAAAAAAAAAAAGAGCAGATTTATCCTCTCAGGCTTGGGGGGAGCAGGGAATGGTCTTAAAAAGACCAGCTGGGCTGTGATCATTTTTGGGAAGATCTCAGTGTCTGTAATTCTATCCAATAGCCAGAAGCCGGTCTATAGAAAGATACTGCTTTTTGCATACCTCTTGCACGTAATACCACTCAGTCTGCCTTAATGATCTCCTCCAGCTAAAAGATTTAAAGACAGTCTCCTGTCTTAAGAAAGAAGATATGTCAGCATGCCCCAACTTTCTTGTCTGCCTTGATGGTGGGTTGGGAGGTCTGAGTTCCAGCTGACACCGCAGACACCTCCATGTTACTGCTTTGCATCCAAAAAAGGAAAAGAATTGCAGCTTTTGATACCTGTTGTCCTTGATGCTAATGCTGGACACAGTGGCTGGTCACGGACAATTGAAAGATTTCATACTTTATTTTCTTCAGCATTTTATTTGTGGGGGTATGTTTCTTGCATGTTAAAGAAAATTAGATCATGGCTCAAGATTTCTTTTTTAATGTTTATTTTTACCTTAGCGCCTGTGAGACACAGTGCAAGCTATTCGCAGAGCGGAAATCACAGTTCCTACCCAGCTCTCCAATACTTCGTATCAAGCCTTCCTATTTGTCAGTGATGGTGAAAAGTTTAACGTTGAATCTTGTTAACAGTAGTTTGCAAAAGTGGTTGTCCTCTGGAAAATTTATGTCCTGCATTTTTCAAGTTTTTCAGCTTTATTCTGACAAGTATAAGCATTTTATTTACAGCACTCTCCTAATATATAGCACAATAGTTGCTTTAAGGGTTTTGGGGCTTGGGCATTAGTGTGCTTAATATAAAGTTCTGGAGACAGGTTATAATAAGTGAAATTGTGATGCTTTAGCAGTTATGGGCCATATTGAATCTTTTTTGTAGTAGTGTGTAAAGGCCAGAGAAAATCTCCATTCCTGTAGCCAAAGAAACACAAAATTTGTTCAGAGTAATTCTGCTACGGAGACAACCTACTGGATAGGTAGGTAATAGAGAATGAAAGGATGTTTTATGATTTTGTTACATGTTAAATTACTTGCAAAAATATTTTAAGTTCAGTTACGTGACAGGAAAAACGGTTCCTACTAATTTCAGTGTGACTTTTACTGATCTGTACCAGAGAGGCTGCCTAGACAGACAGACAGCTACTTGCAGGGCTTTCCACAGCTTCCTCATCCCGCAGGTGTTAATCTATTGACAGTTCCTGTGTGGTGGGAGTTTCTGAACGAGGACTTGCAAAGCCCTGCTTTGATTTTCAGAGAAAACAAACACATAAAAATACAATCAGATTTCATCGTTCTTGGGTGAATATATAGTACCAAGTAGCTTCAAAATTTATGCTTGCTGGTTTTCACATCCCTTTTGTGTCCAAATATCTTGGTCTAACCACACCACATCTAAATCAAGACTGAGTAAAAAGGGGTAATGGAAGGGACGTGACAGATGCGCTCCCCCTGAGAACCTGATATTGATCTGCACCGGTCAGGTTGCTCCACACAAGGTAAAGCAGAGGAAAGGGTCCTCTGTCTTGCAGCAGGAGCCCATAGACTTCAGGAGTACTTTGTCCATTCAGAGATAGCCTCTGCCCTGAGGGCAAAGCTGGCTGCCCTCCACGAAGTCTCTTGTGTGGAAGTAGAGAGAAGAAAAGATGACGAAACCAATGCTACAACTCCACCGTGCAAAGTGACAAAAAGAAAACAGCAGCACCATGAATCCATCCTCTGATGTGTGCAGAAAAATAACTTCTTTTTTTTTTTTTTCAAATGTTCATGGTACCCCTTGTCAAGAGTTCCTTCCAGGAAAGGAAAATGAAATTGTAAAACGGAATCATTTTATGAAGTGAAACCCCAGATGATATACTTCGGAATAGATCCTTTCAAGTAAATGGGGCTGTGCCAGCTGAAGCTGCTGCCCTACACTGAGACCATATCTAGGCGGCTGGCACAATACACAGGTCATTCACGGTGCCTTCTTTCCTAGCAGAGTTACATTCTGATGGACCACTAGGGAAAGCAATTTCCAGTCCTGTGCAATCTCTTTTTGAGAATGCTCTGTCCTCAGAAATAGTAGAAGGTTTATGGAAATTACAGTGGATGCAACCAAATAGTTAGTGCATGCACAATAAAGCAGTGATTGCAGGTACCAAGGAAAATTAGGCTCTCTATAACTCATGTCAGTCTTTGCAAGAGTAGATGATTCCAACTGTTGTCCTTGACCAAATCTGTGCTGCTGAGCATTTGTCCAGCTGGCTGCTGCCTTAAACCCCTGTGCTGGCTCCGCTCCAACGGGGAAGCGATTTCCATAAGCATATCATTTATAAAGTGCTTTGGAATCCTTCAGGATGAAAGATGTTATGTAGATGTCATGCACTGTATTACATTCAAGACGTTAATAACATTTTTTTTTCCTGTCACTTCACCTATCAGATAAACTGAGGACAGAAGGCATGTTAGGCGTTTTTGGGCCAAGGCAGTTTTAAAAAAAAAGTGTATGTATTGTTTACAGAGCTAAGCTCTCCTGGATGTTGCTGATCGGGTGCTAAAGCAGCAAGTGCTTCCCCTCCCGTTCACACGTCGGATCAAGATTTGTACTTTGTGCGGGGCAAGACAGCAGTGAACTCCATCCCCCTGGAATCTGTAGTTCAGGGGGAGATGTAGTCCCACCAGCCGCTCGTCTGGCTGGTACAAATGCTGCCATCAGCTGCAAGTCTTTGCAGGAGACACGGTCCTTTTTTTAAGGCAGGAGCCGTGTGTTCTCTGCGGCATGTCCTGCGTCCCCACAGCCTGCACTGCTTGTTAGGACTCCTGCAGAGGCAGAAACCCTGAGCAGGAGCCCCTTGTCAGCACAGGGCTTGTCCTTCAGGCAGCTTGGCCCATGAGTTGCAGGTAATCTTACTGTAAACCTCCCCAAAGTGAAGAATGAAGGATTCTAGGTGAAGAAATTATTTCCAGGTATACAACATTATTTATACTTACTTATATATATTTATACTTACTTATATATATTTATACTGAAGCAGACTTCACTGAGTTTCTTACAAGATCTTACAGCATTTTTTAATATTTTCGCTGTCTGTAGGATTCTCTGAGAACCTCCTTTCCGGGCTTTTTGGCTCAAAAGGAGAAGTGTATAGACATACCGGAAAAATAAAACTATAGTCATGAAGTTATCCAAACAAGAGGAGTGGTTTCTCTGCTCTTTGTTGTTTGGGATTTGTTTTAACCTCAAGAACAGGTTGCCTGGGATTTTAAGTTTGGGGTGGAAGTGTTGGTCAACTTTAATTCTCTGCAGTCTTTCTCCCTCGTCCCTAGCTGTGGTGTCGCTCTGCAGAACATCAAACTTCAGAGGGCAATGGTGACCTGCGTTGTTTTAATCTCAGACTAAATGGTTCTTTTGTTTTGTTTTAAAAATGAGCCCTTAACTTCTGTAAGCTCCATTCTTCTCCAGAGCTTTGCAGAAATAAAATACATCCAGGAGGAGGAGGCATAATATGACAAAAGTAGTGGTTTTATTGAAAGAGAGCTTTGTGGTATTTTGCTTTTGAAACGTGTTTAACACAGAGTTTAAGGATTGGCAATTTGTTTAAAGAAATGGGTAAAATATTTAAAACTGCCACTTTATTTAAACTATTGTGCCTCCTTCAGTAAACATTCAGTACATGACTGAACCCTGTATGAACTTGTGCTTGTTGCTGGTTAAATAGATTCTGAGCTTAAATGAAAAGGGACTGCTATTGAGAACAGGACAAAAAAGTTGCATGTGCTTTTTTTTTTTTTTATTTGCCCACACACAAGCTCTTACACCCCAAAATACTGCGTTCACAGGATCTTTTATTAAAACACCATTTTTTTTCCCTAGGCCTCAAAGTACTAAACTGAAAGCAAGCTGTTAACAGAAATGAGTAATTATTGAAGCTCTAACAGGCAGCTTTCATTGAAGTTGATTACAGCAGCCATATAATCACTTTTACGGATGCTGTAATCACAGTAGCAGGGAATGCTTGACTTGGTTCTTATTGTTTTCACTCAGGGTGGAGGTAGGGGGCCTGCAAGAAACCCATTTTACCACCTCGGTACAATTTCTGCTGTAAAGGAAATCTACACAGCACTGAATGAAGCAGAGAATCATTTATTCTTTCTTTATTAGCATTTTCTCCTCCCTCACATGAGAGTCTGTTGGAGTCAGGAAATTGCTGTTATTCAATATGCAAGCCAGAGGTTGTAATGACCATTTGGGAGGGTATGACCAACAATTACAGCCCTTAATGAATAGGAGTAATCTAGTTGAGACTAAACACTAGTAGCAACTCTGGTGCTGTCTCTGGTTAAATTAAAAGAACAGCAATGCAAAGGAAGTTAACAAGAATTAATTAGTTAGATCGAACTGAAAACCTACTCATTAGTGATGTTATAGGCAAAGTAAAAGCCTATCTTCAGTGCAATTAGGTAGACAAATGAATTGTACAACTGACTGATTCACACCTGCTAACAGCTAAGGGCTATAGCTGATATGTATGGGATCCACTTTTTACAGTTCATGCATACTTGCATAGTTTAATGGATCTTGCATTCCTGAATTAGCCTTCATGCCTTCACATTTCAGTTGTGTATTTGATCCAAACATTCAAGTGTTGCTTATAGATTCTGACGTGATGTGGCTGTCTACAAGACGTCTTTTGGAAGGGTCCATAGAATTGTAACATCTGTTTAAACTGCGCTGCCATACAGAAGGGGGCTCAGTTTGCAGATCTTTCTTGTTAATTTTTTTTAACTGTCTAAGGATTGGTGTACTTAACAAGCCCTCGATTGTGTTGAAAGTGGACAGATAGGCAGAGAAGGATCGCGTCATCGGTTCAAAAAAAAACCCCCAAGATTCAGCATTTTGACACTTAGGTGAAGAAAAGAATTGGGAAGCGAAGGAAAAAGGCAAAGTGCTCAGAGCTGTGGACTAATCATTAGGCATCTGCGGGTCTCACTGTCATCAGAGGATGCTGTATTTGCAGAGCAGTCTTGGGGATTCATGAAATGCAACTGCAGCCGCAGTGATCAGAAGAGCACAAGGAGATTTTTTCCCCTCCTCATCCTGCGTTTCCTTTTCCTGCTCATGACGGTAGTCCTAGGCTTAGGCAATGCCTCTGTGGGAACCAGGGAGCAGAACCAGAGTGCAGTAGCCGGCAAACCCTCTCCTCTTCCTGCTGCCAGGTGGTTTGGCATTCGGAGGACACGGCGGTTAATTTGTACGCTGTGTTTTTCAGGGAGCAAACGGAGAAGCCACACAGTGTACTCTGATCCCTCTTTCTGCTGATGCATTCTTCATTCCAGGGTCTTATCTTGGAGTTTTCTACTTTGTTAATATTTCACAAGGACTCGCAGGTCTCTCATGCTCTGTGAGGCTGCCAGTTCAACTCTGAATTTCCAGTTCAACTCTGTGTTAGGAAGAAACTCTTTTACTTCATTGCCACGCACTCATGTTGTGGACTTAACTGGTTTGGCCCTGTTTGGACACAGAGTTTTGGCCTAAAGCGCTTTTATCTGTGAGCAAGATTGCTCAAAAGCAAAGCAGGCGTGATGAGACGTGCATCTGAACCTCAGTTCTTTTCAAAAGCACCTCTTCTTTTTAGTACGTCATAGTTTATTTTGGTTTTATTTCTTTATTTGTTTTTTAACTGTTGGTCTTAAGGAGAAAATTCCCATAAAGTGAGAGAGTTCGCACTGTAGAATAAATAGCCTGGCTTGGCCAGTTTCAGGCTCTTGTTTTCCTTTTAAAGGGGGAGGTTTGAATATAAACTACTTGATTTAAAGATTTTTTTATTAGATCTTAACAAATGACATCTCTTATTTACACACAAGAGACTGACACTCTAAAAAGCTGCCTGGATATGTAAATCTACCAGCCAGATATACACATAAAAGAGATTTTTTGGACTGAAAACCCAAGTAAATGTACCTATTACAAGAGAAAGACCCCTCTGAGTCCTCTAAAAGCTTTTTTGGTGTATGGCTTCTATGTATGTTTATGGGGTTTTTTTTTAAACAAATGGAGCCAAATCCAGGTTTAGTATAATTCTTTATATGTATATATATATATATTTGTAACCCTAACCTTCGCTCAGAATTGGGGATAGATGCACTACCCTTGTGCTAATGGGAGCTGTATTAATAGAGGTCACTGTTGCTTTCCCATAGCTATTTCCATAGCAGGAGCAAAAGTCGCCTCTACTACAAAGAGGCATCTGACGACGTCTGCGATGAAGCGAAACATTTCCCCCGTCTTTTGACTCCAGGCTCCAGCTCGCAGGGGGCCGAGACTTGGCACGGGGCTGGGTCTCTGGGAAAATCTCACCTTCCAGCAGCCTTTCCAGGCTCCAGCCTCCCCTGGAAGGGCCCAGGGCACTAAAGTCGGGAGGAGCTGCAGGAAGCCGGGGTCTTCCTTCAGTGCCTTCCCTCCCCGAGTCTCGTGGGTGCAGCCAAGCCAAACGAGGGGTTTGAGCAGAAGTGTTCTAAAGTTGCATGAGAGCATTTGAACCCAGTATGTTCCTTATGTTGGGACAAGGCTGTAGTCATTTGAAAGTAGCCAAATGGATTTTTATCAAGGTTTGTTTTTAATAAAGTTATTTCCTTGCTGACAGGCAGGTTTTAACCTTCTGGAAAGAGGGGTTTGTAATAGAAATGTTGACACAACCTCCCTCTAGGGGTGCAGTTGCATTGCTGCAATAATAGTGTGTGGGCAATACAGTAATACGGCACTGACCCATAACTGACAAGAAGCAAGGCTCCAACTGCATTATAAAGGTCATTCTCTTATTTGCGAAAATGAAGTGTATTTTTTTGCTCTACTCCCTGAGTTCTCTGTTCTCTCCTCCCTCTCCCACCCCAAATCTGAGCACTTTATATTCTTAATTCACTAGAGTGTTGAAAATTTTAAGGCTCTTTTAAAAAAAAGTAAGTACAGGGATTAACCCCGGCTTTTATACCAGCTACTCTGTGTTCAGCAGAGGGCACAAAAAACCATAAAGGAGAGCCATTTTTTCAGTTTCTAGGCGGCCACCGAAGTTAGCTACGGTAGTCTCCAGGTTGCTCTAAACTACACCCGTCTGCAGTGGTGCTAATGGAGCGTGCTGCGAGCCAGATGCAAAGAGAAAATGGCTCTGGATCTCTTGTGTGTCCACCTGATGTCCATCGTCATCTTCCATAGCGTAGGGCAGGCCTGAAGCTATGAAAACCGTGAGCATAGGAACTAAAACCCATTTGAACTCCGTATGCACAGCCTCTCCCAAGAAGGGTGCCCTTTGGTGATTCTCTCGCCTTATAACCTTTTTCTTTCAAATGTTCAGGAAGGAGCGCTACGCCCAGCAGAGCCCAAGTGAAGGGGCTATGTGCTGCAGTCTCCTGCATGGCACCATCAAGGTGCCTTCTAGTATCTGAGAACAGTAACCACAATAGTTGATGTCATGAGACTGATTAAAACTAACTGCCCTGCCTGTGAGGTAGAACATTAATTGAAAATGTGCAATTTGTACAATAGGCAGTAGTTAATTATCTGCTTCTTTGAACTGCTTGGTGTTTGGGATGGCTCTGCCTATGGGGACCAGAGACATGAAACAAAGACACAGGCAGTTTGAACGGGTAGTTGATACCATTTAAATGAGTAGGAGCTGTTTAAAAAAAAAAAATCTGTTTAATTCTTAATGTAATTTTAGATCTAGTTTATAGTAATACTAGTTGAGGGGCAATTGCCCTCTATAGGGGTTGTTGTCACTAGGTTACCCAAGACAGCCACCTTAATTTATGCAAAGCATTAGTATTAAAACCTCTTACTTGCTCTGTAAACAAATACTTATCAAGTGAGCTAAGGAAAAATCATTTTCACTTAGTCACGGTATAGGCATTTAGAGTCAAAGATAAGCATTTCTGACTTAACCCAGTAGAGAGCAGTGGTGTGTATACACACCAGACGCATTATGATAACATTAACATTTAATACCTAGAGCCTTGGTTACTTCATTTGTGGGGCTTGAGGTTTTTTATCCTCCCCTGTTTCATTTCAAGTATAATACGTAGTTTGCAGGCACAAATGCATACACACCGATGCATATAAATTTAGTAAAATGCTTTATTTATTGGGATTCATGACCCAGTTCTTCTCTGTTTTCATCTATCAATGATAACCAACCACATGATTGCTGCTGAGTAAAATGTAAAATAGCCGATAAACTTTGTCATCATTAGGTTCCGAGGATAAAAGCACAAATATTTGACTTAAACATTTATTTACTTCCTAATTCTATGGTAATTTTTTATGTGTATCTCTCTAACTGTATCTGCCTACACCATAAGTAAAGTGTTCATCCGTTGTTATCGTTAAGATCAGCACACAGTTAATCAATCACAGAAAATTGTTTTATATCGTATGCAAAAGATTATTAATGCCTTATTGTGTAAAAGCTTACCTAAGCTGATGTTCTCAAAACTGAAACATTTAATCACATTTGTCATATTTGGGTTTTTTTTGCTGAATATACAAGACTGTGTAATACTAATTAAAACAGTGTGCAACAAAGCACACACTGGGAATATACTGGTGAAGAAGACAGATGCACAGAGAGTGACTGCAGTGGAAATGATCTAAACAGTGGTTTTTTGGTAAAGGAAGAAAGATCAGTCCAAAGGGGAACCTCTGTAGCTAAGGTCCTCAAAATGTCTTGGTAGTCTGAAGTCTGTGTCGGACCTAAAATTGAGTAGGAACTACTAATATATATCCAAAATCTCCAGAGATTTTGGCCCGTGGCAACGGGTTTCACATGAAACAGCTGGTCTAAGGTGCTCAAATACCACAGCGATGAGTAATGTGCGAGCATGTGGGAAACTCAATGAGTCTCATGAAATTTCTATTATGAAGGAAATCTTGAAATGGGAACCTATGAGTGCTGTTACATCTGCAACTGAGCTCTACTCCTGCTTCGCCCTCGAACCCAGCCTTAGGAGAGGACTTTGCGCCGAGGGGCACAGCAGCCACATCGCGCTCCTCGCTGCCATCGCATGAAAGGTCGTGCCGCTCCTTGTCCCTGTTGCGTTACTCGGTGTTCGGTTCCCTGGGCTGGGCGCTGCTCAGTATGAAGCCAAGCCAAGCAGAGTTTGTGTTGCCTGTTGGGGAAGGACGATCAGAAAAAAGGCAGAGGTGATTTTTCCGGCTCCTTTGGTTGAGTCGCACACAAAGTTTCGAGGGTTTCTTGGATCTTTGGATGTTCCTGTATTTGTTTTAATCTACAGCTGGCTGATACGGGGAGACGTGGGCGCTGGTAGCTAATTAGCAGGCTAAGACTCTCGGACAGAGAAAGTTGAGTCACTGACTTTTTATTTCCACAACCATTCCAGGCCATTCTGGCAGTACTCGCTCCCAGCCCTGCGCTCTCCTCCGCTGCTGGTACAGGTGTCGGTGTGCTGCTCAGGGGAGCGGTGTGCCGGCTAAAACTCTCCCGGGAAGAGAAAGTGCTTGTTTTTTTTGATGTAGAGTCATGGCTGCACAGGGAACGATGCAGGAATGAGAATCAGCAGGCAAGAGGCGGCTTAAGAGCTCACGGAGCGATGGCATTGGTAGGCTGCTCTGTTCAAATACGATGTGCTGTAGGGTCACGCAATGCAAAGTTACCTGGGAATGTGTAATGCCGTCTGTGCATATGGAAAGAGGAGGCGTGCTCAGGAAAAGACCAGTTCAGGAAAAGTTTAGGCACTGATCCTGACCTCCAGGTGGCCAATGTGGCTACGGCATTCCGTACTGTATAAACAGGGGAGCAGTGAGCAATAAGGGGGAGATTTTACCTTTGTGCTCATTATTATGAGGCTACACTGGGAATCTGTGTTCAGCTTTGGTGTTCCCATGTTAATAAAGAGGTTAAGTGCAAAAATAACAGTACAAACTACTTAAGGACTGGACAAAATGTTTTACAGTGAGTGAGGCTTCACAAAATCGGAATATCTGAAAGATGATTGAGAGATACCAGTCGCATGTATGTTCCAGAGAAAAACATTTCCAGCTATTACTCTATATAAGCTAGTAGAGAAGGGCGTAACAAGGCCCGGTGGCTTCCCAGACAAAGCATGGCAGTCTAATTACAAATGAGGCCCAGACTTCTAATGATGAAAGTGATTAACCGCTGGGAAAGGCTACAACAGAAAGGATTACACCCTGTAACCCTCGATTTCTTTTGCCGAAAACATCCAACACCTGGCAAGTAGTGCCATTCAAATGCAGTTAGCATTTCCCCGTGCTCACCTTGATCAGAGGGTCTGACATCTGCCTCTTTCATTTACCTGTTCAGAATTCCCCAAGCTGTTGATGGAAAGCAGTGTGACACAGCGGAGGAGTGCTGAAATGCATTACTAAAAGTTCTTGTGCGTTTCACTAGTCTTAACTCCATGCAATTCTGGCAGTTAGCAGCCCTGAAAGATCAGAAGGTCGGTTGCCTGTAAGGTTTCTGCTTAAAGGAACTGTAATTTTCACAATGATATTTTGTTTCTTTGCAACTGGGATTTGCAGTTGTATCCACATGAAAATAGGAAAATCTTACAGACAAGGTGGGTGATTGACTGTGGAAACAAAACCTGCTGCGGAGGTAGTACCCTGCAAGATGAATTCCCTGTTCTTTCTTTTATCAGCAGTTAATGCGATTATTAAAATGTTACATCAAAATTAGAATAAACATTGCCTGGGAAAAGTCACATAACTTCAGTGTGAGAGTGGTCCTCTTTCAGGTTTTGTTATGAGCATTTGACTTTGCAAATAATTTTCTAATTTTTTTTACCCCTTGGAACTGTCTGTGGGAGGTTTAGTTTGTTTTTTCTTCTCTTCTGTTCCAAGTTGACATTTTTGCAACTCTACTCTGGTGTGGTATATTAGCTCCACTTCTCAGTGCTCCAATATATTTTGCTTGGGATAGACATGCATATTTAATAACTAGGAGAGGGATTCTTTCTAGATGCCATAGAATTGGATTAACATCCCATTAGGCATGAGGCCTCATGTAACCAGGGACACTTAACTTTTGACCTTTGTGAGAAGGATCATTTAATTTAACCACTCTTAGTATACAGCTGAACCAGGTGAATCTGGGAAATTCTCAAGTCAGTTTTATGTTTGTTTAAGAAATCAGGAAGGGCTTTTAGCTGGAACAGCTGTGATTTTCATCTCTTTTGATACTATCCTAATACATCCTCAAATCCCTGCCTAAGATTTATGTCCCGTATATGGGAAAAATTGCAAGGAGATAGACAGATAGATTAGATAGATTACACTCAACTATATGATATGCCTAGATGTTTATCAAAGCTCTGTAATGACCATATAAACCTAGATGATAACACAGATTTGGCTGTGGCTCAATCCCTAAATTTAAAATGAAAATGTTGTTTGAAACCCAAATGAAAGAGCACATTTAGCTACACTTCAACAGTACACAGCAGGTTTGGGGCATATGTGGGTGGTATATGAGAGTTTCAGACCTCTCTATCTGTACGGGAAATGTACGGCGGGCAAACCCAGCCCGCTAAGCCTGTGTAAGTACAAGCAGCAGGGACAGGCACAGAGCACTCATCCAGGCAGGTGAACAGCCTTTGTCCTTCCTGAAATACGTTAGTGATTGCCCAGAAAAGCCTACAGCTTAGCTGACAAATCGCAAAATTTTGTTAACAGCAATTATTTGAATCATTGCTCAAAAGCAGCTAAGGACGTGGCTAGGTTCATTTGCAAAATCCAGATTTCCTTTGGGGGAAGGGGGAAGAAAAGGGACGAGACAAAGTGAAAACCAGGGGGTTTTCTACCGTCTTGGTATGTTTGTTTGCAGGTTTGCTGGAAGTGCAAAGAGTTTTCTCCGTGGTTTTCTCAATGTCTTAAGCACAAGCTTGTCTTTAGTAAACAAATTATACCGTTGCGGACAGCAATGTGGTCCAAAATCCCATATATTCATATAAAAATCTGTGTAGATCTTTGTGGAAGCAGGTACATTTATTTGGAGTTTCCATCTCCTATTTAGAACGCATTAAATGCATCATGCACCTCTATGGAAAACATCACATTCCTGAATTATTTACATCTCTTTCCTTATGAGGAAATTGGTCTTTCTTTTCTGACTACCTGCAGTAGCTTTCTGGTCGCATGCTGTTTCATCCAGTAAAGCATCTAGGTACGTTTTCTCTGGGATAGCTAGTATAGTTCATAGCTTCACTTTTACACACGCATCTGAACATTTAGTAAATGATAAATGCAATTCATATGGCCTATTAAATTCTTTTTGCTCTTATGAAATGAGCGGGAGCCCCATATGCCAGATAATTATTTGCCCATTTTGCTTCCATCTTAGAAACTATTAAAAATGTCCTGCAAGATTTTCCAAGGGAGAGCTTCCTTATTCATGGATATGCTCTTCTTCAATAATGAACTTCCCTGTGAAGTGCGGATACTTTTACCTCAAAGTACTTGATTTCAAAGCTGGATCAAGCAGTGGAAGACATTCTGTAAGTGGCTAAAAAAGGAAGTCTATCTGTCTTTTTAAAATGCCTTTAGAAAACATTTACTTACAGCATCTCAAATTTTTTCTGTATGAATAGTCACAATGTGAATTATTTTATCGCTCTTTGTTTCCATAGATGCTTCACTTCATGGTTACTTCCATTGTTACACATTTTCATTCCGGCTTTTGAAAACCCAGCAACAAATGGGTAAAGATTTTACCATTCATCTAGCCTGTAGCCTCCAGTCCAAGGCATTATTAAATGTTGTTCAAATGTTTTCAGGTAGGGTGAATTTGACTGAAATTAATCCCTGGAGAATAATTTGACTAATGAACTGAAAGCTGGTGGCAAAGTATTTCTTTGCTTTTCTGGTACGTGAATTGCGTTTGATTGATTTCCTAAATATTGGAAACTCAAATCCCGAGATTTGTGGAATCATTTGACTTATTTATAACAAAGGAAACTGGGTTTCAGTCTTCTATAACAATATCTCTCATAGTGTTACAGGACATACCATCTTAATAGGTAAGCCAATAAAAATTTTGAGCTTCTAACTGCTTTACGTTCTCTCACTTTAAACACAAACTAAACTTTATGGCCTTGATGCTACATTTATCTAACTTTTGGCAACCACATGTCTTTGCAGGATTGTAGCATGTGTTGGTAGAGAAATATAAATCTAGCTTACAAGGGGCACGTGGTGGTCTGCATGTGTACACATCGTCTTTCTTCTGTTCTCACCAGGACCACCATGGCCTTAACCAAAAAGAAGCATGCTGCATAGAAATCTGCCCTGTGTAATGGCAAGGATATAAACAAACACAACAAACTGCCTCCTTTTAGCAGTAGGTGTATGAAAAAACTTAGCTGTGATCATTTTGTCCAGGCTCACTCTCTGTAAGTTAGCACGTATGCTTGTATTGGGTTCAAGAATTACAAATGCAGCGTAAACACAATACAAAAACCATAAGCTGCTAGGTGCTGCCAGCATTACTTATTCAGAACTTCTGGCCATCCAGCATTATCGCACTCTGAAATTAGGAGCGTTGGTTTCGTAATTTGCCAGTGCTGCATCTGGGTTTTCACAACATGTAGTTTACACAATAATACTACTTATAGATCTTCCATTTTTCTACAGAAATTAATTGCCTGTATCACAATGATTTATAGTCAGACTGAACATGATTATTAATTTTCCTGACGATTGTACCGGTGGGCGGCAACAAATCTACTCCTGATAGGACCAGCTTTGAAATGCTGTGAAAACTAAAATGTCCATAAGGTAATAACAACTAATTTTTACCTTAATCAACTTACACTTTAAAAGAATTTAATATAGGGCACTTATGCCTTGTGGGGAAACTTGTTTGAAACCTACTGTAAGGTGCTGAGTTATTTATGAGAATAATTATACATTTGTTACTTGAGCTTGTACTGGGAAATCAGGCTCTGAAATTAGACCAAAATACCATTAAAAATGAAGTCAGTGTTATGTATGTTAGAAACTCCAGCACTGAGGTAAATAGTATTTAAGAGAGAAAAGAACAGCAGTTATCAGGAAATCTTTAACAGAGAAACGAACAGTGATTATTAGGGAATATTAAAGCTTGACAAACTCAGCTCATATTTTTAGGCTTCTTTCTGCTTAGCGATGCCTTTGAGCTAGAGTGGGATCACTCCAGCGTTTCTCCGAGCTCCCTGATGAAGGGGAGAAAGACTGTGCACACACTATCCCTCTGGACTGACATCCTTCTGCAGGAAAGACGGAGCCAGTCTCGCCCCCCACCAGAGAAACTTACTGGAAGCTCGCACAGGATCCAGCTTAATGCCAAGGGGAAGGCGGGCAGCTCCGCACGGATTTCTTCCTGCTTGGTGAGATGCAGCCTAGTGTGGAGGGCAGCGTGGGATCCTGGCAATGCTACTTCTAGCCCGGATTTGCTCTCTGACTTTGGGAACGTCACTTCATTTGGGCCTGAGAGTCCTGATCCACAGAACCGTACCCCTTCCCCTTGCAAAGCACTTGGATGTAAGGATGAAAACTGCTGCCTAGGAGACAGTATTACTCAGGATGGATGACAGAGGTGTGAATTTTGGTTGTAGAAACTCATGCACCATGTGCACGTGGTCTGTTTTGCGCTTTCGATTTTGGACAAATAGTCTGTGCAAAACACCATCCGGCCTGCAGGGGTTTGCAGGGCCTTGCAGTTGGACTGTGGTTTACACAGGATTCGTGAAATGTTTGAAAATGTACCTGTTGTTCTTCTTATGGAATACAGGAGTAGAGACCTTAGTTATGCTTTGGCTTCTCTCTGGGAGAGCTCGAAGAAGAACCACAGAGCATATATGACACAGTGTGATCAAATGCCAGAAATATTTTGTTCTTTTTTTCTTCCCGTGATTAGTGGCATTATGCAGTTATGCAAATAATCTGTTATTTATATCTAGACACATTATGCAGTTATGCAAATATTCCATAAATAATTAATATTTCCCACAGTTATTTGGGGGGAAATATTCCCCCAAAGCATGTAACATCAGCTGTTTAATATGCCGCGTGTACTGTACACACTACTGGTTGTGTCATACCTCAGACACCTAGCTCAGTGAGGCTCCCAAACGCCATGGCACCGGCCAGTGGCAGTCCTCAGATTCCAGCAGGGCCGTGGCTGACTGTAGAGTAGACCGTTGCCGTGTATCAGTTTAGCAGCTCTTCTGCTTTCTGTCCATCTGCTTTGATTTGATGTAAGCAGCGGCAGGAGCCACTGCAATCCTGGTGTTTGCTGCGGAGCACCAGGTGGGTGGTGAGCTCAGAGAGAATTATTCAGACTAACTACATTTAAACATCTTGCTGAAGTGCAATTCGGAGCACAGCACAGGAACTTGAGAGCTAAACTGCCCATGAAGAGGAGAGCCCTGGGTGCTTTCAGAGCGCCTAAGATACAAGTCTAGACCTTGGAAGGGTGGAAAACACCCAGTATCTTTTTCTCGACTGGGCTGTAGGGATGCCCAGCTGGAGTGGGTGGCAGGAGGCTACTGAATCATCTCTAGTCACATAGTGACGTTATGGTGACGTACAGAGAAGGTTTTGAGGGCTGTAGTAGTGGGGAAAATAGTTGGAAGCAGAGAAGGATATGAGCCAAGCAAGCCAGGAGTTGACTGTGTTCTGCCTGATCAGCTTCTGGTGTGGACCCTTCAGGTGATGCAGTATTTGCTTTATTAGTATTTTAACCAAACTGGAATATTGCTGTCAAAGCCCAGAGGAAGTGTCTATTTCCTGCAAGAAAAAAAAAAAAAAAAAGAAAACAAAACAAAATAAATTCCTTACTGGTAACTTTGTTTGATTCCATACTTTTAAAACCGTTCTGAAAATGGTTACACAACGACGGAAACTCCCACCATTTCTTCCAAATCCACCAAATCCTATCCTTCCCTTTAGGAATTGGGGTATATAAGGAAATAACAGAGAGAAAGCAAGTACAGAAGTAGGAAAAGTATAAAAAGTAAAAAGGAAGCAGCGATGAGATAAATAAAGAGAATACCACACAAAGGAAAAGAAATGACAGATAGAAAGGAGTCTGTGAAAAAGCAGAAGATATAGGAGTAAGAGAAGCAAAACAAAATAAAGAGCCCAGAAGAAAAACAGAGGTCATGACTAGTTGAGGAGTAGACTACAGTGAAGGATGGAAAAGGCATGGTCAGCAAAACAAATGAACAGGAGCCAGTGTTTTGAAACAAGGGAGTTATTGTGACTGGAAAACACCTGAAGAAGGGAAAACAATGCCAAAATAGCTGGGGAAAAGAAACAATAAAAAAAAGAGAGTGGAAAATGCAGTAGAATATACATTTTATGATGTATAAGATTGTGTTAAGGTTTAGCGTGATTTTGGGTGTTCATAAGTGTGCCACTTTTTCATGCAGATAAGTCTTGCCCAAAGTCCCGTGTTGCCCATATCGCTCTCTGGCTGTTTTGCCTTTAAAAGCAGGACTGATTTCTTGGCTTAGTTAAAGTCAATGAAAGTTTTACCATTTATGGTAAATTAATGAATCTATCCAGCAGCCCTCTTCCTCTTGTCCCTCCTCCTTCGCCCACTCCTTCATACTTGAGTACTGTACTAGATGAATAGGCACCATAAAGAGTAGGACTCATACAGCTCTCGCATAAAATCCAGCTTCCCAGTGTTCACAAAAGGTTATCTATTCAGGCTCTGCATATCTCCTGCTATCTAATGCAGAGTGAACACTCTGTTTACATTTCTCATATATTTTCCAATCTGCATAAGTCGCAGTACAGATTAATAGCCCTACAAAAGTTTGACCTTCCATTCATTTTGTGTTAAGCTTTCTGTCTGAGGGGACGCTTTGTATTTAATGGAGCCAAAATTCTTTTCCCATCATTTCCCAGTGAAAAAAGTGTAATCTGCATGCAACCCGCTTTAGCAGCTGGCTTCCCCTAGATCTCAGCTATAGAATTAAGAGCAAAGATGGCACAAACCACTGAGCTTGGCCCAGACTCTTCCTAAGGTTCACTGGGATGGATGCATTTGAGCAAATCTTGCCTGATGTATGTTTCCGGGGGAAATCCAGATGAAATTCACTGGTTATGATAAATACAAATCAAACCAGACAAATTGTCTGACTTAGCTTTGAATTTTGGGGTTGATTCAAAACCCAAAGTAACTCCACGGATGTACGAAGGGGAACGAAGCCCTTGTGAGCAATAGAATACAGTATTTATCGGATCTTCCTTGCACCCCATCCAAACCACAGCTCTGTCACCAGCTGTGAAGGAGGTGAAGGCAGAGCACGGGCTTTACGCTCTGCTCTGATTTGCGCTTTCAACCCTGCCACAAGGGACAGCCACGAGGGGATGGAGGGCACTGGGCACGTAGTCCCTGCAGTGGAGGGTGCTGACAGCCCAGCCTGAAGGAATCCAGTGGGTTTTTAATTTTAGCTCTAGTATTTCTTGCCATGTAAACAATAGCCAGTGTCTTGAGGAGCAGAGAGTGTGAGAAGCAGCAAATCATTGTGTGGGGCTGATGGAAAGTTGGAGAATGTTGAGTTTAGTGGGGATTGCTAAGCACAGCTGCAGGCGCTGAAGACAGCATGTTCTCTCGTAGCTGGGCTTGTAAAGTAAAAGGGAGTGGTCTGTACACGCCACCGTGGCAAAAATCCTGATTTCTCTGTAGCCAAACGTGTCTCTAACGTGCACCAGAGTCCCTGGGACGTTTCAAGCAGAATTGCGCTGGGCTCTGAAAAGCCCAGGACTAAGCAGGGAGGGACAGAAAGGCCTTCCAGATGTTCTGGCAACGTGGTGTCTGCCTTTCCCAGGGAAGAGGGGAGGAGAGCTCAGTCCTCAAGGCTGTGTGTGTCCAAGAAGAAAGGTTCACCCTAAAGAAGATCAGCTCCTGGCTGCTGGCTGGGCCAGGAGTGGCCATTCTTGGGGCTAAACTCATCTGGGCTGAAAGTAGAGGAATTTCTCTAAAGCTTACGGAAGCTACACCAAATCTTCTACCAAGTGAACCAGGGGTACTCTTCTAAGCTGTGCTTGTTGATTTGTACTTCGTTATCCCTAGGGATTAATTTTTCAACAACTGAAGTTTGTCAGTTTGGTTTTGGTCCTTTGTGGTCTGGATTTTGTTTGGTTTGGCCCTGCGTGCTTTCGTGGGAAGAATTAATGATAATGCTGTTGAATTTTATAATTCTTAAAATACAAAGGTCATTCAGAATATTTACGGATTTAGCATCATAGGAGAAGGAAAAATTGTGCTGGCGAAGAGCTTAATTTATCTGGAAGTTCTCTGCCGTGTTTGGTGCTCATTTTCCTTTTTCTTGTACTCTTTGTTAGAGATCTGATTTCTAGAACAGCAGAGATTTCCTTGAAATGAAAATGTTTAAAGGAATCCACTAACCATTGTCCTTGTTAGTTGGAAATGAATGCTTATTGATCAGAAATATTGATCTAGCACTTTAGATTAAAACAATACTTTTGGTAGTGCAGTCAAAAGAGTTTAAAGACTAAAGTAAAAATGTAACTTCCACTGGCTACCCAGTGATCGATCGTAACTGATACCACTGCCTTGGAACATAAGTTTACTGTGACATCTCTTATCTGCACTGAAGAGTTTGCCCTCATTGCTTTGTGCATTATGTATAAATGATTGATGTCAGCTTTAACATTTTTTAGATACAACTTTCATTGTCTCCCGTGCATTTGCAGTGCTGAAAATTACTTATATTAAAGAATTTCTCAGCCAGAATGTAGTAATTAAGAACAACCTTCAATAGCTCCAGCCTCCCTCTGCTATTACCTCCGTATAACATAGCCCAGAAACAAACAGCCTGCGGTAACTCTTAAGTGGATGTAATAGGCCAACTTTTCTCCTCAGTTCCACCTTCATGACCTCATTCGCTTCAGCAAAGGTGGGTAGGTGTGACCAGTCACTGAACTTGCCTCATATCCCTTCTACCAGAGCACATACTTGCTGGTGGAAAAAAAGGTCGGAAACATTATAAACAAACTCTGAAATATGATGAAGATTGGACGCAACACTTCTACTGTTACTGCTAGAGGAAAAGGAAAAAAAAAAAACATTATCTGGATAACGTAAGGAGCCTGGGAGCCTGTTGCCCATCAGAATTTATTGGGGACTTGATGCAAAAGTAGACAAATGAGGTTGTTAAGCGACCCCTTAACTGGAGGCCATAAGAGTTTGTGCAGCCGTGTGTCATGCCTGCCTCTAAAAAGCAATGTGAAATGCTCTGAACTAAAAAATCCTTGTGCCTGGCTTTCAGAGCAGCAGTCCTGCGGCTGTTAAGAAAAAATATGTGCCTGCTGGGACTGATAATAGCTGATCATCATCACCTATCCCATTGCAATGCTTCTCAGTACACTTTATTTTTTCAGCAAACAGAGAATGTATATTTTGCTTTTGCGTGAGGGTAGATTACAAGAAATACTACACTTACATAATAGTGTAGCAATTCTTTTACTGCTAGCATATATGTCTGCTGACGCACAATCAATGATGAATATCTCTATTTCTCTATAGAAAAATACAAATATTGAGTGGATTAATTCACTTGCTTTTCCTTGTAAGCTAAATGTATCTTTCAATACTGGTAGGTCTTGCTAAGACCAGTAATGGAGACAGAGACACTCAGTGATTCTCTTCAGACGTGAAAAATTAGGAGGGAAGTATATTCAGCACGTGATGATAACATGAATATTTTGTCTGAAATGAAAGTAGGTTTCTATGGGAGTCTTGAGGACCAAGGAACCCCAGGGAAAAATTAACTTAAAAATGGAACCTCACGTTCATCTTCAAAATCCTAACCCAAGGTATTTCTTCCCTGCCTCTGCTTCTAAGCAGAAGTCATTCTCATACACTGCTCTGTTATTTCATGAACTTTGCCGTGGCCCAGAGAAGGCCCACAGAGAGTAGAGTGGCTGTTCCCAGATCTCTTTACAAAAGCGAACTGAATTTAGAGCACTCCTGCATTTCACGGCAGTGGAAGCAACTCTGGGTTTCCAAGCTGTAAACAGAAGAGAAATTTAAACCACTGGGTCTGATTCTTCACACCAGGCATTTCCCAGTGAAGTTGTACCATCAAAATACCAGTATAAAAGCACGGAGAAGCAAATCCTCCAGGTTTTGCAGTATTTGCAAAGAAGTAAGACATGACTTACCAGTAAATATCTGTCTGTGGTTTTCATTCTGGTAAAGAGTGATCTTTCCAGCTGTTCAGGCAGGACCGCTGATTCGTGTATTTCCCCGTGTTTTGATTTTCATTTTAAGCCACCATTCCAGGCATTAATGTGTTAATTGTCAAGGTTCTATAAATTTTAGTAAAGCCATATTATTTTTGCATGGCAACTATTAAAAATATTTTTCCTCTTAATTTCACAAGGGATGCTGAGACTTTCAGAGTTTTTCCCTCTTGCAGAAGGGAATAATTTAGATTTTCTTCCATCCCTGTCAGAAGTTGAACAGACGAACAAAACAGATTCTTCAGAGACAATTTTACACAGAGTTACATCCATCCAATTCAATTATAAATTAAATTGACTAACGAACCATAGCTCATTATGGGAATCAATTACTCAGAACTGTCTTTGGACCAAAAATGTGGAAAATAAAAAATAATGGTCATACTTCAATATACCAGATTGTCAGTGTTTGAAAGCTCTGTTTTTCTCTAGCTTGGCATAGACCATCGCCAAAAAGAAATGATAATCATTTGTTTTACTGCTTGTAGAGACGTTCCTGCTTTATGAAGACTAGTTAATTCTTGAGTTTGATCTCTTTCGGACCAGCACCTCGGGCTTTTTTGAGATGACAGGCCAACCCTGGAGTAATGTCATCACATGGGGATCTTTCAGATCAACTTATGCAAATGTGTTATTAAAAGAAGCCACATTTTAGCCTGTGGTGCAACCCAAACAATAGTAGTGGAAAATGCTATGAGGTAGCATTGGAGGCATTTTCTTAATAAAATCATTCTTATGACATAGTTGCAGTTGGCACACCCCTCTGGAGCGTTTTTGGCTGAAATGCCTAGTAAAAGTAAATGTAATAAAGACAGAGAAACGAACCTTGTTAGTTTAAGACTGGTGTGAACTGATGATGGATTATTTAGAGTCCCGAAATAAAGCCCTTCGTACAGAGGAACAGGGACATGCAGAACGGCTGTTTAGTATAGCTGGTAGTATCGTTTGGATAAACTATGTCAGCCTGGGCAGCGTCAAGGGCAGCACACACGGAAAAGCGTGGCGGGTCGCTGCACCAGCACACAGGGACAGCTCCAGCACTTGTCTGAAGCACCAGCCTGCTGGAAAGCAAGGAGAGCAGAGCTCCTCCGAGGCTTCGACGGTTCTCCTTCTGCCATAGCTTCCCGTCGGCTGGTACGTGGAGAAAAGCACGTCAAGTAAAATGCTCTTTACAGTTCGTGGGTCAGACCCCCAGGTGCTGAGAGCTCAAACAGCCAAGCATTTTCCTGATTCAACTCAATGTATATAATTCAGTAGGATTGAAACAAAGGTTTCCGATGGTGTTTAGGTGTTATGAGACTTGGAGAATGAAAGAATCCTAATCCGTGTGAAGCATGCTTCATTGCTTGGTTATTTAAAAAACTTTCTAACTAACGGACGCGTTGTATAAAATCTTGTTGCATCTTCTCCCTCCCCTTCCCTCCTGCAGGCAGGGCGGGAGGGCTGCCCTCTCGTTAGGGCTGGCTGTGCTCTTCCAGAAGCAGTTTTCATGAAGGGGAGCAGGTCTGACAAAAGGCAGCCTGGAAATCAGTCTTACCCTGAGTTTGCTTTAGACTGAACGGTTCAAAATGAGTCTTAGCCGGGAAGTCTAATAGTGAGGTTAATGACCTGTGCCTTCCTCGCCACCATTATTTCTTATAATCGATCAGAATTTTAAAAGCATGTTTCTAATATGCATCAAATGTTGAATATTAATGAGTTGCAGAAACGTTTTGCATTAGGGACGTGCTCACTAGAATACCAGTGTTATCAGACGGCCAAGACTTTTCCCCCCGGTAATTCCCTTTCCCCGCCTCACCCTTTTTGCCCTGATGGGCGAAGAGTTTTAGGCTGCGAGTTCGAAATGAGACCGGCGTTGCAGCCCAGAGGTTGCTGACAAGCTCCTCTGCCGCTTTCATTCTACCCAATTAGAAGAGCCAATCTTACTTAGTTCGGAACTCTAGGAAAAGATACCGCGGCCAAAGGCTGGACGTGCCCGCCGTTCCTGAGGGTGTTGCGGGTGTTGCCCTGTTGCGGGCAGAGGGGCTCGGCGGCGGCTCCCGCGCGAGGCCTCTCGCTGGCCCGTGGGGAATTTGCACTAATTAGAATTAGTTGTCCCTCCGCAGTCCGGCTCCTGACACAAATTGCATTCTGCAGCTTTTTGTTCCACTCGAGTTCACAGACAAAATAGCCCATGCCATGTTTGAAATGAAGCAAGGCAATATGAAAGGGGTTTATGTAATTGGTTAATATACTTTAACATTTTAACTAATACCTTTGGTGTTGGTTTCTCGGAAAGAAGCATGTTTGCTTTCTTCTTCTTTTGCTTAATAATTATTGATGATCGCACTGTGGGTAATTTTAATATGAGCTTGTTCAGGTGTCATTAAATCATTGTCGGGCTTGACTGCATGTGTAAGGAAACAAGTGACCTTTAAAGATGATAGTTTGAAGCGGAAGCCATGGTAATGGGGAGCTGCAGAAGTACACGCTGCGGTGGCAAGAAGAAAGAGACCTTTCACACTTATCAAGAGAATAACTTTATTGAATCATACGACCGATAAAGAGAAATTGTTTTTTAAAAAGTGGAAAGGGCAAGTAAAGGAGGTAAAGCGAACAGTCTATTGATGAAAACATGGAGAGAGAGAGAGATCAGCAGCAAAAGTGGGGAAGTTTTACTCCTAAGCCACTCGTGGAAACGAGAAATCCCGCGCCCGGCAGGAGCTGGCTGCGTTAGAGCAGCTCCGCCGCCCGACGGCATGTCTGCCCCCCCAGAGCCGCGGTGGCTCCCGGAGGACTTGCTGGCAGAGGAGGTGCAACAGGTAACGAGACTCTCACCGAGCACTGGGACTGACTGAGACTGGAACTGGGACTGGAGTGAAAAGCGTGGTAAACCATCCTTACGGGAATTCAAAGAAAGTCGCAAGAACTGCACCAGAGAGGCAGCGAATCACAAGCAGCCCTAAAGCACTCTTGGGTGTTGCTGGGTGATGAATTGCGCGTCCACTTCTGCTAACCCCTGGGATGGCAGAACGCGCAGGTCGAGCTGTCGGGGAGTCTTTGTCTTGATATGGTGGTGTTTAGGTTTCAGAAGCGTAATCAAGGCCTAAAATACTCTCTTTGGTGTACAAGAAAAAAGGCAAGAGTAGACTAGAAACGCCAATGAGTTTGCAGAGCTGGTAGAATTAGAGCAGGTGAAATCCATGCGACTGTGGTCTGGCCCGCGTTGGAGCCCATGTCCCTTGTCTGTACCCAGGTATTTTGTGGCCCTTCTATTGGTGGCAATACATATTTTGGGATAAAATTGTAGAAACGCACAGAAATGCTTTTCAGATGTTGGGGAACTAAGGGCATGAGGGTTACTCTCAGCCCATTGATGATCCCGAATATTTTACTTAATGCATTTTTTTTAACTTTTCTTCATGTGTATTTTCCCTTGCAAAAGAATATCCCAAGTGCCAGCGATGACTTTAACCCAAGTAAATTATCAGTAACCACTGTTACATAAATATATTAGAAGTATGGGGGGGGGTTAACTGCTAATTGCTGGCTTGATCCTCATCTAGTTAACATCAATGGTAAATTTCTGCTGTGTGTAAAAAAAGTAGAGTAACTAAGCAATAGGCACTTCCCTCGGTCTCTATTTAGGATATATCTCTGAAATTATAATTTGCTTCAAGTTTATTCATTATTTGAATTTCATTTCCTATCTAGTATTTATTGACATTACATTCCACATCCTGTTAATGCATCTAGATTCATTTATTAAGCTGTTGCTTAGTTATGATGATGGTACTTTGCCAAACCCATGCGTTCAAAAACTGTGATTCAGAAACCCTAAAATTATGAAACTAGGGTAAATCATGAGGTTTGTATTAAGTGCATTTTAGCTCTTTTTTCTCTTTAGTGTTTGTATACAGTGTGTACATACAGAGTATACACAGAATACAGCGTGTGTGTGTATTCAGTCATTTTTTCAAACTTTCCCGTGTAACAAGGGCTAGCAATATCATTTTTTTTTTAATGGCAGCTGAACTTGTTATCTTGCCATGTGACTCTAGAAGCTCACCAAGTATCACAAGCCACATCGCTATTTCAGTAAAATCAAGCTCCCTGGTTCCTTTGTGGTTAGTCGTATGTCTCACGCTCTGGTCTTTTTGTTTCTTGTTCTCAAATCAAGCAAGTACATCCAGTATAAATAGCCCTACATATGAACACCACATTCATTTCCATGTGGCTTTGTGTAATTCTGAAATCCACCTCCTATGGATCCATACTGCACAAATCCTTCCCTGGGACGGCACAGTGAGGAACTCTCTATTTCATTTCTTAAGATCTGCTCCACTGTAATTTTAAACCAGGGAGAAAAGCTGGCTTTTAAGAAAGAGTGTTTTCTCTGTTTACTAATCCTTGTCCCATGGATATTACTCTATTGTCAATGAGTAAAAATAGATATGGTATGTGGAATTTTATGCCACTTCAGCCTGCCACCCCTGTGTAATCTCTCGTCAAGGAGATTAGACTGGGGTAGATGTCTGTGTACTGAGTAAATTACTTTTGCTACAAGCAAACTAGGAGGTTAACCAAATGCTCAGTATTGGCACCAACTGCTGACCATGTTAGTCGTTACCACTTAGGAAACACAAAGTGTGTTATACTGTCACAGGAGAGGTGCCAACTCAGTTAACTCTATCGCTGCCATTCTACGAAGGGGATGTATCGGCTGAAACAGTGACGTGGTCCAGCTTTGCTTGCCTATTCTGTCATTTCGAATGATGATCCTGATGCCTCTGAAGAGGCAGCGGCAGCCCAGAAGTTTATGTACAGACAAGAAACAAGGAATTCAACTTGGGAACAACCAGACTCTGCAAGTGCAGACGCAGAGGCAGCCGCTCGGGTCACATGTGGTTCGGCCCCTTTGTTCCCTCCTCCCTCCTTTTCCTAGTGGGAAATGCAACCCACTGAAAACACAGACCCGTCTTAATGCAAGCAATTTTCCTATTAGTGCCACATGCCTTGTTTGCTGTTTGGTAGACCTTGTCCCAGCAAGAGAACCTCAGTTTTGCTTGGACAATGCGCTATATTAAAAGCTCTATCAGTCCTCCCCAGAGGCTGAGCTCTGCTGGGCAGAAAGAAGGAATTGCAGTGCTGAAGCAGCTGGCTCAAAAAGTATTTTAGTTAAGAATAGAAGTTGCTAAATGAAGCACAGAGCAGATGGTCTGATTCCAGCTTTAAAAGCATATGAAGAGCTCCCACTTGAATTCCTGCACTTTCAAAGATTTCTGGCCACAACTACGTCTCATTTCTAAGTCACCTATTTGGGATATCATAAAATTAAAGCCAGTACTGAGTCCCAGAGCACCACCAATGTGTCATGCTGCCTCTGTGTATTCTCACTCTCCTCATCACACAACAGAGAGAGAAAGGGGATAACTTTCAATGGGCAAAACACACTAGAATTTCAGGGGTCACTTTTAGTCCATTTGTCCCCTCTTGGCCACCTCTGGGTTCGTGACTGCTATAAACCGTTCTGGTTTTCTCTTCCTCCTTCTCCTTCTCTTCTTATTCCTTTGTTTGTTTGTTTGTTTCCCCACATCTCCTAATGTCATGTAGGTATCCAAAGAATCTCACATGGGAGAGGTAAGAAAAAGAATTTTTTATTTGGTTAAATGTGATGCTTGTTAGCTCCAGTATAGTTAATCTTCTGTGTGTGACCTTTCTAGCTTGGTTTTCAAGTAGATGGCCATTTTTTTCTGAAAAGCTTTCTGTTGCAAAACATGCTGCTAAAAGGAGAATAAAATCATTTGTCAGAATTGTATGAATTTGTAATTCATAATAGGCTTCAGCAATTTAAGGAAATAGTTTTCTGCTACTGACACTGCTGTCAAAATAAATGTGGGGAGGATAATTATAGTAATTAACAAAATAGTTAATTACACTTTGTCATAAGGTTTAGTTTGATTTCTGATTAAGAGTGGATCGATACCAAATATCTCACTGTACATATCTGATTATTACTACAGGGCTAGACCACAAGTCATGTATCAGTTTTCCAAATCATGCAAAGCAATGGGAAAATACTACCTCAACAGCCAGCTGTTCTGCAGTTCCCATCCTTGACCATGCATCTTCACCCACATAGCTCTGAAGTCTTACGTCATATTCTGCTCTGAGGACTTGGCATCATGCTGCATCTGGGGTACTTTTGATGAGGACAAGGGACACTAAAAATCATGAACGTCCTCAGTGGAAAGTAACACTCTTAGAGAGGTTGTATGGGAGATTGTAGCAAACCTGGGCAGTTCAGGCCTGTGCAATATAGAGGGAAAAATGTCCCTGTATGAAGGAGTAACTAAAAATGAGGTCCAGATAAGCATGAGGCGATAGGGTATCAACCACACTTTTATAAGTGGTCATAAGAGTCCGGTATTCTTTGGGGATACCTGTCCCAGAGGAACGCGTATACGTGTTTTTCTCCTCGGCCTTCTGCAATGTATGCTTAGCCTGAAGGGAAGTTTCCGACCCTGGGAAGGCGCCCCGGGAAAAATCTGCGTAGGCAAAGAAATTTCTTTTTCCAATTTCTATACCATCACTCAGAAATACAGCTCTAAATCCAGGCAATTGGTCTACTTTCTTATCTTTTGCAGGCCAAAGAGGCTAAAAGTAAAGATGAAAAGAAAATGTTGTGATTGTGTTAGGTGACAAGAAGTTGATCTAATCTACTGCTTTGCAAACCACCTCCACCCTCTTCTATCAGCCTGTCCTCTGCATTCCACAGTTCCCGACAAGAAGAGGCAGTTAGTCTTTCTCCTTGATTTTATCAATGATCATAAAGAACAGGATCTAGCAAATCATGTAATCTTTTGTATGAGAATCAACTCTCATAGCCTAGTAATTCTGTCTGTTCCACGTCTCGGTAGAAAACAGATTGGGGAAATACAATTTCTCAAGGGCAAAATACAGACTTCTGAAAGCATCTCAGTGACTCTGGACTCCATTGAAAACCAAAGACATTTATGCTCCTAATACTCTTACATTTGGGACTTAAATTTCTAAGTCATATGAGCGCTTTTGAAATGGATACTGCCATAAGCCCAATTCTACTGATGCAGCCCATACAGACTCTTTACCTGATTAAAAATTGGTTCCAGTAAATTGAATTTGAAATGTGTCATTTTTACATTTGCTGACATTCCTGGGTCCGCTAATGGTCGTATGTCATTGACATTCCAGGCAGCTTCTAGGAAATAGCCTGTAAATTGCTCTGGACAGCTGGGGAAGAGTGTTGACCCTCACCATTACTCACTCCACCCAACTCAGGGTGGCTGATTTAGACCTTGGGCAGTGCCGGGTGCGTCAGCGCGGTACAGTTAGCAGCCAAGATATGGCATGATGAACCTCAGGACGGCAAAAAGAACATTCACGTAGTCTGCGCAGAGCATCCTAGCTCAGGTATGTGATACAATGCAGTAGCTGATAGGTTCACTACAGTTTTGATGAAAAAGGACGCAAGATTTTCCCTTACTTGCTCCTCTTGTCCCCTCTTTAGACACATTCCGCCCTCAATGCGTTCCACTTCCTCAAAGCACAGTTCTCTCCGAGGCCCCGATTCTAAGTGTGATCTGACCCGAGGCTTAAATTGGGTCGTCAAACCA